>LPNX010298086.1:136786-148644 GCA_001517045.1 Pseudotsuga menziesii
CGAGGTATAACACAAGAAGAAGCATGGAGTAAAATTAAACTATATGTAAGTCACTTTTGTGTGTTTGGTTGTGAAGCATGGGCTCGCATTTCGGATGAAAAACAGAAAGCATTGCAACCTAAAAGTGAAAGTGCATATTTGTTGGATATTCAGAAGATGTAAAAGGTTATAGACTAATCCAACCACATTCTCATTATATAATCATTAGAAGAGATGTTAAATTTGATGAAAATCTCTTGTCCTATGAGCCTAACTTAGCAGGTGTGCCATCTTTGGCCTGCGAGCCTAATTCAGTGATTGTGCCTTCTCCTTCTTCTTCCAACTTCCTTGATAGGTTTCCAACTCTAGTTTCTAAAGATGACAGTGGGGATGAAAATCCACCTCCGCCTGCTCATGTTCCTCCAATTGCACCAGCACCAATGCTTCCTCGATGGGTCCGTTCAACATGTGAAGCAGCTAGTGATCTTGTCGGTGATCCTAGAGATCAATGTCAAACACGCTCTCAGTTTCAGTGAGCCTCTTCTATTTTGGCTCAAGTTTCTGAGAATCATGATCCAAAAACTTTTGCAGAAGCTTCAGGAAATCCAAATCGGGATGTAGCTATGGATGAAGAATATCGTTCCTTAATGGCGAACGATACTTGGGATCTTGTTCCTCTTCCAAAAGGAAGAAAACTTGTCAGATGTAAATGGGTCTACAGAACTAAGTATGCGTCAGATGGAAGTGTTGAAAGACTTAAGGCAAGGTTAGTTGCCAAATGTCACATGCCCCAATTTTGCAAAAATAATATTATCTTATTTGATTTTATTTAAAGACAATATGTTAAATTTTATGCTAAGTTGTAATTGATGACTCAACAGAGTTAAGGATATTGAATGTAATTATGAATATTTTAATTATAAATAAATAAAAAGTGGAGGCAACAGCTTAGGAGCGCTGTTAAAAGAGTGTTTATTGGTTAAATTGGTGGAGGATACTGGGTAGAGAGCAAACAGACATGTGGCAGCATCCTAAAACCACTTACAACTGTTGCAGGTGGAAACCTACCTAAATTTGGGGTAACGATCCCCCAAGAAAGTGGGATTAGAGAAAGTGGCTCAATTAATGACAACTAACCCAAAAGACCTAGGCAATCTTTATAAAAATGACCATTGAAGAGAGCTGTGGATGCTCATTCTAGGGAAGTGATCATTCAGGTGAATGTACTTCAGAAGAATTCAATGGCAAGGGAATTTGTGGAAATATCTTGAGGGGTTAACTGCTAAAGTGATCTAGTGCAGCTTTTAAGCTGAAGGATCTTACTGCTGAGTGCAGAGTGTTTTCTGATTCATTGGACTAGTCTATTGTTTGCTTGCTCCACCAGTTCTCAGCCAAGAACACCAGGAACAGGCTCGGGGGTCCTGAGGAAGTGTTGTTTGAGCACTCTCTAGGAGTTGGTGGGGAGGAATGGCCTCCTAATGCTGTTGTTGTCCAGCTTAATCAGGTTCTACAATATTTTTGTTTTGCTGTGTTAGATAGTTAAATATGGATATGACTACTAAATGAATGTCAAGTATTTAGTTGTAAAATTTAAGGGTTAGTAATCTTTTGGATTAATAAAGGAATGAATCTGAATAAATGAAAATAATTCTAATCTGTGTTTTTCCACGTTTGGAAGGACCAAACCGTACTCCAGCACATACAGAGTATTTAAAATAGATGAAGGATATGATAGGAGACTGAAATGAATAGATGTATTATGAATTTCATAATATCGGAGTAATTTATTTCTGTATGTAGATTATTATTAGGAAAGAACAATAACATGTTTATCTATGCTTATTGTTTAACCAGCTTATTTATGTAAGTATACTGAAAAAGAAATAGCAATAACTCAGCACAGGTAGAAGGATCATTATATTAATAAAATACCCTAATAGAAAATAGGTTATGTTTACACACAGTACATTCTTCTTCTTATTAAATTTAAAACATGTAGGAGGGTAAACTATGTTATGCTTTATATATATTTTTTCTTTGTATTTTATTTATTAACCTATTGCTTATGCAGTAGAAGAAATACAACTAAACTACTTGTTCACATTCAGTTCAACAAAGGTATAAACTAATAAGTATATAGTTTATTTACTAATCATAATAATCTAAGACTAACAGTTACTATTAACTAAGAAAGGTAGTATGAAAAATATTTATTGTATTAAGAAGAAACTTATTTAAAAATATCTAAGTTCATCTATCAAATTCTTTTTATCATTCAGTAGATAAAACAACAAGAATACGATAATAACCAACATATACATAAATGTATATTTATAAAAAGAATTGTTTCTTTTAAATTTTACAAACAAGATATATTTGTAAAAGAAAATATAGGGTCAAAACCCTAAGAAAAAATAATATATTTGCAAATAACAACCATTTAAGCGATAATCCAATTACTTTGATTATTTAATAATAAACAAATAAACTATTATAAAATGTTACGGTCCTTTAAGGACAAGTAAAAAGACAATTGCAATATCATAACTGGAAATTTGCACAACGCACCTGAACGCTAATAAAAAACAAATTTAACAAAGTAATAAGAATTTTTAATAAATAATTGAAAGATTTATTTGTACAAGGGTTACCTACAGGAAAAACCCTAGCTCATATTTCTAAGCAAACAAATATTCAGTACAAATTACTCTACAAAATAGTTACAGTCACGGCTTAAGGTAAATAACTACATTATATAACAAAATGCAATTAAATGGTAAATTTATTGTATTCACAATCAAATAGGGTAGAAACCCTATTTACACAGAGTCACCAAATAGTACACTACTGAAAACAAGTCTAAGCTCAAAGGCAGACTGTCTTAAAATCCATTGCATTACATTAACGAGCCAGAAGGTTGAACTTAAAAACCAAGTACAACACCCAGCTCATGGCCAGGGCTACCCATCGACGAAGCGAGGGTTTATAAATAGTATAAAAACCAACATTAACTTATAAAAGAAATTTCTTAGACAATGGCGAAGCTAGACAAGTTTCCAAGCTCTGAAGTTGCCCCTATCGACTACCTTGTTACAAGTAAGGGAAGAACCCATTCATTGAAAACCAGGGCTTACCCATTTTGGAGCTAAAAGCCATGAAGAGAGCTAGCAGCATCACCTTCACTGTTCGCTAAGAGTAATCACAGGTTCCTGCAAGTGTATAACCCAGTGCGTTAGTTTGTAATTCCTTTCTAAATAAAAACCTACTGTAAATACGAACTTTAAGATGGGTAATGCCTTTCGATTTACAAGAATGAAATATTTACTTGTCAAAGAAAATAAACAGTTTAGTAATGGGGCTGTCACCAACAAGAAAGGAATGAAAACGAAGCTCCAAACCCTACGACAAAGGAGCTTAACAAACAGCCAGTAAAGCTCAACCTATCACGCAGTGACAAACCACAATAGAAGGGAAAAAGGGAGTTACAGGCGGGCCGTAATCCAAATGAAAGAGAACAACAGACCCTGGCAGAGTAAAAAAAACACGGTGTAAAGTTTGGCAACAGGACCGAGCTCAAAGGAACCATAGCATGACAAACCCAGGCATTGGGACAACTGAAACCTGAGTAACACTCATGACCGCCATGAGAACCATACAGAGCAGCCTCAAGAGCCAGCGTGAACTATAGAGGAAGAATGGAAATGGTTAGGGTTACAATGATTTTTATATCTCCAACACTTGGCCAGGAGAAGACCACGTGGTTTTAATAATTTAAACCATGCAGTGGGTTGATTCAATAGTTCCTCCTGTGACCAAATAATATCAATTATATTCACAATGATTGTTAACAAACAATGCATGAAATATAATATATACTCATTCCAACATTAACATAACATATATATATAATTACATTGATTAATGTTTATTTTGGTGTCGAGCAAAACAATGAGATTCGGGACGTTGACCTAACGAAGGATTGGTAATTATATAGTTTTTTTTTACAACCCCGAAATCCTTGCTTGAAACTTTTGGAAACTATTATAATTGTTTATGCTAGTAAAACATCGTTGGATATGCTTGGAATATAAAACAAACCTTTTATTCTTAAACCAATCAGCTTGGGGTGGATGTAAATCATCAAAATATATAGTAATGTCAATATTACTATATGAGTGTTTTGTTAACCATGTTTTATCAACGTTAATCCTAGCAAAGTATAATGGCCATTTGTCATTTGAAAAGTCCAAGTTTAATTGTGTAAAACCATCAAATAACTATTTATTTCTATGTTTATATACATTATGGTCTATGCAAGGTCATACTCCCTTAAAAACCACAACTCAAGTAGTGATGATTATGAAAGTTGGATAGCATAGTAAAGAGTAGAATCTTGAATTCTTTACAAGACCAATGTTGTTATAGACTTGTTTAAAAGATTCGAACTAACAATAAGATTTATATGTCTATAAACATAATAGTATTGCATGTTTCTAACCCTTATAAAACCAACGTTCGATTGGAAATAAATTATAAAATTTGCTAGTATGGTAAAAGAATATATATTGAATTCTTTTACATAGTTCAAATGGGTTTAGACTTCGATAGACTTTGGTTGCTTCTCAACTTGGAATTTGCTAGTAATTTACCATGTCTATATAATTGCTGGAATGGTTTTATGATTATACAAAATAACAGGTGCTTGGCATAGGATGGAATATTGATCTTTATAGAAAACACCTACCTTCAAAACTGTTATAGACAGTAACTTAATATAAGAAAAACATCATAGAAATAGTAAGAGTTGCAATGGAATAATCTTACTCAAGTCTAAAATCAATAGAACCACATGAATGGACTTAGGTTTATGAAGTGAAGGTAAACAGTTTCATCTCAGAAGATGCTATTGTTTTTACACTAATCAAACTTTTAATGTCAAGAAGCTTACAGGCTGTAAGTTTCCCTGCAGAAGATAAATATCGATTAGCTTGATACTTAAGTAAATAGTATGATAATGTATAATAACCAATAGTACAATCAATATAATGTTGCAAGATATGCAAATTAAAGTAGAAGTTACTATGCTACTAAGATTACAAGTTTAGAGCCACAGTAAGTATCTTACTATCGCTACGTATGATAAATAAAGAAACTCATTTATTTGAACTTCGTTTACAAGAAAAACTGAAGAAAGCAAACTATTTTTTACCTCATGGAAGATGCTTGGAATTTAGCAGCTTATTTACTAAGCTTATTAATTGCAAATAGAAACACTTGTGGATACTTTATGAAATTTAAAACGTTATTTGTTCGATCATACCTGTAAACCTGTAAGAACCAGTAATCTTTCTGCGTTAGCATAGATGCTAAGTAAGCCCATGATTCAAAGTTAGATTCCACCTACTTGTCATAAAGAAGACTCATCAGTAAATTGAAATAAATCAATACGCAAGTAAACCTTATTCATGTTACAAAAAGGAAACTGCTTAGTTAACGTAATTGAGATTATGTAATACTAATCATTTGACTATTGTTTTTACTGCTAACCGTTAGTTGTTAGTAAACCGCAATTTCAGCATTTTATGTTATCTCAAAATTTTAATTTTTTGTGAAAATTTGGGGTTTTGACACCAAAGGTTTTTCCCAAGTTGAAGGGATTAACTACAATGAAACTTTTTCTCCTATCGAAAAAATGAATTCCATCCGCCTTGTTCTTTCCCTTGCATCCTTACATAACTAGAAAGTCCATTAAATGGATGTCAAGTCTGCCTTTTTACATGGTGATTTACAGGAGGAAATTTACATGGAACAACCTCTTGAATATGTTCAGGATAGCTCTAGCCTTATCTGTCTCCTTAAGAAATCCTTATATGGCCTTAAGCAAGCTCCTAGAGCTTGGTATGCCAAAATGGATAGCTTTCTCCTTAACATTGGTTTTTCTAGATGTCATTCTGACCCCAATGTCCATACCAAAAACGTAGGAAACCATTTCATCATACTTGTTCTTTAAGTTGATGATCTTGACCAACTAAAAAACAACCCTCTCTTCCCAAGATCAACCTTTGACAATCACTTTACAATAAAGTTGCTTTTAAGTGAATCATTTTTGTAGAATAAGTGATGTTCACTTTTACAATAATGTTACTTTTAAATAGTGTGGCAATAAATTAAAAAAATTAAGTGACTCACTTTTTATTTTATTTTATTTATGTGAGATGCACTTTTACAATAAAGTAACTTGAAAATAGAAATTGCATGCACTAAAAAGTAGCTTAATAAGACTTGAACTCAAGACTTATTAAGGAATAAAGGAACTTTGGACCAAGTGAGCTAAGTTTAAAAGGTACATAAAAGAATGGAAAGAGGAAGGGGGCTTTTTTTTTCACTCTTCTCTCTCATTTTCCGTGCTTGCCTTTTTTTTCTGCAAATCACAAAAAAAGACAAAAAACAAAAACAAAAGAACTTTTTCCACACAATGGGGTTAGATCTTGGTTAGCTTACCCGAAAATTCTACGTTTTCAAGTTTTCTCAATGTTTCTAATTTGTCGTGATCGCACAAGGTGCATGGAAAGAGCATACATAGCCGAGAAGACAAAAAAAAAACTTTCCCTTACTTTTTCTGATTCACCGCGATCACGTAAGGTGCACGGAAAAGAGCATACGCAGTCAGGGAAGGCAACAGTATGAGACCAAAACAGTAGAGATCTAATAATAAAACTGATAAAATATGAAAGATTTTTTAAAAAATAAAACAAATCCGTCACTGTAACATTATACCTTCAGATTTTTCGAAATGGGTGTTTCTGGAACAAATGGAAACATGTTTCGATGAAATGAAAACTATTTCTTAATGGAAACGATGCTCTTAACACAATGGAACAGCTCCCATAGGACACAAATGCACAAAAAATCCACAACCAGAAGCACTTTCAAAGTTTCGACAACACCGGTTCCAGATCTTGATCAAAACTGAAAGCGGCTCTTCATAAAAGTTATGATTCCATGTTCGGGTACACAGGGTACTCCCAAAAGAACAAACACCTTCAGTAACTTCTTCACAAAAATAGATCACAGATCAACACACTGATGTTTGTTACATAGTTAAAACCCTCGAGAGGGAAACAGTCCACGGCCCCAACCAAATAGATACTTGGAGCAATTTATTATGCAAAAGAAAGAAAGTTACATATGAGCTTCTCATAATTTATCAACTAGCCAAGGACCCTCTATGCTCTTTAAATAGAGATCACAGACCAATCGGGTGTTAAGCCATGGATCAATGTAGGTATGATCTAAGAAAAGTTGAACCATTGGATCACTCTATGTCTAGAACATATCGTGACCGTCGAATTAGAATATTTTGAAATGCATACTAAAGAAACACACTTTTACCTAATGGATATATTACACAAGTTGATCTTAACTAACTCCTAAGTGTCTAAATATTCTAACATAAAATATTCAAAATTTACATTAAATATATTTGACCCCACTGGTCATCAATTACAACTTAAAATAAAATTTAACATAATGTTCCTCAAATAATATAAAACTGTTTTTGCAAAATTGGGGTATGTGACATACACACCCCCTTAAATTATAACATCATCCTCGATGTTATTTATTCTTTGTCCTTATAATTTATTTGGAACAGAATTGGATATGCATCCCGCATATGACTTTCCAATTCTCAAGTGGCTTCCTCTAGACTAAGGTGCTTCCATTGCACCTTCACCTGAACAATGGTGCGGTTCCGAAGTGTGATCTCCCTATGCTCGAGGATACAATCCAGATCCACCAGAAAATCTCCTTCTAGTTCCACCTGTACATCATTCTAGTTAACAACATGAGTAGCATCATGAACATATTTCTTTAATACAGAAATGTGAAAAACATTATGAACTCTTAAATTCAGTGGTAAGGCTAACTAATAGGCTACCTGTCCAATCTTGGACAATATTTCAAAAGGACCACGTCAATGAGATGCTAGTTTGGAACAACTACCCAACCTCAGAGAGCTCTTTTTGGGTCTCACATTGATGAACACATGTTCACCTACCTGAAACTCTTTTGGAGTTCTTTCAAGGTCTGCTTGACTTTTCTGTCGATCTTGCGCAGTTTTCAAATTACCTTGCACCTGCTTTACAATTTTTTCAATTTCTTTCAATAATTCAGGTCCTAATACTAGCCTGTCCACCAGATTACTCCAAAAGATAGGAGTGTTACACTTCCTTCCATACAAAATTTCTGAAGGACTAAATCTTGCTGAAGCCTGATAATTATTATTGTAAGCAAATTCTACCAGATGTAAATAATCTTCCCATTTACCAGGCTGATCCTTTACATACATCCTTAGTAAATCTTTCAGTCTGTCCATCAATTTGAGGAT
Source organism: Pseudotsuga menziesii (assembly GCA_001517045.1). NCBI lineage: Eukaryota > Viridiplantae > Streptophyta > Pinopsida > Pinales > Pinaceae > Pseudotsuga > Pseudotsuga menziesii. The sequence goes on from LPNX010298086.1 coordinate 145,155, forward strand.
GGAATGAAGTACTAAAATTTAGTGTAGTATTTAATCCTTTAAATAGAGATTTCCAAAAGTTACCTGTAAATTTAGGGTCTCTAACTAAGATTATAACTTTCTGTATCCCATGCAGTCAAAAAAATTTCTTAAAAAAGATATCAGCTATGTTTGCAGCTTTATACGTAGTTTTTATAGGTATAAAATGGGATGCTTTACTCAATTTGTCAACTACTACCATTATAGAATCATTTAAAATCTGGCAGTCTAGTAACAAAATCAAGACTAGTTATCTCCCATTTCCAGCTAAGAATGGGCAATGGCTGAAGTAATCCAGCTGGGTGTTGATGTTCAGTTTTTACTTGTTGACATTCAAAACATCTAGCGATATATTCTGCCAATTCAGTCTTCATGTTTAGCCAAAAATATTCTTTTCTTAACATAGTTATAGTCTTCTGATAACCCGGATGGCATGAGTATGGAGTTTTATGGATTTCGTCTAAAATTAATAACATAACTTTAGGTACATTATGTACATACATTCTGTCTTTATACACAAAAAATCCTTTTTCATTCAAGCTGTACCCTTTACTTAAACTTTTTGTTGGATTTTCTTTTGCTTTTGCTTGTAATTTTTGGTAAATTTCATCTTGTTCTAACCCTTCTTTTAGATGTTCTTCCAGATCTGTTGTAGAAGTGCTGATAACTACTGTAAATTTCATCCTTGCATTTCTACTTAATGCATCAGCAACTTTATTTTCTTTCCCTTTAATGTGTTGAATTTCGGAATTATACTCACTTGGAAAAGCTAGCCACCTAGCTTGTCTAGCATTTAGGTTAGGTTGATCTAACAGATATTTTAGTCCTTTATTATCTGTCATTAGAATAAATTTTCTTCCAATTAAATGATGACGCCACATATTTAGAGCATGTGTGATAGTAGCTAATTCCAAGTCATAAGTTGTATAATTATTTTCATGAATTTTTAATTTTATAGACTCATAAGCGATAACATGCCCTTCTCGAGTCAATACTCTACCTAAACCATCATTGCAGGCGTCAATACATACTATAAAATATTTATTTGGATCAGCTATTATTAAAATAGGTGCGCTGGTTAATAAAGTTTTTAACTTTTTAAAACTATCCTCGCACTTCTGATTCCAATCAAATTTCTTTCCTTTCTTTTGCAAAGAGGCTATCAAATTTGTGATTCTCGAAAACCCTTCAATGAACCTCCGGTATGTAGGAATATATTAAACCCACTCACAACTTCGGATAAAATATTTAATCAAATACATGCCATCCACTAGCTTAATTATTTGGCATCCACTTGCACCTTAAAGTCAATACATGCCATCTATATCCTAGGAATGATTTATTTCTGATTCTGGGTTGATCCAGAATTAGTATACAGGACCTTACAGCAGATTCTGCTTTTTTCTGCTTTTCTATGTATAAGATAAAATCTAGTCAACTAGGCAACTGGGAGCTTTTGTTTCCAACCCATCCTCCATTAGTTTTTCTCCATTTTCTAGGATTAGCATGTTATTTCCATCTCCTTGACAACTCACTCATGCTTTTTCCAACTCGTGAGGTCCTTGATAGATTTAGCAAGTGCTTTATCCACCTATGGGGGTTTTCTATATTTTGGTAAGTCATCATTTTTGAGCTTTATGAGTTGTTTCCATACAATTCAACTTTCCCATGAGGGATGTACTATTTATGTACTCTATTATTCATAATTATTCAATGGAAGGATACACACCAATATTCATCTCTTCATTCATGTGATTCAATCTCTTTTATTCTCTCTATTTTTCCTGTGTATGCTTGTGAGAATTCTTAGTAGCAAGATCTATTTCCCGTGCTTCTTTTTAGCATCATTGCACATAGCATTGATCTATTATTTCTACATGGTATCAAAGCTACAATGTTGATCAAGTTCTACAAAGTTGAGGAGCGCTTCCAGTCTCCTATCCCTCTTTGAAGAAGAGATTGTCTAGCTTACAAGATTTTCTCCTAGTTTGTTTTGTTGGTTGCAGAGAGTATCTCTTAGAGCATATCAACAACTTCAATATGGATTCAAAATTTCCTCTACTATCTCCTTTCAACTATGCTGATTGGAATCCAAATATGAGTGCATACTTGAAGAGGCAATGTCTCTTTGATGTCTCCATTGGTGCATTGAGTGAACCTGAGTCTTATGAAGAGAAGATTGATTGGATAAATAATTATGATAGAGCTTATGGAATTATGTGTTTGTGAATGTATCCAAATATATATCATCTCATAGATTCTGCTGAATTTCCATTTGAGCTTTGGAAAATTTTGGACAAAGCTTTTGGTTTGCAGGAAATTGAAGATGAAGCATGGAGCGAACCTAGCATCTCCTCTTGTTCTCTTTCTCAAGATTTCTTGGCCTCTACATTCTATGATGAAGTTGATCATGATGAAGAATTTTCTCATACAATTCATGTTGTTTCTACCCTCTTTCATTCGAATGCTTCCTCCTTCAATGAAGAAGCAAATATTGAAGAGCCATCTTTTTCTATGTCTCTTGAAGGTGATTTTTCTTCTTGTGATACTATTGATGAAAAAGAAGTAACATATGGAGCTGCTGCTGATATTGATTATGATCCTATAACCCATTCATTGTTCTCTCAATCTCCTATCTTAGATTCTGAGATCTATGTGCCAGATTCTTTACACCTCTTCCATGCCTCTCTCATTGATGGTGCACAACCTAGTGACTTACAGGATGTTTGCTTAGCCACATCAAGCTTTATTTGTGTCATACCACTTACCTTACTTGATCTCATGTGCTTCAGCATATCCTCCGTTATTCTTGGCATCAATACTTAGAGCCTTCTTGAAGATTGTGAACATCTCATTCTTTCCTCCTTTCATACAGAGGATTCATTACCAGTGTATTCCCATGAGTCTATTGATATGCTTATATGTGATCCTTTGGATTCTGATTTAGAATCATATTTTCAAGTTGATACACATATAATACCACCATCCATACCATCTACCATACCTCTCAATAATCCAAAGACTACAAATCCCAAGATCACTAGTTGATTCCTCATTGGTCTCTTATGCAATGATATTTATCTTACATGGTTTGAAGTCTTTCCTATATTTCATTGGCTAATTATCCATGTCCTTAGTCATATATGGATTGATATTAAACATGTTTGGATCTTTTCTAAACACTTATGGTTCAGATCTTATGCCCATCCATTATTCAAATTTTTACACCTATCAGTTTTCCCCAGTTGCTCATAACTTTCCTAGTTTAGCCCTATATCCTCATGGAGCCATTGAAGCCTTTGTCCTTGCTGTTCCATATGTTAATATTTATGATATATCAGAGTTTTATCAGACTCATATCAGATCTATACAAGTGCTACATCATATTGGAAGATTGACATGTGATTCACATCACAATTTTGCAGCTATTCAGGGAATTGGGTGTGAAATAAATTGTCTTAATTTTTGTACT
>LPNX010298086.1:148689-158825 GCA_001517045.1 Pseudotsuga menziesii
TTTATATTATGTTTGCAGATCAGAGTTTGACAGTAGAAAGAAGCATTCAGATAATGCTCCTACTTCATCAGTTGATGAGATACACGGAGTCTCTCACCTTCCTTCTTGTAGGTTATACTCTCCAGCGCATGATCATGGAGTTCATGATTTCTTCAGCAAGTCCTTCATTCAAAAGCAGTTCAGTCAGCTCATTAAAGTGAAGATGAAGATATGTTGGAGACATATTTCAAATTTTGTGCCTTGTCCTATCTTGAGGGAGGATTTTCCCCATGTGGTTTTGCCTCTTTCCTCACTTTTCTGGACATAATAATTGTTAAAGGGTGACCATAGCCTTGTTGCTGGGCCCTATATGCATCCATATGCATCTATATTTTTTTTCATACCATCACGAAGTCAAACTTATAGGGGGGTGTAGGAATATATTAAACCCACTCACAACTTAGGATAAAATAATTAATCAAATACATGCCATCCACTAGCTTAATTAGTTGGCATCCACTTGCACCTTAAAGTCAATACATGCCATCTATATCCTAGGAATGATTTATTTCTGATTCTGGGTTGATCCAAAATTAGTATACAGGACCTTACAGCAGATTCTTCTTTTTTCTGCTTTTTCTGCTTTTCTATGGATAAGATAAAAGCTAGTCAACTAGGAAACTGGGAGCTTTTGTTTCCAACCCATCCTCCATTAATTTTTTTCCATTTTCTAGGATTAGCATGTTATTTCCATCTCCTTGACAACTCACTCATGATTTTTCCAACTCATGAGGTCCTTGATAGATTTAGCAAGTGCTTTATCCACCTATGGGGGTTTGCTATATTTTGGTAAGTCAGCCTTTTTGAGCTTTATGAGTTGTTTCCATATAATTCGACTTTCCCATGAGGGATGTACTATTTATGTACTCTATTATTCATAATTATTCAATGGAAGGATACGCACCAATATTCATCTCTTCATTCATGTGATTCAATCTCTTTTCTTCTCGCTATTTTTCTTGTGTATGCTTGTGAGAATTCTTAGTAGAAATATCTATTTCCCGTGCTTCTTTTTAGCATCATTGCACATAGCATTGATCTATTATTTCTATGCAGTAATAACCGATAATTCCCATGAAGGATCAAACATCCATTACATCTTTAGGAACTGGCCAATCTTCAGTCGCCTTTATCTTTTTAGGATCCACCGAAATTCCTTCTTTAGTCACCACATGACCTAAGTACTGGATTTTATCCTTAAAGAAGTCGAATTTACTAAACTTTGCAAAAAGTTGATGATCTCGTAACTCTTGCAAAACAATTTTTTAATGTTCTTTATGCTCTTCTTCATATTTTGAATAGATTAATATGTCGTCAATAAACACGACCACAAACTTATCTAGATATTTATGTATTACATTATTCATTAAACACATAAAAACAACTGGGGCATTATTAATCCTGAATGGCATGACGAGAAAATCGTAATGGCCATATCAAATCCTAAAAGCTGTTTTAAAGATGTATTCATCTTTAATCCTAACTTGGTGATATCTAGACCGCAAATCAATTTTTGAAAACATCGTAGCTCCACTTAGTTGATCAAACAAATAATCTATGCAAAGAAATGGGTATCTATTTTTAATAGTCATCTTATTCAACTGATGGTAATATATACAAAGTCGTAGAGTTCCATCCTTTTTCTTAACGAAGATGACAGGTTCCCCCTAGGGAGACACACTGGGTCGAATATACTTCTTGTCAATAAGTTCTTTGAATTGTGAATTAAGTTCATTAAGTTCAAGTATGTTCATCTGATAAGGGGCCTTTGAGATGGGTACTACACTAGGTACCAGCTCAATGGTAAAATCTAATTCCATTTTCGAAGGCAATCCTGGAATTTCTTTCGGAAATAAATCTACATACTTTTTTAAAACTGGTATATCCTCCAATTTTAATTTATCTGTATTATTTAGATTTTCCTCTTTAGTTACTGTTACTTCATAATCCTTACAACCTTTCCTAACAGCTCTCTTAAGCTATAGTGCAGAAATCTGCATTACAGTTGTTTTTCTAGGGATTCCCTTTACACTTATTGATTTTCCATCATTATTTACACAAGTAAAGGTTTTATCATAGCAATTTAAGATCACCCTATGTTGCTCTAACCAATCCATACCGATTAGTAGGTCGTAAGAACCCAAAGGTAGTACATTAAGCTTTACAAAAGTTTCAAATTGATCCATAACTACTGCAAAATTCTTTAGAAAACTAGTTAAATTTCCTCTTTGCACCAGTAGCTAACTTAACAACCCAAGAACTTACAAACCTTTCAATAGGTAGTTTACATTTTTCTACCAAATTAGTTGAAATATAACTTAAACTAGCTCCTGGATCAAATAAAATAGCTATGGGTGTTTGGTTTATCTTACCTTCTACTTCCACCAAGGAATTTTGATAGTCTGCTTGTCGATTCTCCAAGGCTGCATTGATCCTAGGCATAGTCCTCGCTAAATCTCCCACAGTCATCTCCTCCTCTATTGTATGGATATTACTGACAGTCTTTTTTCGATTAGGACAGACTGAGGCATAATGTGGGCCATTACACTCCCAGCACTTTATGGGTTCTTTTCGTTCAAATTTTTCCATGTAATTACCATGATTATTAGCAGACTCTTTACTCTTTTTATTGTTTTGATTGTTTGGTGAATTATTCTTATTCCCTTGGAAATTCTTATTAGAAAAATTTCTAGCCTTATTATTTTTAGAATTTCGATTGGGCACAAACTCTTTCTTCTTTTGATCATAATTATTATTCTTTTTGGCCTTCCAGTTGACCATACTCTCCTTTTTCCTATTCGGTTCATAACAGAATAGGAAATTTCCTCGTAGCTTCTTCCAGATTTTTTTGGATTGTCATACTCAATCCTATCATTTATGTGATCAAGTAGACAACTGAGAAACTGGTGTACCTTCAGTTTTTCATTCACAAGGTATGGCACATACCTAAGCAGACTTTAAAACTTAATGTTCAAATCTTTCATAGTCATTGTACCTAGTTTAAGCTCATAGAATTCTTTAGCTCTTTCTTCATAGTACTGTTAAGATAAGAATTTCTTTTTAAAGTACTTCTTGAAGATACTCCAATTTATGTTCTTCTCTCTTATTCCTTTCATTCTCTTTAAATCTTCTTGTACTTTGTCGGAATGTATTATTTTATTTAGTAATCATAGAGTCATGAGATAAACCCTCTATTGTAAGTTGGGCTGATAGAACCCTCCAGAAAGTAATATTATATCATTTTGAGTCTTCCTAGGTAAGTCGACCTGGTAAGTTTGTTGGGGCCGACCTAGTTAGGGAAAAAGTCAAGTGGAAGATAAAGTATAAATAGAAGTGATGTGCTCCTCATTTGGACACACACACTCACTTGTGTAATTCACAATATAGGAGAGAGAGAGAGATTTGCAAGGAGAAGGAGCACTTTTTTGGGGTTTTGTCCTTGTACTTTTGATCATCTATATTGAGGAAGTTTTGGTGGGATATCTTCCCCTAAAGGGTTTCCCATGATAAATCTGTGTCTATATTGTGATTGTGTTTATTTCAGTGATCTTGTATATGTTATTTTTGTGAAATTGAATCGAATACTAATGGTATTTTTCTTAGCATATTGAATCTTAACACGGTATAAGAGCTATCTTGGATAGGATATCTTTCACAAGGAGTAACTCTCTCTCTTCTCCCTCTAGAAATAAATTAGGGTTTGTGTCAATCTTGGAATTTTGGAAATCTGATTGCATTTAAAGTTGTGCCTCCCTAGAGTGCATCTATTGAGTCCTAGATCGAAATTTTTAAGTGGGTAGATCTCCATGAAATTCAAACCCTAGTTTGAATTTGGACCAGAAAACTGCAGATCATAAACTCGCAAGTCAATTTTGAGAGGTGAATATTTGGAATCTCCAAAAACCAAGTGTAGCATTCAATTATTCTTAGTCAAGTGCATCTCCTGGTAAGGTCAATTTTTCATTTTGAAAATTTTCATTTTTTGGTGACCTCCTAGATAAGATGGCCCCAAGCACTAAGCTTGAGGATAATCTAGAAGGAATAGAGAATTTTCCAGCATGGAAATATCGGATTGGACTCATTCTTAGAGAGAATGATATTGAAAAAATACATTAAGAAAAAATTTGCAAAACCTGAAGAGGATGAAGCTAAGGAGAAGAACAAGAAGGACCTGATTATAGGGCAATGAGGATCATTGTTGATGCTCTCGAAGACCACTTGATTCCTTAACTGTCATCCAAACAGACCTAGAAGGAGATGTATGATTCCCTAGCCAGAATGTATGATGGAAGGAACATCAATAAAAAGATGAATTTGAGATCTCAATTGAAGAGTACTAAGGAGAATCCATCCAATACTACTTCACAAGGGTCTCCCAGTTCAAGGAGAAACTAAAAGCCATCAGAGACTCCCTTGATGAATATGATCTAGTTTTGACTTCTATTAATTGTCTCACTAGTATTGGGATTCATTCATCCAGACTATGTGTGATAGAAAGGAAAGCATAAAATTTGACATTATGTGGGAAGATTGCATCCAAGAGGAGGCTACAGTAGCCAATAGAGAATCTCTACTTAAAGAAGATGATCAAACCCTAGCCACCCATACCAAGAGAGGAATAATTCAATATAACTTCAATAAGGAAATCCACAAGGACTCTCAACCTACAAATAATTTCCAAAGGACAAGAGGAAACAATCCAAGAATAAACTACTCCAACTTTCAATGTTTCAATTATGAAAAGATATGACACATTTCCAAAAAAATTCCATCGAAAAGAAAAAAATACAAGAAGAGGAACAACAACAACAAAACATCATGCACACCTAGTTGAATATGAAGATGAAGAAGAAGAAGAGGAAGGAACTCAAAGAAAACAAGCAAAATAAGAAGATGCATACAAGTATGTATTATTCTCTGCACTGTTTGGGTCTGTGACACATGGAGAATATACATGTATTATTGATAGTGGTGCTTCAAATCACATGACGGGACAAAAGAAAAATATATCAAAACTTGAAGAGAATAACTCTCCTTGGAAGGTATCATTAGGATATGACTATCAATATCCTATCAAAGGAATTGTTGAAGCAAGCTACAAGCTTGATTCTGGAACCCTGTGAAGATGAAGGAAGTCTTATATGTACCATGTTTGAAGAAGAACTTATTGTCTATCTCAACATTGGACAAGAAAGGATATAGGGTTTCATTCATAGATGGACACGTACTATTGTGGCCCAAAGGAAAATCAATTAAAGATGCAGTTGTCATTGGTGAAGAAGAAGGAGGCTTATATAAACTCAAGGGACATTCAGAAACAACGCTTGTTCATGAGACCATTGGCCCAAGTGAATTATGGCATAGGAAGATTTCTCACATCAACTACAAAGCACTACCCCATGAGCAAAAGTAGTGATGGGATTATTTTTTTTGAAGATCGATCATGAAGGAATTTACAAAGGATGAAGTATTTGGAAATTTCAAGGAATTCAAAGACTTGATAGCGAATCATTCAAAAAGAAGAATAAAGACACCCAAAACATACAATGGTGGAGAATATACTTCAAAATATTTTGAATCCTTTTGCAAAGAATATGGAATGAAGAGGGAACTAACCACTCCCTACAATCCTCAACATAATGGTGTTGTAGAAATAAAGAATAAGACCATTATGGAAGTAGTGAAGAAAATGATACATGATCAATATCTTCCAATGCATCTATGGGCTGAAGCAATAAGGAAGAAATTTTATGTTTAAAATTGATTATCCCATAGTGCCCTTGGATTTAATACTCTTGAATAAATTTCCATGAGAAAGAATCCTGAAGTGAGCCACCTCAAGATATTTGGTTTCCCAGTTCACATACCAAAATAAAATAGAACCAAGTTGGACCCTTCCGAAAACAAGGGAATATTTGTTGGATACTGTGAATTCTTCAAATGCTTCTAAATATGGCATTCTAGGATTCCATCACATGGATATTAGTAGAGATGTAACATTTGATGAAGAAGAAACTATCAAGAGTCCAGAAAGTGCCAGCATGAAGAAGTATATGAAGAAGATGTACCTCCCAAAAATGTAGAAGTCACACCCACCCCCGAGGATGAAACACCAGAAGATCATGATATGCTAGAACCTCAAGAACCTACTACTATGAATATGTTATGAAATACAAGTCCTCATTGGGTAAGAGAAATTATACAAGAAGCAGAGAAGTATGGAACTACAGAAGGCTCCAAAAGAGTAAGCAAGAATTCATAGCCATTTTCCAGTTATGTGGCTTTGATGTGTGATCTTGTAGATAAAGAACCTACCATTTATGAAGAATCTATATAGAAGAAAGAATGGCTAGAAACAATGAAAAAATAATACCAATCAATAATGAAGAATGATGTTTGGGATATAGTTCCCAAACCAGAAGGAAAAAGTGTGGCATATTCCAAGTGGATCTACAAGATAAAGCATGTAGCTGATGGAAGTATTGATAAATAAAAGGCAATGTTTGTGGCTAGAGGATTCTCTCATAAAGAGGGAATTGATTATGATAATAAATTTGTGCCAGTAGAAAGGTACACTTCCATTAGAACCATCATCACACTTACATCCATGATGAAGTGTACTTTACACGAGATGGATGTGAAGAGAGCTTTCCTTAAAGGTGTTATTGAGGATGAAGTGTACATAGAACAACCACATGTATTCGAAGTTGAATACAGGTGGACTCACATATGCAAGTTGAAGAAGCCTCTATATGGATTGAATCAATATATTAGAGCTTGGTATGGAAGGATAAATAGATTTTTTACGAGCTTGGGATTTACCAAAAGTAAATATTACCCTAAACTTTAATTTAAGGTTATGGATGATGAACCTGTCATATTATTATTGTATGTGGATGATTTAAATCTAATGGGAAATGAGAAAATATTGTAGAATGCAAGAAGAATATTGCTGAAGAATTTGAGATGAAATACCTTGGATTGATGCACTATTTTCTAGGTCTGGAAGTATGGTAGAACTTAGAGGGAATATTTCTCAACTAGGGAAAATCCTAAAAATATTTGATATGATGGAATGTAAATCCATGGATACCAACATGAATTTGTTAGATGATGAATCATCAAAGTTAGTGGATATGAATCAATACAAATAGAATATTGGGTCGTTGATGTATCTGACGAATACCAAGACAGATATATGCTTTGTTGTGAACAACCAGAGTCATTATCTAGTTAAACCTAGACGTGTTCACCTGGTAGTTGCAAATCATGTGATGAGGTACCTAAAAGGTACGATAGACTTTGGTCTATACTATGTTGAAGATCATGACTACAGATTGTATGGTTATAGAGATGCATATTGAGATGGAAGTGTCTCAAACAGGAATATCACCTCATGTGGATGTTATTGTCTAGGATACACCATGATCTCATGGTTTAGTAGGAAGCAGTCCAGTGTTGCTCTTAGTAGAGCTGAAGCAGAGTATATAGCAGCTTGTTCTGCTAGTTGTGAAGCCATATGGTTTTGAAAATTGATGTCAGGTCTATTTGACATGGAGTTGGATACCACAGTGATTGTATGTGACAACTAGATTTGTATAAAGATGACAAAGGACCCAATGTTCCATGACAAATCAAAGCACATAGAAATCTGATATTTTTACATACGAGATATGGTTCATAAGGGAGCTATAAATATCCAGTATGTGAGCATTGATGAGCAAGTCACTAATGTGTTGACTAAGCCTCTGTCTTGAGTAAATTTTGAATACTTCAGTGACAAGCTTGGCGTAGTTCGAAAGGACCTTCCTCAAAAGGGGGAACAGTGATGATGATGTTGCAATGGGATTGTATCATCCCTAGACATTCCTCCTAAAGTGATACGCATACCTTTTTCTATGTGATGTGGATGGGATTGTATCATCCCTGGAAATTAGACCTAAATTGATCTGCATACTTTTATCTCTATGATGTGGATGGGATTGTATCATCCCTGGATATTAGTCCTAAATTGATATGTAGACTTTTGTCTCTGTGATTTAGATGGGATTGTATCATCCCTGTACATTAGTCCTAAATTGATCCACATACTTTTGTCTTCATGATGTGGTTGGGATTGTATCACCTTCGACATTAGTCCTAAAGTGATCCACAGACTTTTGTCTCCATGATGTGGATAGGATTGTATCATCCATGGACATTATCCCTAAAGTGATCTACAAAATTTTGTCTCTGTGATGTGGATGGGATTGTATAATCCCTAGACATTAGTCTTAAAGTGATCCACAAACTTTTTTCTCTGTGATGTGGATGGGATTGTATCATCCCTGGACATTATTCCTAAAGTGATCCATAGAATTTTGTCTCTGTGATGTGGATTGGATTGTATCATCCCTAGACATTAGTCCTAAAGTGATCCACAGACTTTTGTCTTCGTGATGTGGTTGGGATTGTTAGCATTTATAATCCTCCCTTGACCAAACTGTCTATTAGATTATTTTAGCCTAACTTATAAGTTTTATTTAATTAATTGAGTCCACTAGTACCATTGGGTCCACTTGGACTAATGGGGAGACATGTATCAGTTACTAGAGTATGGGGAACATCGATAGAGGATAACTACCACCGACTGCACTTGCATGCATAAGTCTAGGTGCCTCCTAGGAGAATATCTACATTTTAAGAGCCACTAGGAGTCCCGACACCAACCTCCTTCAGATAGTTGGAGTTGGAACTAGTTAAGCTTAGTTATTTTCTAGCTACATTCATTTAGATCACAATTAGTTCAGTTAGCTCCGGTTATGCATGGAAGCATGTGGATAAGGAGCCTTTGCTCACCCACCACTTCAGTTAGACTGAGTTAATTATTTATTACTGATTGTGTGAGTTGATTAGACATATGGAGTTAACCATTTGGACTTCGATATTGATTGAGACATCATGAGTTAGCTAGTCCATTAGGTACAGTCACATCCAGTTGGGTGATTCAATTTCATTCCTCATTATTCAAATTATTTTCCTTATGTAACACTATTGTAACACCGGATTAATTAATGACAATGATACTGTAATTATATAAGCTATACTCATTTGTTTCCTGTGTGGTTTGATTTGTTCATTGTATTTGATTCATTGTGTATTTATTCTGGATCTGAATCATTCAAATCAGAGGAACAACTTATGTCCGTAGAAGGTGAAATATTCCTGGTTACAAATATGGCAACTTTGCTGGGGATCATGATACATATGTTATTTGATCTGATCTTCCTTATTTTCTTGAACTCTTGTCCAAATCTAGGCTCCATCTCCAACTCTCTTCAGTCAGATCTGCTTTCTGACTCAGTGTATTTTGGTTTGAAACTTTCATATCTGAAGTATTTCAACTTTTTATGCTCTTTTTTACTCTCAATCTATCAATTTTTACCTTGATCTAATCTTTTACTAACTTTATCTGTCGTTCTCCTTTGTGTTTTGGATCTATATAGGGAACTGCTCTTATGTTGTTGGTGAGAAACGGTGCCACCACCTGTAACCTGTTAGCAGCCTGCGGTGCTACCGCCTGAGTCTTGTTATCCAAAAGCGGTGCTTGGCAAGAACCGCTCTGTCAAGAACCCTCCAGCGCGGTGCCAGGTAGGCCTTATTCCAAGACCACTTTTTTCTCATTTTTTGCAAAAAATTGAGTTGATTTGCTTTCATCCCTTGCACTGTTAGGCTTGTGTGTTAGATTCTGATGCTTATGGTTTGAAATTTTGTGGTAAAAGATCAGTTTGATTGAAGAATCCAAAAGCTAGATTAGGCTTGTTGATTGTCCATTTTCTTCCATGCTTGTTGGTCATCTTTATAAAAGGATTTCTTTTTCAAAATCTTAGGTGTTAGAGAGCTCTCTTTTATTTCAGTTATATAGAATGAAAGACAAATATTTAGTTAGCATCTTGATTTCATTTTTTGTTCCCATAGAAGACTTTTTTTTGCTTGTTTAAAAAAGATTTTTTTTTACTGAGATTAGGTCATTATCATTAGTGAGCATAAGACATTGGATCTCTAATTGGCCTCACAAGCTTTCAGGTTCTCTATGTTCTTTTGTCTCTTTTGCATTT
>LPNX010298086.1:177503-233084 GCA_001517045.1 Pseudotsuga menziesii
CCACGATATGTTCTAGACATAGAGTGATATGACGGTTGAACTTCTCTTAGATCATACCTACCATTGATCCATGGCTTAACACCCGATTGGTCTATGATCTATATTTAAAGAGCATAGAGGGTCCTTAGCTAGTTGATCGATTATGAGAAGCTCATGTAAATTTATTTCTTTTGCATAATAAATTGCTCCAAGTAGCTATTTGGCTGGGGCCATGGACTATTTCCCTCTCGAGGGTTTTAACCACGTGACAAACATCGGTGTGTTGATATGTGATCTATTTGTGTGAAGAGGTTGCTCAAGGTGTTCGGTCTTTTGGGAGTACCCTATGTACCCGAATAGATTTTGCATCCTTATTTTCCACTGATATTGTCAATGCACCTCAAAGTCCAATATTGTTGCAATACATAGATTCTGAAGGAAACCTTTGCAACATTACTCAGACCAATCCGATTGACATATAATCCAATCTTGGTACCATTGAGCATGTTCACGTTGGGCAGAACTACTTGGCAGATGAATCTGAAGCATACAAGACACTTTTTAAAGAATTCCATGATATTTTTTCCTGGTCTTATGAAGAAATGCCGGGGATAGACCTGTCCATTGTGGTCCATGAAATTAAAACCTATCCCTCGGCTAAACCTTTCAGGCAAAAACTAAGGCAATTCCATCCACAGAAGGCCACAGCTATTAAAGCTGAGATAGAGAAGCTTCTCCAAGATGGGTTTATTTATCGCATACTCCTGACATAATGGGTATCGAACGTTGTCCCTGTCAATAAAAAGAAGGGCACCATTAGAGTCTGTATCGATTTTAGGGACTTGAATAAAGCTTATCCCAAGGACAACTTTCCTACTTCACATATCGATCAGATTATCGACAACTGTGCTAAAAGCGTCATCTTCTCATTTATGGATAGATTTTCTGGCTATAATCAGATTGAGATATTACCCACCGATGGAATTCATTTTCCCATGGGGAACCTTTGCGTATAAGAAGTTACCTTTTGGCTTGAAAAATGCTGGAGCCACTTTTCAACATGCGATGTCCTATGCGTTTCACAATATTAAACATATTTTTGAACCGTACCTTGATGACCTCCCTGCTCATTCACAATGACAAGAGGACCACCCTGGTCATCTTAGAGATATTTTCCTAAGATGTCGTCATTATAGTATACGGCTCAATCTACATAAATGTGTTTTTTGTGTTGAGACGGGACGTCTATTAGGTTTTTTGGTCTCTAAGAATGGAATCTGGATAAACCATTTGAAAATTGCCACCATTTTAGCTCTACCATCACCAACCAATCTTCTCGAACTCCAAAGTTTGCAAGGGAAGGTAAACTTTCTCCGTTGTTTCATGTGTAATTTTGCAGAGAAAACGCATGGTTATATGCGTCTCCTTAAGAAGGATACTCCATTCTTCTAGGATGACTAAGCCCAACACGCCTTTGATAATCTCAAACATGCTCTAACTCATTCACCCGTGATACACCCCCCAGATTATTCAAAGGACTTTCTCTTGTATATTGCTGCCTCCGCTACTACCATTGCTATGGTTTTGGTGCAGGAAAATCCCAACGATTAGGAGCACATGATTTACTATGCTAGTAATAATATTATGGATTTTGAAACCCGATATTCACGTGTGGAGAAGTTAGCTTTGGCCACAGTCATTGCTGTACAAAAATTTCGTCACTACATTTTGCTCTGCACAACCACTGTATTGGCAGACTTGAACCCGATGTATTACATCCTGACTCGTCAGGTGCTCGGGGGAAAGTACTCCTGATTGATAGTCATACTACAGGAGTTTGATATGGAATTTTCCAAAGCCACATCAAAGAAATCCTTAGTCTTTGTTGAGCTCATGTGTGATCTTCCTTGTGCTTCGATGGAATCTGAGCCTAGTGATTCATTTCCTGATGACCTTTTGTTCCTGATAAGCACTACCAATCCATGGTATGGAGATATGCTTATTTATCTCCAAACACAAAGATTTCACCCAAATCTATCCCATGACAATCGCTGTCGTATCCGTCACCATGCAAAATACTACCTCATCTTGAATGATACCTTGTATAAACATGGGATTGATTCTATTCTTTGGCGATGCCTCACCCATGAGGAAGTTGAACATGTGTTGAATGATTGGCACTCTGGAGCATGTGGCGATCATTTATCTGGGATGGCTACAGCCCAAAAAATCCTTTGCGCTGGCTATTTCTGGCCTTCAGTCTTTAAAGACTGTCATGAGGCTGTTAAGAAATGCCCTCCTTGTTAAGATTTTTATCCCAAAAAGCACTCACATGCCGCTCTGCTACACCTCGTCATTTCCATTGGCCCATTTTCCAAATGGGGGATTGATTATATGCATTGTAATCCTACCTCAGCCGAGGGGCATGGTTACATCATCATAGCCATTGACTATTTTACAAAATGGGTTGTAGCCATGCCTACATATGCGGAATATGGTAATACTGTCACTCTCTTCCTGTTCAATCATATCATAGCTAGATTAGGAGTCTCGCGTTCCATTGTTACTGATCACGAATCACGTTTCCATAATCAGATGATGGAGGAACTAAGTTCCAATCTAGGTTTTTGCCATAAAAAATCTACACCATATTATCCACAAGCTAATGGTCAGGTAGAGGCCATTAACAAAGTTTTGAAAACTATGCTTTGTTGGATGGTTGGAGATCATAAATCCAACTGGCACCACATCCTTGTCTCCACTCTTTGGGATTGTAGGACTTTGGTGAAAATAGCTATTGGTTTCACAACTTTCCATCTTGTCTATGGACTCAAAGTTGTCTTACCGATTCAATGTCATATTTCATCCTTACAACTTGTCTTCAAAATCCTCCCAAACACTTCCACAGAGGAAGATATATTTTTGTACTTGAACAACCTTGACAAGACTTGGAGAGATGTTGCCTTGGCTAATGAGGCACATAAGAAATGCGTCAAGGCACAGTATGATAAATCCATCCAACCTCATGCCTTTAACGAGGCTGACCTAGTTTTGACTTATGAACAGAGATATGACAAACTAGGGAAAGGAAAGTTTGAATCCATGTGGCACGATCCTTTTGTCATTTCTAAAGTTTTAGAGAAAGGGGCCTATGAGCTAGTTGACTATGATGGAATCCCTTTCAAGAAACCTCGCAATGGTTTGTACCTGAAGAGGTACTATACCTAGATTTTTCTTGGATAGTATCTTGTATATATGTATATTTCTTGAATTTCAGTGTGCTTTTAGTATTTTCGATATGGTTTTGAGTTTAGTGTTTGCATCTGTTTATACCATGTTTTGGTCATGCATAGTAGATAGCTTTATATAGCTTCGCTGATGGTGCTTGCCGCCACACCTTGAATCTTTTCTCAGCTGCTTGGGTCCTCTATTCCCCGGCTAAAGATTTGGTCAGTTCAGGAGTAGTTTGTATTGGTCCCACTACCAACAAAATCGTTGAGCATCGAGCAGTCATAGGTCTTTCGACTAAAGCTACCTCCCAAGATGTTCACAATATCGTAGTCTTGATGGAATCATGACTCGTGGTTTGTCATCAAAACCATGTTTATACCATTAGAAACACTGTGCTTATCCACCTTTTTTAGAGGGTACGCTTGTTAGAAAGGTCATTCAAAACCATCACTTATAGGAATATCCCTAGGGAACATAATGTAGTTGCTAACTCATTAGCTAATTACATCCTATATTGGCATATTGCCCATTCATGACATTAAAATCAAACATAGTTCATTGTAAATAAACAATTAAAGGCACATAAAACTCATGTAAAATACATCCACCATCTGAGATATATAAACACCAGGTGAAAGTCTGTATATATATATATATATATGAACATGTTTACAAAAAATAGGTCACGAGACCTCATATGAAGCATGTAGGATTTCAGGCAAAAAATCACCATACAAAATCCTGAAGCTATCAACTTTCAGTAGATATCTCATGCATACAATGTCTAGTGATGCTCATGGTAGCACATCACTGCCCAAGCTACTCTATGTAGCAGTCTACTAAATTGACCCGGTACTCCTGCTATAGGTCTTTGATACCTCAGACGGATGTCATCAATGGAAGCATTAGGGATGTCTAAGGTCAACCTCTCCAGGTTTTCCTCTAACTCCCTGATCACATCATTGCCCTATGGTACAAAGTGAGCCCCAACTTGTCTATCCAATGGGGAGGCTCTCCCAGGTCGTGCTGCTCCAACATCTGCATGAAAATATTCAGGTCTTGTTACTTAACATAAAAAATACAAAACATTAAAAAACATAAAAACATTATTTCCATTTTAGGGTTTCTTGCTTCTTACCGATGTCACTCCACTGTCTGCTAGGTGGGAGCGGTAGATCAAGGTCTCTGCTGAAGTTTGTACCCACATAAGCATAATCCTCCACCATGAGGATGTGATCTCTCAGCCATCTGAAGAACAGGTCATCAAACTTCACCTTCCCCCCACTTGCTTCAGTACGATCCATAATCCAGACCCACCTCTGCATGCAAGGGTCTCACACTCTTAGCTCTGTAAATACCACCTGGGGTCTCATCTATGGTACCCACTCGAAGAAGAAGTAGGATAGAATGGAACCAAAACCAAACTGCTTCAGTTCCCCCTACCAACACTTAGTCAGCTAATCTTCGAATATTGGAAGCAAGGCTTCCACCTAGTTGAATACTGTAGGTGACATGGCCTCTATGGCATAAAGCATGTGTTCCCTATAATCCTGGTGCACTCCCTGGCTTCCCGCCACTCTCTGCATTGTAAACAAGACAGTTCGTAGAGGTCCATCCATCACTACCTTTATGGGGATTTTCTTCCTCGATGTCCTTGTCCCTGGGATACAGTGACAGTTTATCAACTCTTGTGTGGTAATATCCCCTTCTCAGAAACCTATCAGTGAGATGGGGGCACCCCGTCTTGATAGTTCAGTCAATAAGTAGATATCCTCCACTGTCAGAATATGAACCCCAACCTCAAAGTGTTGTTGCTCCGGATTCCACATCCGGAGTATATGCTCAAGAAACCGCTCATGTGATACCATACTAGGAGTCTGGAAGAATTTTAGGAGTCCACGGTCTTGTAATGTGGCTATGCATCCCGCATTCCTTTCGGTGAAAGAGTCATCTTTATCATGTTGTCTTTCCTTCCATATCACCATTTTTTATTAGCAAAAACCTGCCAAAAACAATCATAACACCTATTAGAATAATTATTAATCATTTAAATCCAAATAAATGATCTAATTTTGCTTGTGTCAATGGTTTTATATCTTCATGTTTGACACTGCATGTACGCCATTGAAGACAGGAGGTGGCATCGCCTGTGTGCTTTGTTTTCGGTGCGTTTCTAGTGAGGTACCACGTATCCTATAAGGGATAAGAGTGGTGCCCATTCCCATGGTTTTAGGGCTTTCCATACAACCCCAAAACACCATCCAAAAACAAAATTGAGAATATGAAAAGGAAGAGTAGGATTTGGACTATTACCTGGAACTGATGATGCTCGAATCCGATGGAGAAAACTCCCGATATCAGCAACTGAAGATCTGACTAGGAAAATGATCCAAATGCTCTCCACTATGGGTAAATAGTAAAATGATTTGATTTTTCACTATTTACATGACTTTTATACACATTTTTGGGTTATACATGCTATATTTTTTATTTAAAATCACTTATTACTCAAAATTTATCAGTCATAATCCCTTAACGTTAGTTATTGGAGCATTTAACACTTGTTTTGAGTCGTTGCAGGATGGAACAAAAGTACCAGTAAAGTCTTGGGAGTTCGTTTTTTACTTTTTCGTACTACCATAAAATGGAAAATGTCATTGAACATTATTACGACACTTTGATCATGCTCTCGAAACCCAGTATCAAAGGTCTGAGTCCATTTCTGATTCTTTTCAGGCTCGTAAAATCTCTCATAGTGAAAAGAGACCTAATGGAGTCTTCTTTAAACTCTTTTCGGGCTCCTTAAATATGAAAGCATTGTCGAGCGATCTTGTCTTCTTCATGCTCGTTAAAGTATCTGAAGAGTCATCTATCCGACAACAGGTTATCTCTTTTTCGGTTAGGATAAACTATTTACAAAAAACGAACACTCCAGCCAACCATGACTGGAATATTTCTCTAAGGTATGATTTTACACTTTCTCGGGCCTTAGGGACTAAATCATACAAAAAAGGACCCTTTTGGATTCTTATTCTATGGTCATTCAGACTCTCTAAACATGAACGATACCAAGTTTTCTTTCATTGGACTCATTAAATTAAACATTGAGAGACCCATTTTTGGGAATGAACCCCTCCTCTCTCAGGTTCGTAAAACATATGATTTTGGACTTGTATTTGGACGAGCTATACTGAGTGTTTGTTACCCTCTTTGAACTCGTAAAACCGAAAAGAGGCACTCATCAATCATGATGTTGAAAATGGGAAGGGAATCATTTTTGCAAATAAATGGCAGTAGTTTGTTGTTACCTTTGAACATGGCACTTGTCTACATATCATTTCAGTCAATTGGGTATTTAGCTGATCTCTGTGACAACCCACTTTTATGAGTCATGCCAATCCTTTGAGTCTTTCAAAAGAATGCGTTGTCCACTATCACATTGTGTGTTTGTCCTGTTTAGTCATGCTGCAAAGTCCTTTGTCATGCCGCTCGATGTTCAAAGGGAAGTAGAAGAAGTTTTTACCTCTGTAGTCAAAACAGTCTCTGTGTTAGTACTTTTGAGTCAGTCCTATGGTTACTGCATTCACATCATTCCAAAACTTTGTTTTTAGTTTCATGTCGTCGATGTGGGACTCATCATGGCCCTCCTTCGACGAGACTATTACCATCAACATCAACTCATCATCTCGGAAATAGTCTTAGAAACAAAAACTTAGTACCTTGAGATCTATATGTCTTAATGACATATTCTCTCTCTCTTGACATAGGTTCACATCATTGACCTTTGATCGATAGAATTGATTGGGTGTTCAACATCAGGTCATCTATTTGCACTCAGTAGATTGTACTAGGGTACATTGGGAATCATTGACATCAATGGTGATCTCCCTCACACTTGTTAACGATTCACATCATTGGTCGGTAATCAAGTGGTTTCTACCATGTTTGAATTCAGATCATTGTAATCACATGGATAGAATCATCTTTTTGGAAGATGAGACGAAGACCCTGGGCATTTGTTAAGCACTCATTGCTTTTCCCCAGGTTGCGATGGAGTTTTGTATATCTAGCATGGATCCACATTTGTATGGTCATGGCTATGCTCAAATTTGTGTTAGTATGACATAGATCTACATTGTATGTCTAGTAGCTATGTCCAAGTTTGAGTCCTCTATCACATATATCTACATTGTATTCCAGTAGCCATGCTTGTTTATTCCTCTCATGGATCTTCCTTGTATTGGTCTACAAGCATGAGTTTGTTACTTGTGTCTATGAGTCAAAAATATTGATGTACTACAGATGCCTACTGGGCAACATGCTCCGATTGAGATGACATATTCACCTCAAAGCGACAACTTGTTCTCTCAAAGTTCTTGTGTATTGTATCCCTCTAAGACTCACGCTTTGGGGGGGATTCTATTATACCCAAATCATGTCACCATCATGTGATAAGTCCTTTTACTTACATGTTTTCCCTTAATCCCAACACTTAGAGTGGAAACCCATGTTGTTTGTTAATTCTACATGAAAATACTTAGCACCATGCTTTCCCTATGATCCATGAGAAGTACCTTGCTTGCACTGCCTACATCCTGTTTTCCATAAGCAGTTCCACCGCCTGTGGCCTTTGGCCCATAAGCATTTCTCATCTAAACTGCTCTGTCATAAGCTAAGAAAAGCGGTACCCTAGGTAAAATGGGAAAAAGAGAAGTTTCTCAAGGATTCTAGATCATGAGCCTCGTGTCCTCCCTTATCCCTATCATTGTGGGTCAATTGAGCTTGAGATCCCCCATCATAGGATCTTAGAGGCCACCTCATCCATAAATCTATCAACCATTCCTATCCATTGAGCCTTATAAATACAAGCTCATTTCCATGGTTGAGGGAGAGAACTATAGAGGTATTATTATGCTATTGGATTGACCACTTGGCCCAATCCATTGGAGAGAATAGAGAGCAAAGTTGGAGCTTATGGGTATGAAGTGTTTTTCTCATGGAGATGCATGTCGACACTAAGGCTTCATTGGTTGTAAGCTTCTCCATACATCTTAATGAAAAGCTAATTTCCATCCCACATTACTGTTGTTTTGATTTCGCATGTACATGTTGTTAGATTCCTTAGTCACTAACATGGATAAGTAGATGATTTTCTGGTAGCTTTGATGTCTTTGAGTGTTTGATCTATTTGCAGGTACATAGGTTCACTATCGAAGCAACATTCTAGGTGTCTACGACATTTAGGGAAGGTCTTCATCCTTTTTCATTCACTCATTTGTTCTGGATCTAAACCATTCAGACCAGAGGAACAACTTCTGTCCGCAGAAGGTGAAATATTCCTGGTTACAACACTGCATGGGAATAAGCCCAATGTATCTCATTTGAGAGTTTTTGGTTCCAATGCTTGGTCCATAATACCACTTGAAAAGAGGAAGGCCTTCCAAGCCCAAAGTAGTGAATGCATTCTACTGGGATATGTAGAAGATGCAAAAGCTTATAAATTGATGGGGGTTGAAACCAAGAGATGCTTCACTGAAAGAAGTTTCTAGTTTGAAGAAGATTTGTTGTATGACACACCACCATCAATAGCACAAGAAGGTATAACCATTTATTTACCAATTTTTGATGATGATGAAATGCTACAGGTTTTAGATTCATACGAAGAAGATCAAATCCAGCATGATCCTATTATTGAGGCTAAATCTCATGATATTCTAGATCCAGATCTAGTATCCATTCCAAAACAAAATCTAATCCCAGATGGGCTCAAAAGATCCTAGATGCAGCTGGAAATGGTGCTAGAAATCCAGAAGACAAAAGAAGAACTAGGTCCCAGTATCAGAATGAACATGTTGCACTATCTCTCACATATTCGCCCCCTATAGAGTGGTGCAACAAAATTCTAGTTCAGTGCTACTTTATGATGGCAAATGATCAGCTACATGGCCCACATAATAAGAAACTTGATCATTCTCTACCTTCACCATCTAGAAGAAACATACAGAATCATCAGCTTAGAAGAACATTGAGAGGCTCACATGCACAAATTTAGGATGTTTCTATACAGATGGACCATGTCTCTGCATAGAGCTGCAATTTTGGAGCAGTGTTTTGTTCAAGTTATTTTTCTAAGGAGGAAGTTTCTTTCTTCTAAAAATAGCTTGCATTTTCCTATTTCTTCTTATTGGGGGGGGGGGGGCGTTCCCATGAGTTTTTACCTTGTTTTTTCGATTGTATTAAGCATCATTTTATCTTTTAGATTGTATATGGGTGACTTATGGCCTTGTTTCCAAGTCCCACAGTTGGCCAAGTTAGGATTTAGGGGGGGTGTTACGATTTATAATCCTACCTTGACCAAACTGTCTATTAGATTATTTTATCCTAACTTAGGATTTTTATTTAATTAATTGATTCCATTAGTACCATTGGGTCCACTCGACCTAATGGTGCCACATGTACTAGTTACTAGAGTGTGGGGAACATCGATAGAGGCTGACGACCACTGAATGCACTTTCATGCGTCAGTTTAGGCACATCCTAGGCCTCCCTACATTTTAGGAGCCATTGGGAGTCCTGACACCAACCTCCTTCAGTTAGTTGGAGTTGGAACCAGTTAAGCTTAATTATTTTCTAGTTACATTCAGTTAGATCACAACTAGTTCAGTTAGCAACAATTATGCATGGTTGCATGTGGATAAGGCACCTTTTCTCACCTACCACTTCAGTTAGACTGAGTTAACTGTTTATTACTGATTGTGTGAATTGATTAGACATTTGCAGTTAACCATTTGGACTCTGATATTGATTGAGACATCCCGAGTTAGCTAGTCATTTAGGTACAGTCACATCCAGTTGGGAGATTCAAATGCATTCCTCATGATTCGAATTATTTTCCTTATGTAACACTATTGTAACACCAGATTAATTAATGACAATGATACTGTAATTATCTTAGCTATAATCAAATGTTTCCTATGTGGTTTGATTTGTAAATTTTGTATCTTCATTCTCCTTTTACTACATCAATAATGTTGGACTCATTGTTTGATGATCTAAATGGAACAACGATTTTAATAGGGATTTTATCATCCCTTTACATTAGTCCTAAAGTGATCCACGGGCATTTGTCTCAGTGATGTGGATAGGATTGCATCATCCTTGGACTTATGTCCTAAAATGAAAGGGATTGATCATCCTGTAATTGAATCATGAGTGTTGATATAGATGATCAAATGATTGAGTGTTGCAGAAGATGTAGATCAAAGATGAAGACTTAGTGTTGTCGAAGATTCTTCTATACTGAAGATATTAAAGATGTTCTAGTAATCGTTCCAGTTGTTGACGTTGTTGAATAAAAATTCTAATGATTTATAGTTGTATCACCTTGATGTTGTTGATGATTCTCTCTCACCTTGATCTTATATTTGATGATGTTTTTTTCATTAGAATACCTTCTCGTTAAGGGGGAGTGTTAAAATATTGTAAATTCGAAGAATATTCTATTGTGTTTTATTATTGCAATATGTTAGAGATGTTTTATTCTTGCATCAAAATTTTATTATTGTATTTGGTCATCATAGATTCATGAGGTAAAACCTTTTTTGTAATTCGATTCGATAGAACCCTCCAGAAAGTAATATTATATTGTTTTGAGTCTTCCTAGATAAGTCGACCCAATAAGTTTGTTGGGGCCGACCTAGTTAATGAAAAATTCAAGTGGAAGATAAAGTATAAATAGAAGTGATGTGCTCCTCATTTGGACACACACACTCACTTGTGTAATTATCCTAATGGAGAGAGAGAGAGATCTACAAGGACAAGGATCACTTGTTTAGGTTTTTTCCTTGTATATTTAATCATCTATATTGAGGAATTTTTGTTGGTTTTTATTCCCCTAAAGGGTTTCATAGGATAAATATGTGTCTATCTTGTGATTTTGTTTCTTTCAGTGATATTGTATATTTTATTGTTGTAAAATTGAATTGAATACTAATGATATATGTCTTATCATATTGAACCTTAACATTCATTACTTGCGCTAATGGGGGCATCGTCTTGAGTGATCCCCTCAATGCTTTTGCTTACTAAGTTACACATTGAGTTGGTTCAGTTGGTCGTATTGTACTAGAATACCCCAAACTTTTTTTATGTCTTCTATGATTACCTAAGCTGCATTTTCTTATTCCATGATCTCTCTCATGGAATCCTCAATTGCTTCCTTCCTTTCTGCAATATGTTTAGGATTTTGTTTGGGATACCACCCTGGCCTGTGATTCCTCATTCTCTTTTCATAGGTCCGTAACAAATTTTCCTAACCTCGGTGATTTTGCCTCTATAAGCATATCCAGACTAATTTCAAGTGCATCTTCACATGCCAAAGAGATTGCATGCTCCATTCTTTGCATGTCTTCGAAATCCTTTTCTCTTTCATTGATTATGGCCTTTTTTCTGTTTTGAGTCACAAAATCTACTCTTCAGTGATTTTCACTTGTCATTTATAGTAGACCATTTTATCATGAGGTGTTTCTTCTCAATCACTGGTTTCCTCACTTGTTTCGTTATAAATGTTTTCCATCATAAACATCGGTAGCCTATCAAAATAGACACTAATTAGGTCATTCCTTCATAATGTAGCATCCAAATATTCATCCCCTGTTGTTATTGCAGTGAGTAAGATCTGCACCAGTCTCATATTTTTACCAATATCTACTTCGATGACTCCTTTTGATGTTCCTGCTCATGGTATCTTTGTCATAGTTAGTACATTCATTAGCGTCTGGAGTAGCTATGTTACTTGATGAAAATATCCAGTCGCATGTTTCATAACTTTCTCCTGGTTCCCATTTACCACCGTAGTTATTGTTTCAAATAAAATTTTCATTTTCTCCTCATAAGTGCAATGGTTCTACTCCCCTCACCTTGCTCAAACTTGTGCTTTGTCCTTGATTCTTCTTGGTGTTTTTCGAGCTTTGAATCCATTGGATTTGTTGATGATGCTTCGTCCTATGATTTCTCTTCGTATTCTGACTCATTTGGAACTTCTTGATATTTTGGCATATTCGTCATTGTTCCGTCTTTTGGTTCCAACAATTGGTCTTCGTTGACCGAAAGCTTCCATCGCTCGGTCCATTCCTCTATGATGGAATCCAGATCCTCATCACTGAGCTTGTACTGCATTGTTAGCCACTATTTTTCTGGGTATGCATGTGCCTGAATTAATATGGCATGGGGTCCTATCGACACCCTTGCAATCCTTCCTTCGATACTTTTGTTTGGATTCCTCTGTTAGTCATGGAATCTTTACTGGGCATATTATTAGCAATCCTAAGTAAAGATAGAATTGGATATTGTTGGTTATTTTCCTTTCCTTGTCATCCAACACCCACACATTTTTGTACTGCACTCCTCAGCATACAATGATAGCTTCAAGGAAATATGGAAGAATGTTGTGAATGCGAGGAGATGAGTGTCAGAGGCATGTGGAATTAGTTCCAAGCACAAGGAAAAATCCTAAGCATAGTGCAAGGAACATGAGCAAGATAAGGACACTCAAGGAATTTCTCCTCCAAATAAAAGGTCTCAAATTGCAAAGACAAAATGACACAAGGTCGAGCGATGATGAGAGCAAAGATGACCACTTGTATAATGATCTAAAAGCATGGAAGCCAGAATCAGTCTCATGAGCATGGGCTGGGTGTAGGAAAATGTGGTTACAAATTAAAAAAAAAAAGGTGAGGCCAATAAACAGTTGTGAATCCAACTAAAAGTCTTGTCTCCAAGAAAAAACAATATTAAGATCATGTTCAAAAGAAGAGATCCGATACAAATCACTTTGGTAGAAACATTTGCAACTTTTCTATCTTCCACAAAAGGGATAGTCAAGGTAGAATCAACTAAAGAAGACTCTATAATTCCAAGGATTGAGGATTTATAATAAGTAAGATCAACCTAAAGAGGAAAGATAAAGTCAACATAGTTTTTAGGGTATGAAGGGATGAAGTCAAAATCCCAGGAGTCAAAAATTATACTATAAGGGTCAAACTCATCAGGATCTCTGACTTTTACTCGATGGGATATTCCAAAGACTCAACAATTCCAATATAGGAGGATCGATCAACAGAAAGATCAGATTCACTAAGAAATTCAGGGTTGGACTTAGTCATAACTGATTCAACATCCATAAGAAGATCAGAGTGTATCATAGACTCTGGGAATACTTCATCCGAATGAAGTAGACCATCCTAGATATGACACATGTCTAAACATTAAATTGGATAAATAGGGTGGAAAGAGGGATCCAAATTCCGCATTGAATAGATCACCTGGTCAACTGTTGTGACCAAGTACCAAGAATGTAAGCATGAATCTAGAGGCTTCTTCTTAGTAGCAATTGGGCACAATGTATGTGAGGCCACATATTTCATGCATGGTGGATCAGTGTTTACTGAATCACTGGGAATTAACAAAGGATAGAATTGGTATATAATCGGGTGAGGAGAGGGATCAAAAAATTCCAACTGATCAACAATGACAATGATTTATTTACGAGGAAAGTACATCACACAAAAGAGTGTAGACACCACAACTTTCATAGCATATACATCATCACGCACGAGGATGGTATTAAATTCCAAGGGTTCCTTTATCACCATAAAATAAACAGAGACGGTATTCCCACCCAAATTAACAAATGTTTGAGTAAGAACTCTTAAAGTTTGACTAGTTATTTTATCAAAATCCAGTAACTAATTATCCGTCAACATGAGGGTGGGAGGTCCCATGCCTCTCCAAGAACGTGCAAATAAAATACTAACAGAGGCTCCTTAATCTACAATAAAATGGAAAATCATGTAGTGTTCAACTTGGACCTTTATTTGAAAAGGTGAATCCGAAGGAAGGCAAGGCTCAACTAGACTATCCCAATCAAAGGAAGCAATCTGAGGGCTTAGTGGGGTTTCATTTGAAGCGAATTCAGTGCCCCCTTTTTCTGAAGATTTTGAACTGATAGTGAAGAAAACATGACTAGTAGACAGTTCACTCTCTAGAGGAAGAGTGGGATTGATCGAATATTACATCAATTCAACCACTTGATGAAGGTCACTCTCTGAAGGAAGAGTGGGATTGAACAAAAATTACATTGGTTCAACCACTTTATGAAGATCGTTCTTCGAAGGAAGAGTGATATTGGAGAAATATCACATTAGTTCAACCACTTGATCAACTGAAGGTTGAATAGATTTTTGGGAAATTACATGTTGTTCAGGAGCAAGACATCCTTGAGACTCGGACCTCACTCTTCGTACCTCGGCAATAATAGGGAACTGATGGGTAAGGTGGTCTCCATTGTAAATATTACAAGGGAACTTAGGTTTGTGTCTTGAACAGTGATTTTTCTCAACGGTGTCAACATGACTTACAAAGGCTGACTATTTCCCCCAACATGATCTCTATAGGTGGGATGCTTAGGATCAACATGATTTGTAGAGGTTGATTGTTTGTCCTGAGCATGACCTCCAAAAGTTGGGTGATTGTGTCCAACATGACTTGAAAATATCGGATGGGTGCATGTTGGAAAGCGATATAGATGCACATGGTACGCAGAGAAACCAAAAACTAATACTAGTGTGGAAGGAAGAGAAGTTGACAAAGAGTCAGCTTAGTCATGGTTTTGCAGTTTTTGGTCCAATATGGTTAGAAAGTAGTTAGAAGTGGACCATTTTGTAAAGGTGCAAGCCTATATAAAGAATTAGGAAGTATAGTAGGATAATCAATCAATCATAAGGAGAAAAGCTGATTGAGAAATTAGTTGATGGTCGAAAAGAGATTGTGTTGTCTTGCGAACTGTTTTGTTGATGTATTTTTTAGACATGTTTTGAATCTGCAATGTAATATGACATTGGTGATTATGTTGGGAGCTTTGTGTCCTGATCAGTGACTTTATGCTTGCTATTTTTTTGGTTTTAATGATGTGATATAATTGATTAACTACTACGATATGGTTTATATTCTTGAATTATGCAATGTTTTTGCATAATGAATGACTCCATGGTTGTCAATCTCTTTATGAAAACAATGTGATAATTAAATCTAATGTGAATGGATTCTAATGCGGTTGAATATGAATAAGTGATGTTACAAACCCTCACCTGAATCTCTAGTTAATGTTGCAAGAGTAGGAAAGTAGTGAGAAAGTAGGTGCACAAGTCCTCATCTTTATTGTGAAAATGTGGTTCCTCCAGCTCTCCCTTAAACATCTTGGGTGATAATTCATCTTCTTAGCAGGTGTTGCTGGACAAGGTAAAACTTGTCTGGAATGGTGCTTAGGGAGATTGTGATGTTTAGGGGTATCGATAGAGTGTGAACCCCTGTCAACAGATCTATGTCAACAAATGGTTATGAAGTCCCGCATTAGATTGGTACATGAAGTTTGTACAAGTTCCAATAGGAGATCAGTAGAAGACTCTATCAGAGATTAGAACCGAGTTGATTGAGTAATTCAAAAAACCCAAATATGAGGCATAGTACATCATAGAGTTGGAGGAAATCAAGTAATATCCGAACGAGTCGGTCTGGGATTTTGATAAGCAATTCAAAACACTGAAGGCGAAAGTCAATTTTGGAATGAGAAATGTACAACACAAAGAATGGTTCATCGTGACATTGGTACCAAATATCAAAATGCCATTTATGCAGCAAAAGATTGCGAAACAGAGTGAGGCTCTAGATATCGCAATGAAGTTGGAGGCCACACCAGTTGGTGAAACTGGAGTTGGAATGAATTAGATTCAATCGAAATTGGAAAATTTGTTGATTGAATTGCAAGATATCAAGAAGGGAAAAGAAATTCACGACGAAGTATGGTGTACCCAATGTCACACAGAGGGAAATCATAAAGATCAATGTCTGGACTTCTGCAATTACTTGTTTTCAATCGCTCCAAACCTGTTAATTCAAGGTGGTTTACAATGGTGCCAAATCTATCAAACTCATAGACATCGACATGAGGAATGTGTGTATCTCCAAAAAATGGTATCGAAACCTGCCAATTTGTTCTATACTTTTTGTCATTCTGTTGTTCATGAAGAAAAGGATTGTCGAGAATATGACCTACTTCAATAAAGGAAAATGGATACGTACTACATGAATGGAGAAGAACATTGATCTACAGAGAGGGCACCACCTTAGAAACCACCAAATTTTGTGCAACAGCAGCAGCCACCACAGTTTGCTCCACCACCTATGTAGTATAATAAGATATAGTACGCTCCACAATAGTTGCAATATACTCAACTACGGTATGTTTAACTGTAATCGAATCCCCCGCAACAACAACAGTTGAATCAACCGTAGTATCAATAGCAAGGAGGATTTCATAGAGGATTCCAAGGAGGATGAAATGGAGGTTTCACTAAAGGAGGAGGACAAAGTCATGGACCTGTGCAATGCTACAATTATGGAGTATTGGGACAATATCAACGCGATTTCCTAAACCTGCAGTCACAATGTACCTATTGTACTGCCGTAGACCACATAGTTGAAGATTGTCCGTGGCTGATTGCAAAATGTCAAGCAAAGAACAATCCACCAATGGCGAACCAGAACCAGAATGGGAACCTAAATGTGAACCATCCTATGAATCCACTACATCACCAGAACCAAGGTCCAACAGTCATGAATATCTCAGCGGAACCTAGGACTCAACCTATGGATGTTGGAGTCATTACTCGAGGAGGTGCAATGACATGAGATGATGGTCTGATCCCACAGGTTTGATTGACAGCTCAGAAAAAGGTGCAATTTGATGTCGATGCTGAGAGGGACATGTTCTTTCACACAAGGGACACCATAAAAAGGGATATGGGTAAGTTTCCTATTTACAAAATGCCACATGTTTTTAATTGAACACTTGTAGCAAGACCATTGCGGAAGCATGGTACATTGCAAAGTTTCTTTGAATGTTTCATGTCACTAGCAAACACATACATATAAGTTCTTTCACAATAGATTTTGATCGACATAGTTAGATCAACTAATTCACAACAATTATGCATTTGTCAGAAACAAAAATATTAGACACACACAGACAAGATATAACATGGAAACCCATATGGGAAAAGACACAAAGGGGCTCTTCATCTGGCATGAGAAATGGTTTGTCACCTTTTGTGTGTGCACTCAGCTTGCAGACTCTTCTTTGGATCTTGTTTACAATTCATACATTCTTCTCTCGTCTCATGCTCTATGGTTTTGGTCTCTTTCTCCTCTCTCATCTTTGAATGGCCCACTAATGATCCCCTTATTTCTCCCTAAAATATCCACTCGCACACAGCTTTGGTCGATGTTTTTATAAGCTTTTCTGATTTTACACTTCTTGAATTCAATCGTCGACTAAATCTAAACTGACAGTTGAAAGGATGTATTTTATTTTAATACATATTGTTTGTTACATCTAAAAATAGACACTATCGACCCAAATTACAATCATTCTTTATTACTAAAAGAAAGATTTTATTATAACTAATTATTTACCCAAAATATGTTGAACTATGCTTCCCGAATTGCTTTATTCATCTTCCATTGCGGCTCCTTCCGTTGCAGCCTCTGCTTTCCCTATGACCGGAATCTCCATCTTTCAGATCATTATTATTTCTAACTTTTCTTAGGGCCAATAGAGGTTGTCACATCGTATCTTTTTTATATTAATAGAAATATCCGTTTCTCGTCCAATTGCATGTGCAACTATGAATATTTGTATCCATGGGTGTAATTGCTTTATACATGTTTAAATGGATTATTTTAGATTGAAAACCAACACATAAAGTATTATTCTTGTATATCTATTTATTATTGAGGGAAAATTGTAGGGGCACGATTTTGATTGAGAGATCAACGGTGGTCATCTTTAAACATCTGGTTGAGGTACAATTCTTATCCCTTAGTGGTTAGTTTCTTTAATTTATCTAGCTTTCTTAAGAATGGATTTTATTTCTAGTGGCATACTATCTATTGTGGTCCACCCCATGCCATAGGGAGATTTCCTTCGTAAGAATTTCTCATGGAAAAGAAATTCAAAGCAAGTGTATTATTGAAAATAAAAGTGACATGAGGAGTTTCATTATTACTTATTCAAGTAGTTTCAAAAGAAAATTTCCATAAAATTATAAATGCAGGTTGAAGGAAGAGTGATTTAGTCATTGTTACCACATAAGTTGTACTTAGTGGTTTTTATCAAGTGAGCCCGGTGAACCGGACAGGGCGAACTTGTTCGGACTTCAAAAAGACCTTTGGAAGTACTTCTGGGAAGTGCTTGTTGTACTATATCACATGTTCATACCCCATGAGGGAATTGTAATAAATGTTCTAGCATGATAGTGTCTGTAAAAGACTCAGTCTCTTAGACTTTATTTGTCAATCTAATCATCCCAGGGTGTTTTTTCCCTTGGTTATTATTGGTTGTTGAACAAACGACTGATAATTTCTGAGTTTTTCACTCCATACCTCCAAAGTTGGGGTGGTCGGCTTGGAATTTAGGCCTATTCAGGTTATTAGAGTCTATGTGTCAATGTATAAACATGATAGACATCAATTTTGAGTCATATGAACATGTCTAAGTCCCCCTAGGTGTTTTTCAATTTTTCAATTTTTTAGTTTTTTCAGTGTTTTTTATTAAAATTTAATTTTTCCAAAACTTAGGCTATTTTTTAATAGTTTAATTGGAAAAATTGATTTTGTAATAAAGGTGGGCCAAATAATCAGTTTCAGTCATGTAGGTGCTCATTTTCAAGCTAAGAGCACCATGTAAACCCATGGACCCACCGTTTCCTAGTTTTGAGTGATTTTCCATCACTCAAGTCAGAAAGCCCCAAAAATCAATTATTGATTATTTTAATTAATAAATTGATGAATAATGGAGCAAATCCAAAATCATAAATCAATGGATTCTCAGCCGATTTGATTGAAATCAGTCAGATCTAAAGCAGATTGACTGGATCTGACAAATCCTTTACTGAAGGAGGTGATCAAATCAGATCCAGAGTTGATCTTGAGCATCCTTTATGAGGAATTTCGCCCTCCCTCTCTCCTCAACACGTTTTTTGGCTCAACTAGATGATTTTTGGTGGATTCTTCAGTCAACATGTTGAGGTGTCAGTCAGATCAGCCGCCCGATTGACAGTTGCACTCAGTGAGACTCAGATCTGGCTCAGCTAGACACAGATCAGGCATTGATGGACTCTCCATCAGTTGATTTCACTTGATTCCATGAGTAATTGCACCCCCCCTGGGCTAGATGGCCTGCAAATTGTATATATCCAGGCACAGCCTCCTCTTCCAAGCTAGTTAGAACTGGGATTGAGGTGTTGTTGCTCTTGTACTGTATTGTTTTTTCATTCTGGAATAAAGAATATTTGGAGGCAAGATCTATGGTGTAATGCTCTTCATGTTTGGATGTTGATTGTCAAATGCTTATGAGGTATAATCTACTTTTGTTTATCATTGCTTTGCTGGTTAATTGTTGGCCTTGAAGGAGAGAGATCCCTCCTGTTAGGGTAAGAGGTTATTCTAGTTTTATTTATGCTCTTACTGCTGCTTGTTCCAGATCTATTGGATTTGTATGTATTTTAAGTTTGATTGCATGCTTTCCAATCATCTCTTTCGGCAGCACCTATGTTTTAACCATCTGTTTGTGCAAGGATTTTTAAGTTGCAGGTGATCTCGCTGGTAGAAGAGGTTGAGCTGGTTTGAATCTTCCTCATCTTCAGTATCTTATGAATGACATAGTCCCTCGATGTTCCACCAAATCAGAATCCAAAGCCCAACTTTCCCAGGCTTCAAACACTCTTTCTCTCTCTTCCTCCTTTAAAAATTATTAAACTTTCCTCAAACTGTTACTTTAAGGTTTCTTTTTAAATCTGATCTATATCATAAATAAAAGAATACATATATCTAATTAAAAATATCCCTTCTAATTTCTAGATCTTAGTTTCATTGTGCACATAAAGTTCAAATTCAAGAGATCTAGCTAAATTGCCTTAGTTTCTCAAGTAGTTTATTGAAAAATTCATAGCTTGCTGTTAAGGTAGTTTCATTTGCTGTTCAATAATTTCAATATTCTGAAATATCAGTGCTTTTAATTGGCTGCACAAACAGCAAGCCAGGATCCCAAGGAAATCTTTCTTTCCTTGGTTCATTTTTCGTCGTTTTAGCTAGTTTAATTTCATTATTTTTTGAGATAAAGTAGGCTGACCCAAAGGTACTCGTAAAGTTATTTTGGGAATTTTTTATTCTAACTCGCTCTCTTTCATTTAGCAGGTATGACAGAGAAGAAAGGAATATTCTGTCCAAAGTGGCTTTTGGAGCGCTCAAATCCCCCCAGGGGTCTCTCTTTTGTCGCATAATTTGTAAATTTTTTGTATAAACTGTAATATCTTGGTTTCATCCTGTATAAGGACCAAGAAATATATTTTTTATCAGTGCTTTGATATTCTAACCTCTGTATTAAAATCATCCTTTGAATAGGCTCTTTCGATCCCATTCCCCATCCCCCCTGGGGGGATTCGCGTCGGTGCCATTTTCGTCATTTTTTTGCTTATTTACTTTTTACTAGAATTGATCTGATTTGCAGGGTACTATATTTGATCTTTTTGTTAATTCCATATTCCATATCTTACTTTCAAAAGTAATCATAATACTTACCCCATGATTTCCCCAGTGACCCGAAAGGGGAAAGAGATTCGTGGTAGGATTAATCAGAAAACCAGATTTGTATAGTTGTTTTAGTTTGTCTATCATTTTTTTATCAGCATCTTTAAAATTAACCCCTCCTCGATTCCCCGATTGAGATCCACTTGGATCGAAAGAGGTTCTTGGAGGCTTTTCTTTTAAACAAGAACACATCTCTTAAAAACTTATTAAAATTTACAAGACTCCAGTGTGTATGCTCTGCACTTGGCTGCGGTTCGTCTGATCAGTCAAGCTATATCAAAAGCACTTGGGTGACTAGAATAACTAGGACTCACCCTCCCCAATTAACAAACGATCAGGTGAAAATCCAACACCTCGATCAAACCTTTACGGTGGCAAAATACCCAAAGGAAGCGGGAACCTACTGAAAAGTGACCTCGGGGCACTGATCTCTGTCACACCCTAACAGGTGCGTTACGAACATAGCCCCATAGACTCCATTTCAGCCCACATATTCCTTGCGGGTAGCCGTATAGGTTTTGTTTTGGACATACTCCAAGTACTCTCAGGTATATCTGGAGTCCCCCTTTTAGCCTAATTTAATCAATCCATACTTCAATTTTAACTTAAAACATACCAAGATGCAATCGTAAAAAATTCACTCCAAGCACATGCAAGCACATTGATCTCTTTGATTTGACTCCATTATTAAGGCACTGGTCATTTTTGCTTCATATATATAGTGTTTATCAGCTTTGTGCTTTCGTGTGTTATTTTCATATCTTGTCATCTTCAATTGTTTATAGTTAAAATATTCGAACTCCTAAGTAACTGATTCAGTTTAACATCACCACACTAAGAAATCATCCTTAGTAACTTAATAGGGTCTACCCCCCTTGGCTCCGTTAGGAGTTGAGCCTAAACGAAGGAGTCAAGAACAAGGTGACAGCCTTGACTCGAGACTTTCCCCCAAGGACACACCGAGTGGCTTGAAGATTTCTGCCACATGATCCAGGTGTGTGAAAAGGCGGCAACAGTCATAAAGACAAGAGAAATTGCAATAGAAAGTTTGGCTTTGAAGTGTGGAATACATAGGTGTTCTATAAATTTATTGAGAAAATGTTTTTCTACTTTGGGAGGAATGTAGAGGCATGTTCTTAGGATTCAAAGAATAATGAAATCTGTAATAGGACAAATTGCAGACAATGGCACAATGGAGGTGGTATAAGGACTGGAAATATTGTAGAAAATGTCATAGAATAGGTAGTAGCAATGGAGAAGGTATTGTGGTGTTGATGATATCTAGGAGAGCTATAACAAAGAAAAAATAAAGTTCACAAATAGGTGAGTGTGAGAAGGTGTGACGTCCATAAGAGTAAGGAGTGATATTTCATGTCCGCAATTAAATAATTTACAAATAAGACTACTTGCAAATAATGTTTCGCCAACCTACTAGTTCCCTAGGTTGAGATGGAGACATTGATTTTGTAATAAGGGGATATGGGACCCAAAAGGACTTTATTTTAACATATTCACATTTAAATGAGTCACATAAATGATAAATGGTAAGAAAATAAGGTGGCATGGGTTCATGAATACACTTGGAAGCTTGTCGAGCCTTTGGATGACTAGATTCCCCACACACTTGGCGTGATCTTCATCCAAATTTGAACACATGGATAATGCAATGTTATTTGAGGGTGATGTGGTGTCAAATATCATATAATGAGCTAATGAATTCAAATTGGTAAAGGAGAGTAACTCCCATGGAAGAGGAAGACACTAGAAGACAATGTGTGCCACTTGGAAGGAGATTCCATGCACTCTATGACAACAAATGATGACATGTATGACAAATTCAGACTTTATTGAAGACATATGAAAAATCTGACATGAAGGGGCTAAAAATAGGCACCTATAGGTCCAATTTGGTATTTATATGTAAACATTTGAATTGGGGAAAGAATTGGAGCATGAAAAGAAAGACATGTGTCATGAGAATACTAAACCACTAAGATGAGTTGGAGGAAACCCGTGGAGGGAAATTCAACCTTAGGAGGAATCATAAATTTAATAAAATGATACCAAGGGGAAGGAGAATGGATTTTTATCATTTGTTAATTGGGCTTTGGAACTTTGGAAATCTTTTGCTTATCCATTGCATTGTGAGTGTTCACTCTCCCTGCTTGTGAACCAATTTAGAGGGAGTTGGATTCCTTTCCAAGTTGGTTGATGGAGGGGCCATTCATACCTCTCATTGGAGATTAATGAAGGATTGTTTTTTAGTTTGAAGGTCCATATAGTCGAATTCTCATCTATATCTCTGTTCTCTCATTCCTTGTTCTCCATTCCCCCACACTCTCATGTTGAGGGTGCACTTGTTGGAGTGGTGCTTGCACTTTGGTGAGTATATTTGATGCCCCATATTTGAAATATTATGTAAGGATATGAAATACCATTTCCATATTCTCTGTAAGTTGAAATATCAGAAATACATGTATGAAAGGCTTGCATTCCCATGCTCTTGAATGACTAGTTTTCATGTGTTTGGCCTCCATTTTGGAAAGAGTTATATATCATATTTGTATGAAGGATTTTATATAAGTTTGATTATTATAGGGAAGCCATAAATTATGTATAACTCTATAATTTCATGACCATATTCTCTATATCTTGAAATTCAAGAGACTTCAGTGTGAAATGCTAGAATTCCCATGCTCTTGAATAACTAGTTTTCATGGATTTGGCTTCAATCTTGAAGTAGTATTATATCATATTTGTATGAGGGATGTTCTCTGAGTTTGATGATTTTGTGACAAAAATATATGATGTTTTACTCTGTAATTTCATGTACCTATTCTCTATGGTTTGAAATCCAAGAAATCCATATATGAAACTCTTGCAATTCCATGTTATTAAATAATTAGTTGTCATGTATTTGACTCCCATAATGAATCAGTTGTATATCAGACTTGTATGAAGGGATTCCTTTGGTGTTTAATACTATTTGGGAATACATTTGTATGGTGTATATTGTATCTATATTTAATTTCATTATCTTATCCATTCAATCTACTTTTCACATGTCAAAATCGAGCTATTAATACCATTTCCCCTTAAGCAATTTCATTGAAAGTTATCAAACAAATGTGCAACTCTATAACTAGTTTGAAGAAATAATAATCATGTGTAATGATAGTACATGAGGTATTATATCAGTAGCCATAATTATATTATAAATTTTGGAGGGTTTTACATGAGTTGGGCATCCATTTTGGCCTACACCCTAAGTGAAGACTAGTGAAGCTCGAATTTTTCCTAATTTGTACTTTTATCCAAAACTCCAAAAAGGGACATTACAGTGGTATTAGAGCATGGTCTTGGCACCTATTGAAGTGATGGATGATAGTTATGAACTTAATAAACTCATGAAATAATATTTTCATGATACGACCAAGCAGATTACGTAAGGGTTCGAATTGGTGGCTAACCAACTTAGGGATAAGCTAGCAGCAGGGGGTAGTAGTAGTTCCCATCACGAAGAGACACATAAGACCATTAATTTTGAATAATTTTATGATAATTAGTATGGATTTATGAAAAAGAAGGAATATTTGAACTCATTAAGGAACAATAAACAATCCACAAATATGGAGGAGACCAAGGAGAAACCAAGTGTTATAGGGGGGTGAAGCAAGAAAAAGCATTGCATCATGAGGATCGAATCTCACTCCCAAGTGAATCTGAAAAAGATGAGGAAACATCACATTATAATGAAGAAGAGTCTCTTGAAACTATAGAATATCATTCCAATACACATTCTACTATGGACATGGACCAAAGGGAATCTACTGATGGATGCTTGACCTATGAAGGAGTACTTACTGATGGGTACTCACAACTCTATGTTGGTGACATAGATATCAGATTTGAAAGTGTTGATACAAGACAAAGTTCTCATGAACATGAATATGAATACCTTGTGGAAGATAATGAAGAACCAATATCAACTTTCCCATCACCACTTGAGCTTCAAGAAGTTGATCAAATCAAGAAGAAAGAAGAAGAGGATGCTCACTCCCATGAACCATCCTTCATTGAAGGGTTTTTGAAGATGAGTGAAGGGAATATCCATGAGGCCATTAGAATACTCAATGAAATTAAATCATTGGTTTCAAATTCTTGTTGGAAATTTTCTTCATTGGAGGAGCCATCCTTCCTTGAATACATGGAGAATATTCAAAGAGAAATGTGCAACATCGAAGGTAATTTCATGTCTTTTCTTTTTTATAGAAACAATTTGGTTGAAATTAATGAATGGTTACATGAATCATACTTGAATAATAATGAGGATAATCATAATATCAAAACTCAAAATGACGAACTTATTAAGAGGTTGCAAGATACTTGTTCTTCCTCCTATGTTTCAGATTTCCATATGGTAGATTGCTTGGAGGATTCTCGTGACATCAGGGATCATGAGAAACATGGAAAATTGTAGGTTCTTGATGTTTATGAAGATTATATTTATGAGAGACAATCAATTGTTGTGGTGGAAGAGAAACTTAAGTTGCCTCTTGAAAATGGTTGCACACTAAGTGCATGATTCTAGTACCTTGGAGCCAACCTATGAGGAATGTTTTGCATTTTTAGGGAGGTGTATGTTCCTACCCTTATGGATCCTTCACATGATGAAAATTTTGCACTTTTTGATCATTTTGCACTTTTTAGAGGCGTCACTAAAATCCCTATCGAAGAATAAATTAGAGAACCTAGATGATGAAGAAGCTCTCTTCATCAGAAAACTTGAGAAAGGTACTAGGAAATATAAAGGAAAGCTACCTTTGAAAAGTTTTAACTATGGAAGAATTGGACATTTTGACAATAAGTGTCCTTACCCAAAACAAGAGGAGAGTGACCATGAAGAATCTTGTTGTCATAAGTGTAATTCCATGGATAAGAAGAAGTTTAAGAAAAAGAAGGAAAATTTATATTCCAAAGAATATAGTGATGATGAAAGTAAAGATGCAGAAATCCTATTCATGGGAATAAATACTCAAAATCATAATGGTGAATCATATGAGGAATTAGAAGTGGACCTAGAAGATCAATACATAGTTGTTGTTGATGAAATTGAAAAATGTAGGAGAAGGAACAAAATTTGAAAGAGAAATTGTCAAAGTACCAAGAAGAAACAAATCAAATTATTATGGACTTGAAGAACTAACTACAAGAGGCCAAGAAGACTGAAGAATACCTAGTAGTTTTTTTCAAAGAGAAAATCTAAGATTTTGAAAAACTTGAAAAAGAGATTATTCAACTTAGAAAAGGGGTTGATGAAAAATCGATCAAATCAAAGTTTGTGAACAACTAAAGGATCTTAGATGACATCTTAAGTATCCAAAAACCATCAAGTGATAAATATTTCCTAGGATATGACAAAGTAAAGAAGCCATAATATTCCTCTTTCACAAAGAAAGGTGGGGATAAAAGAAGCTATGTTAATGCACGAAAGAGTCCTGTTAAAAAGGAAGAAAGCAAGAAATGTGTTCCATCCTTCTATGACAAAAACATAACTAATGAGATTTCTAAGAGACCAATGACAAACAGATATCAACAGATATTTTTGGGTCATTGTTACTCTTGTAATAATTTTGGTCATAAAGCCCTGAAATGTAGAGATTATGGAAAGGTTGATGAATACAAGAAGGATGCACCTAGTAAACCAAAGGAAAGAAATCATAACCATTTTGGATCTCTTCAAAGATATGACATAGAGTGTTACAAATGTAATAACTTTGGATATATGGCTAGAGAATGTAAACTAAGAAAGAATGCTTCAGTGGAGGCTCAGAAACAATGGAAGAATATGGAAGTTGGGAAGTAGAAAGATCAAATATTCCTCAAAGGAAAGTTCTATGGTTATTTCTATTGTTGTCAAAATTTTGGTCACAAGGCTACTAACTACAGGACCAAGGGAAAAGAATGAGACACAAACACAGAAGATGATAAAGGAAAAATAAGCAGGACACCTCACAGGAAGATGTGGAAGAAAAAGTCATATTGCGAAGAAACAGATGAAACAGAAATTTCAAACATCAGTGAGGTCTCCAAATATGATGATGAGAAGAATAGTGCCATAGATAAAAATGACATTCATTATGAGGAAAAGCAAGATGGAGATGTAAAAGAATACACTGATGAAGATGAAGATGAAGAAGGATATAGTGATTGTGGAATAATTTCCTAATATCTCTCATGATCTAAAGAGAACCTTGATGTCATGTCCCCACCCTTCTACCAGCGAGAGGACGCGACTATAATGCTAACATTCTAGGCAATCTAGCCCCATGAACATAAAATAAAATGCATTGAACTTAAACATATACAGATTCATAATGATTATCAAACAAAGCAATTTCATTCATTCATAGCATTTAACATGTTCATATGGATTTATAAACAAACAAAGTTGCAAGGATTTAAACACAAGAATACTTATCTTAGAAGAAGTTGTCCCACAACCAGCTACGTCACTGCAATGTTCCACCCAACCATAGGCCAATGTGCTCATCAATCACTTAACAACACTACCACTCTCGAGTTGGGTATGATTCCACAAGGAATAAGAGGAAACTAGCAGGCTCACACGTAGCCAAGGATACACAAAAATCATCCAATCCAACACAGTTGGGTTTATCAAGATAACAAGGAGCTGGAAAGGTTGGATGCTAAGCTAGTGAGATCAATCCAAGAGCTATGGGCACCTGCACCAAAACTAGCCTGACTTCTAAAACATCCACACACACCCAACATAAGGAAGCATCCCCTTCTCTGCTACACAGTTCCTTGGGCTATGCCTTCTCTTCTAGTGTTATTCAAGGGGTGTAAAGAAGAAATCCATCCCTATAGCTTTGTCTGTGAGGTTCCTATACACACTAGGTTTTTCAAGCAAGCTCAGACCCCATTTCCACACCCAAAGATAGTTCAAAGGCCAACAAATGATATGCACACAACAATAACAGTTCTGGACTGAAGCAAAAAACCCATAAAAACCAAAATCAGGTATGGAAACTAGGTAGAAACAACTTAGTTTGATCAACTTGAATTCCAGAGTTTTTTATGGCCCTAACATGGACAAAATGACCTCAACAACACCCAAAATTTGTGGTTCTATTCTCCCACTCATTGGGAAACACTAAACAACAGAATTCTCCACCATGGGCATGTGGAAATGGCACCAAAACTCCCACCATAGATCCCATCCACTAGAAGCTAACAAAAACACTTCACAGCCATGGTAAAAACACATGAAACTGCAAAAACGTGAGTGGAAAATGCATCGACAGCTCCAAAAACGTGAGGAAACCAACCCAATCCCTGGAATTACAAAAATGACCTCCCATCCATGGGAAAATGAAGCCAACAACCAAAAACATGGAATGAAAACACACACAGGAATTTATGGATGTCTGAGAGAGCTCACGTGAAGAAAAAATGGTGAGGAAAAATATGAAAAAATCCAAGCATGGTAGAATGGCATACTTTTTTGGGTTTTTACTTGCCCAAGGAGTCAAAACGTGTTTCCCAAAAATTGATGGCTTCTTCAATTTGAATTTGGGATGTCATACCTTGCCCATCCCATAGAATAACCAACTCAACCAATTTTTAGCTGTAATAAATGATTGAGTGAATAAGACAAGAAAAGTAGTTGACATTTTGATGGGTTCCCCCTTTGAAATTTGGATTTTCCCCATTGGCCCCAAAGGTTTGAATAGCCCCCCCCTTATCCTTGGGAAATCATGCCCCCATCTCATTATTGTTGCATTGACATATCTGGTTGTGGGTTTTTAATTAATTGCATATTTACATGATGTTTTAAAAATCATAACGTGCATGGCCAGCACAAAATACCATCGGCATCGATTTAATCACCGAACATAAAACACTAAATTGATGGTGGGGATTTTTTCTATAGCTCCACACCATGATTAATTACAATATATACATCATATACATTTAATGCAAATGGGTTCAAAACCGGGGTGTCACATTCCCCTCCCCCTTCAATAGAACAGTCCTTCAGTGTTATGCAGAATTGAACTAAAATGGATGTGCCAATCGCATGGCATCCTCCAGCTCCCATGTAGCCTCTTCAGGACCATAGTGCTCCCATTGCACCTTTACCTTCCCTATGGCTCGATTCCAGAGCATTGTGACCTTCCTAACTAGGATCTTCATTGGCTCAATTTGGAACTCTCCCTCGGGTTCCACCTGAATCACATCCCAA
Source organism: Pseudotsuga menziesii (assembly GCA_001517045.1). Taxonomy (NCBI): domain Eukaryota; kingdom Viridiplantae; phylum Streptophyta; class Pinopsida; order Pinales; family Pinaceae; genus Pseudotsuga; species Pseudotsuga menziesii. Next base: position 206,686 of record LPNX010298086.1, read on the forward strand.
TTTATCACATGGTTAGGATCATGTACATATTTCTTAAGCAAAGAAACNTTAGTGTTAGCAAGCAATGCAATTCTATATGCAACTGGCCCTATTCTTTCAAGCACTTCAAACAGCCCACAATATCTAGGTGACATCTTGGCACAACTCCCAAGCTTCAAGGAACTCTTATTTTCCCTCACTCTGAGGTAAACATGATCCCCAACACTGAACTCTTTGTTCACCCTATTCTTATCTGCATAGCTTTTTTTGTCTGTCCTGAGCTCTTTTCAGATTCTGCCTGATCTTTACAACCTCTTGCTTCATTTCCTTGAGAAATTTTGGCCCAAGCACAACCCTGTTCACTATATTATCCCATGTCACTGGATTCCTACACCTTCTTCCATACAAAGCTTAATATGGACTCATCCCCAAGGATGCTTGCTGTCCATTTTTATAAGCAAACTCTACCAAATGTAAGTAATCTTCAAACTTGGTTGGTTTTTCCATCACGTGCATGCAAAGCATGTCTTCCAACACTTTATTTACTCTATATGTCTTCCCATCAGTCTGAGGATGGTAGGCAGTGCTGAAGTTCAACTTTGTACCCAAATATGCAAATAAACCCTTCCAAAAATTGGAAGTGAACTTGACATCTCTGTCAGAAATTATTCCTTAGGCAATCCATGCAATTTGAAAATCTCCTTCATGAATATTTTTGCAATGTCATCAGTCTTGTGCGTAGACTTAACCGGTATAAAATGTGCTTCCTTTGTCAACTTTTCCACCGCAACCATGATGGAATCATGCTATCTCCAAGTCATTGGAAATCCTATAATAAAATCCATGGAAATAACTTCCCATTTCCATTCTAGAACTAGAAAAGGCTACAACAAACCTGTTGGGTGTTGATGCTCAAATTTTACCTGTTGACATTTCATGCACCTTGAAATGTACTCAGCCATATCATTTTTCATTCCTGGCCAAAAATACTGCTTTCTATGGAGCTTGGTGGATCTCATCCATAACCATTCTCCTCAAATATGCTACATTTGGAATATATACTCTGCCTTTATAAGTAAGAATTCCATCTTCTTCCAATTTATATCCCTCATATATCTTTTGAATACTTTGCTGGTGCAATTTGTCTTTTACCTGCTCATATAAATCATCTCCAACAATGTGATTAACAGTCTGCTGCCTCAACTCTGACTAGAAAATACTAATGGCTTCCACATGCATTTCCTACACCTTCCTGCTAAGTGCATCATCTACCTTATTCTCTTTTCCTTTTATGTGCTTGATTTTGAAATCAAATTCACATAAAAACTCTAGCCATCTAGCTTTCCTAGAATTTAACATTGGCTGATCAAACAAGTACTTTAGAACACAATGGTCTATCCTTAGCTCAAATCTTATGCACATCAAGTAATGCCTCCACATCTTGAGAGCAGGTACTATGGCTGCAAGTTCTATATCATGAGTAGCATAGTTCTTCTCATGCTCCTTCAGCTTTCTTGACTCATAACATATCACATGGTTGTCTTGCATAAGGAATCCTCCAAGCCCTTTTCCACATGCATCCGTACACACCACAAATTCCTTTTCTGGTTCTACAATCTTCAAGACTGGCGCACTTGTGAGAAGATTCTTCAACTGCTGGAAGCTTTCTTCACACCTCGGTGTCCATTCAAACTTTATTCCCTTCTTTTCCAAAGAAGTGACTGGATGTGCAACCTTGGAGAATCCTTCAATGAATCTACTGTAGTATCCTGCAAGTCCCATAAAATATCTTACATATGTTACATTTATCAAAGTAGGCCAATTCATAGTGGCTTCAATCTTCTCACGGTCTACAAATATACCCTCATCTGAGATAATGTGACCCAAATAATGAATCCTATCTCTGTAAAAGTCACACTTACTCAACTTTGCATACAACTAATGCTCCTTGAGAAATTGAAATTTCAATCTCATATGTTCCTCATTCTCTTCCTCATTCTTAGAATAAATAAGAATGTCATCAAGGAAAACAAGAACAAAATTGTCCAAATACCTACTGAAGACGCTATTCATAAGGAACATAAATGTAGCTAGTGCATTTGTGAGACCAAATGGTACCACTACAAACTCATAATGTCCATACCTTTTCCTGAAGGCTGTCTTATGAATGTCTTCATCCTTGATTCTCTCTTGGTGGTAACCAGACCTCAAGTCAATCTTGGAAAATACCTTTGCTCCTCTCATTTGATCAAAGAGGTCATTAATCCTAGGAAAAGGATATTTTTTCTTCATGGTAACCTTATTCAATTGTTTGTAATCAATACACAACCTGATTCTACCATATTTATTCTTCACAAACAGAACTGGTTCTCCCCAAGGAGACACACACGACCTGATATACTTCTTCTCCAACAACTCTTGTAGTTGCATCTTCATCTCTAGCATTTCTGGTGTGCTCATCCTATAGGGTTTCTTGGACACTGGTGCTACTCCTGGTACAAGTTCAATTGTGAAATCAATGTCCCTCTTTGGAGGAAGCCATGGAATCTCATCAGGAAACACATCCTTGAATTCCTGCAACGCCTGATAGTACTCCAACCTAGGAGTTTCATCCTTTGTTTCCTCCAAAATATGAGTTACATACAACTAGCAGCCTTTCCTACAGAAATTCTTCAACTCCATTGCTGAAATCTTCCTAACATAAATCACCTTTGGAATTCCTTTTTCAATCCTTGAGTTTCCTCCTTCATCCAAGCACTCAAAGGTCTTATTAAAATAGTCAAGTTTTACCCTATGAGCTTCTAACCAATCCATTCCAATGAGAACATCATAGGAACCAAGTGGTATAACATTCAGATCGACACAAGTGACCAATCCATTCATGACCAATGGACATTTCTCCACCACTTCACTAATCCTTCTCTTAGTTCCAGTGGCTAGCTGAACTAACCAAGATTTCCTATGTTTTACTTTCTTAAAAGCACAAATCTCCACTACTCTAGGATTAATGTAACTATTATTAGAACCAGGTTCAATCAAAATAGAAACAGATTACTCAACAATCTTACTTGCAACTTCAACCACACTTGACTGGTGATTTGCCTAGCGGTCCTCCAGTGCTGCATAAATCCTAGGGACGGCTCTTGCTACTTGACCCATTGTTTCTGCCTCTTGAATGTTGTAAGATGGCCTTGCATTCTCATTCCCAAGCGTACAATTCCTGTGCATGTGGGATCCTTCACATTTCCAACATTGGAGTGGTCTTCTATTCTGCTATGGATCCTTTGGCTTCTCTCCCATCGCTCTGGCTGGTTGCTTCTCATCTTGGGATGGATGCTTCTGTTGATTCCTAAAGTTAGAAGGTTTGAAAAATTTCTTCCTTTGGTCATATTTCTCATTCCTTTTGTCCTTCCATGTCTTATGGTAATCATGTTTTACTTTGCTTTACTCATAGAAATACTTATCCTTCCTTATTGCTTCTTCAAGAGTTCTAGGTTCATAAAACTCAATTCTATCTTTTTAAGACTGAGGCAATCCACTCAGAAAATGCTGGATATTCACTTTTTCATCTTTTATGTACCTGACATACCTCAAAAGTTCCACGATCTTGTTTGCATACTCTTCCATGGTCTGCTGTCCTAACCTCAGCTCATGGAATTCCTTGATCTTATCATCATAGTACTTGTCAGAAAGGTACTTTTGCTTGAAGTAATTCTGGAATTGTTTCCATACAATCTTCCTTTCATTGATATTCTTTACCTACCTGAATTGCTCCCACCATATGTGTTGGCACTTAGGGAAGACCCGGGTTTTTATACTTTTATCTTTACCAACAAAAAGACCCACAGTGTTGCCCCTTTCACCAACAACTTGTGAACAGGTTGCAGTCTCACCTGAAACAGCTATGGGGTGCCACAGAATCAGGTTTCTACAGGCAAAAGAGGGATATTACTATACCTTTAGTCTTAACAAAGAATAATCATACAATACAGAGCTTAGACATTCACTTAAATAGCTTCGCAGTTTAGATAAACAGACAGTTACTTGCTTAACCCTTAACTGAGAATTCACAGCGAAGTTAATACTTAACAATATATCTTACTTATCATTCACCTACTTATCAAATGCATAAAAACATAACAGGAACAAAACAAACAAGAACCACCACAACACAAGATATATGTGGTTCACCCCCAGTGTAGGGGCTACGTCCACAGAACTGCGTTTTTATTCAACATTTTACAAACAACACAGTTATGATCTGCGCACTCAGCTGCGGATCTTCTCAACAACCCAAAACTACGCACTTAGCTGTAGAACCTTTCTCTGATCTGCGCACTCAGCTGCAGATCCTTTCTTCCAAAACCCTCTGCACACTCAGCTATAGAGGTCGTCCACACACTCAGCTAGGACTTAACCTTAAACCCAAAAATAGGCCTTAGCTTCTTCGCATCAAATTATCATCCTACAAAAACCTTTGAAAAAGCTCTTTTCTCCTTTAGATAAGTGCCTATTTATACAAGTGCACTATTACAATACCATGTGTTTAAACCATGGGCTTAAAAACCATGAGTTTAAACCATGGGTTATTTATAAAAAGAGGGGCTTCGACCCAACCCTGAAACCCCTAAGACTATTTTGGGCCGCAAATCCACTTACAAGCTTCACACCAAAACCGTGAAGTTGCCAAAATTAAGGACCTTCGAGGTCCACGCCCCAACAGGCCCCTAAGACTCACCAGTGTCTTATCTCAGGGCACTCTGCTGCTTTTATGGTGGGAGAATCTTGTTGGCGAAGATAGTGAACTGCTTGTTGAGTCTGCGCATGATATCTTCAGCTATTTGCTCCTTCTCCTTCTCCACTATCTCCTGCAATGTTGTTGAAGATGCTTCGCTGGCCTTTTCCTGTGCGAACACATCATACTCCTTTAAGAATTTGAGCTGGTTGTCCGCAGCAGTGCTCAACTCCAAGGCCTCGTTAATGAGAGGTTGCACAGAGCTCACTAATAGTGTCTCTTTTCTTCTGTATGAATCAATTTCTTGTTGGAGCTCATTGCTATGCTTCACCTTAAGCATCTTCTGCATAGGAGGCAATGTCTTGATTTCTGCCTTTACTGCATCCAGCTCTGTATGTCGCTGCTTGATGGTTTCTTGCAGCTTTTCCACTTCTGGCTTGTCTTGTAAGTTTTTCCAGGCCTCGACACTTTCATCTAGGAGCTTTGAGGCACTACTTACAAGATCTAATATCTTCGTCGCTGAGGCTTGAATATCTCTGCGGTGTTGTTCCCTGACCTTTGGAGGAATCTCAAGAATGATGCGAAGTTGAAGCTCCACAATCTGAGCCTCATGCTCTACTTTCATCTTCTCTATCAGGATTCGAGATTGTTTTGCATAGTATTTCAGCTTGGTGAGTCTTTTCTCTGGTTCTTCTTCAGCCTGCATGTCGAAGTCAGGGAGACTTCGACACGTCTCATCCAATACTCGCGCTAGTGTAGCCCGCTTTCTTTCGGCTTCCCTCTTCTTCTGCTCAGCTTCCTCCAACTATACTGCAAGGCTCTCACTCTACTTCATGGCATTTTCTAATTGCATGTGTGAGTAGCTATCTCGTTCTCGGATCTCCTTCATGAGTGCCAATTGACACAGATGCAGCTCCGGCATAGACAACTTAGCGTAGTCTATCTCAACTGTCATGCTCATCTGCGATTGAGATGCTGCATCAGTTATTATGAGGGCCACACTTGGGACCTGTCCTCTATTGCTTCTGGCTGGCCATTACCGAGTATCTAGCTGTGCGCTTGCTGGGGCACTGCTTGCTGCAGTGCCAGTTGCTGATCTTTCTGCTAACGCATTCAGTTATTCAATTCGTTGTGCTACGTCGGTGAGCACATCAAGGTGCGTAGCTGCAAACTCTGAACATTTACTGGTTAATAATTCTATAGACTTTGTTAGATACTGATCAAGCTCTTCAATCATCACAGCGGGCTCTTCAACAATATTCTTTCCCTTCGATGCCTTAGCTTTCTTTCTCGGTGAAGGCTTCATCACTTCCTCTGCTTTGGGAGACTTGCGCTTATCTGGGCGATTGGGGTCTGAAATGGTTTTGACCGATTCTTCTTCTTCATCATCAGCTCCATCATATCCACCCTGTTCACTTTCATTCTACTGTGACTCATCTTGTTCTTCACTTTCTTCGAGTGGGTCATTCTGTTGCGTCTGGCTAGAACCTATGCCCACATCTGTTACTGGGGGAACTGGTATGCTCGGCCTTGTTCCTGTGTCCTTCATCCATTCAGCTGTCCATTGCTTAACTACTGCGAGGATATCTTCCTCATTCACCATGTATGGCAACTTCGACCATTTATGCTTGTTATCTGCGCGCGCCTGGATGAAGACATGATGCATGTCAGCCCTGAAATTGGCCGCTCCCACATACTAAGAAAATAGCTCATTACTGATCCGCGATGTCTTTGGGATCTCATATGAAATATTCAGGGCATAGAAGGCAAACACATAGTTCGTCATCTGCTGTAAGGATTTATCCTGTGACACCCATAGAGATGCATATCTTGCTGCACCAGGCATGTGCGGAGGCACATCAACAAACTGTGCCTCGGTATGTTCTCTCCATCCTACCAGTGCAATAAGCACTAACAACCATGAGTAATGAAAGGGTCTACCTTTCTCTTGCGCATCATGAACATCTTCAAGGAATTCTCTAGCAATGTACTCTGCCCATTTGTAACTGTAGCCTTCAGCACAGTTCGCAGCAATACTGACAATCGGGGTAGGTACTTCATTTAGTCTGCACTTTTGCATTAATTTGCATGCTAGGAGCTCTGCGGTGAAGTGAATGTTTTGGTGCTGAATTGTCGAGGTTTGATACCCTCACTTTCTTTTTGTCAGGCCGAAACAGTCCTTCATGTGTTGCGCTAGCTTCGTGTCTTCGTGATTTTTGACGAACTCAATGCCAGGATCAGGCCCTTTCCTCGGCAAGCCTATAATCCTATGAATCAGCTCTCCATCAATAGGAATTCTCTGGCTTCCTATCCATAGGTTCCCATCATGCACCAACACCAATAGCTACTTGACCACTATAGTAACCTGCGTGCTGCGACCAAAGTGGGGGACATTCAGCCTCTTCAACAAACCAGCTTGCTCCAAGCCAGCAGCCCATTGTTTCACTTCCATTAGCGTCATACTGTCCTTCGGATAATGGACAGAGTGCAAGTACTTCCCAGGTGCGAACTGTAGAAATTTCCCACGATCATTCGTATCGTGGTCTGCATACTTGAGCCGTTCTATTTTCCCTGTCATCATTCCGACCAAGTGCACACCCTGTGGTAGTGAAGGGGTGTGTAATGTGAACTTGGCTGTGTGTCGAGGTGGCTGAACTCCTGGTCGCATAGGCGAAAGATATGGTGGATGCTGCATGCAATGTTCTCATCCTCACCAAAGTCTTCAAAACCTTCAGGTGGGAGCTCTGTGGAACTAGCAGGATTCATCTAGGGATCCTCCGGTGTTTTTCCTAATGGCTGGTGCCTCTCTTCGTTCCACTTAGAGCGAACTTCTGCCTTGAACTTCTTCCTGGTTGATCATGTCTGCATTGGTTGACTTGACACTGTGGGAGTCTCTTCACAAGGTGCAGATGCAGGTGGATTTCTCATAAGTTTCTGCAGACCCCTCTGTCTGAATTCTCTCAACAATTCCTGGACTTTGTGATCAGCTGACATGGACTTAACTCAAGAAAATGCGTAATGCGAAATTCGCAGGCTTGGGTGTCTTCTTATGGAATCCAACGACCAAATCTGCAATAACTGTGCATTAAAGACACCAAATCTGACAAAGCGGCTGTAGATCTTGTCCAAACGGTGCTAGATTTCCCAAAATCTCATCATTATAGGCAGTTAATGCAGTTAATGTATCGGCACCACCAAATCTGATTTTTTCCAATGGTCGCATTTTAAGCTTTGGCACACCTTTCTTCTTCGGCACAACCACTAACTTCAACTTCGCCACAATAAGGACCTTCAACACATCCTCACACCAGTTTTGACAGAGCTTCGAGCTTCGACCCACGACAGAATTTCTTCCACAACCTTCGACACTTCCACAATCTACCAAATCTTCTCTGAGAACAGCTTCATTACAGTCTAGTACCCAATTTCAACTGTTCTTAGTACTTAGACTCTTCTTCTTGCTATTAATTTTGATCAGGGGGTACAGGCGTGTCCCTATATTTCTTTAATCTACTTCCATTCACCATGGAGGGAAAAATTTCTCCATTCAATTTAGCTAACTGAACTGCGCCACCATCAGTAACTTTATGAACTATGTATGGTCCTTTCCAATGTGTCTTGAAATTACATGGGAACTTCATGAATTTACTATCGTACAAGAGCACAAGATCACCATTCTGAAAATGCTTCTTCTTAATGTGTCTATCATGTCATGCTTTTTCTCTAGCTTTCTGTACTTGCTGCTGGAACCCTACAATGAATCTGTCTTCTTCTAGCTCTAGTATCTTTGCCAACCTTTCATTCAATAGGGCTGGATCATCCATCTTTGTGAAGGCAGATATTCTGAGGCTAGGAACAATGTACTCCATGGGCATAACTGCTTCTTGTCCATATACCAGCCTAAAAGGTGTATGGCATATCAACTTCTTGCAAGTGGTTCTATAAACCCATAATACTGCTGGAATTCTGAGATCCCAATCATTTCTGTTAAGATTGCAAACCTTCGTCAGAGCGTGCTCAAGGATCTTGTTAAAGGCTTCGACAGTTCCATTTGCTTGAGGATGGTAGGAAGTACTCTTCTGATAATATACTTGAAATTCTTCAGTCAATGCTTCAATAGTCTTATTCAAAAAATGTGATCCTTGATCACTCATAAGAATTCTAGGACATCCAAACCTTGACAAAATATTGTCAAATATGAACTTCGCAGCTGTAGCAGCGCTACAGTCCTTGAATGATTGAGCTTTGGCCCAACGAGTAAGATAATCAGTTGCTGTAATAATGTATCTTGCTCCAGATTTCTTTGCAGGGGGATTGATTGGTCCAACAAAATCAATAGCCCACTTGTAAAATGCTTGTAAAGTTACCTATGGAACCAAGGGAATCTCATCCCTCCTGGATGATTTTCCTATCCTCTAACATATATCACAGCTGTGGCAATACTCTCTTGCATCCTTATGAATCGTAGGCCACCACAATCCAGCTGTCAGAATCTTCTGTGCCATAGCTTTTCCTGGATAATGACCTCCTGCTGCTCCAGAATGTGCCTCAGCCAAAATCAATGGATTTTCATGCTCCAAGACACATCTGCGCAGTATTTCATCTGGTCCCATCTTATATAGATGTCCTGCTATCAAGGTAAAGTCAGCTGCTCTAACCACCAACTGCTTCTTCTACTGTGTTTTCATCTCAGAGGGTGCAAAACCTGTAGACAAGTACTGAACAATATCCTGAAAATAGTTGTCAACCATTTGGATGGCAAACAACTGGGAATCAGGAGGACCTTCATCCAAACTAGTAAGTTCTTCTCCTGACTCGAGCCTTGACAAGTGGTCAGGCCCCAGGTTAAGTCTTCCTGGCTTAACTATGATCTCAAGGTCATACTCCTAAAACAAAATCAGCCATCTGCATATCCGTCCACCTAACACAGGCTCGTTAACCAAATACTTCAAATCAGAATGGTCAGTGAACATCTTAAAATGAGATCCTAACAAATAATGTCGAAATTTATAGAAAGAATAAACCATAGCTAGACCTTCTCGTTCTATAGAAGTATAATTCTTTTCTGCTGTGGACAATTTTCTACTTGCATAAGCAATAGGGTGATCAATATTACCTTCACCTGAATGAGCCAATACTATACCTAAAGCAATGGAGGATGCATCGACATGAACATGAAACTCCTTATTCTAGTCAGGGAATACTAATATAGGGGCATTTACCATATTTTCTTTCAAAATTTCCAATCTTTCCTGACATTCAGATGTCCATTCAAACTTAATGTCTATCTTCAATTTCTTTTCCATTGGGGTTGTAATCTGAGCATATCCTTTAATGAATTTCCTGTAATATCCAGTATGACCAAGTGTAGTGCGAAGTTGCTTAACAAACTTTGGAGGTGGTAAGTTCACAATAATGTCTATCTTCACAAGATCCACCATCAGTCCTTGCTTGCATACAATGTGACCTAGCAGAATTCCAAAAGGTGCACAAAAGATACACTTCTTTAGGTTCAATGAAATCTGATGTTGTCTACACTTGTCCAGCATGAGTCTTAAACTGGCTATATGATCTTTCAATAACCCAAAGATAGTCCAATCATCAAAGTAAACTTCTAAGAACTTATGAATAAATTCCTTAAATGCAGATATGACTACTCTAGAAAACATAGCAGGTGCATTCTTCAGGCCAAAGGGCATAATAGTATACTGAAAAGATCCCATTTCTGTAGCGAAGGTTGTTTTATGTCGATCCTCTGGGGAAATTCTGATCTGATGGTAACCTGAAAATCCATCAGTGAAAGAATACACTTCTTGACCTCCGACATTGTCTAAAACTTCATCTGTAAAGGGAGTGGGGAAAGGATCATGTAAATAGGCATCATTAAGCTTCCTCAGATCAAAACAGATTATGATTTCTCCCTTGGTCTTCTTTTCTTGTACCACCATAGGGATGACCCATTCGGACTCTTCGACGGGCTCAATGATTCCTACAGCGAGCATCTTATCTAGCTCCATCCCGACTTTTTCTTTATACTTAGGATTCAGCCTATAAGGGCGCTGCTTCATAGGCTTCGCATCAGCTTTCACAGGGATTTTTATCACTCCTATATCACCAAGTATACCTTTCATTTCTGAGAACTTCGTCGGAAATAAGTCATGATACTCATGGAGAAGTTCAGTCACTTTTCTTACCATTTCTTCGTCCCAATAATCTCCAATGGTAGCATACTTAGGCATTTCTTCTGATCCAATGTTTACTTTCCTTGTTTTCAAGGGTTGAGTTACTTCAGGTGATTCGACTGTTGGTCCATGTACTTTGCAATGTCCTTCTGACTCAGGAATATTAATGTTGTGAGGGTTATCGTCTTCATCAATGGCTAGGTTATAACATTCTACTACATTAGCTTCTTGTTCCTTCCAATCAGGTTGGTACTCAACTATTTCTTTATCATCAAACACCTTAGTATGGATCACCCTAATAGCTACGTCCAAAGCAAGGCAAGCCTCATTAATAGAAAATGTGAGCACAAAACTATCAACAAGATTATCCCAACTTACAGTACCATGGTGAAGCTCGACCTCCGCATACCAGTTCTTTGCTACAGGTTCCAAAGTGTGTACAAACCTATGTACCCATTCTTCACAAGGTACATGCTTCCATGCTTCATAACACTGCTCCAAATGTTCCTGAGGGCTAGTCTTAGCATTAAATCTGCTTTGCACCTCCTGAGGTTGATCCATGAATCTCAGGTGAAGAAAATTTTGGAAAGCTCTCCAACTATGAATATACTTTTTATGACCATTCCACCATCTGGCAGCTGCAGCTCTGAATGTTGAATCTAGAGTCTCCATTTTCTGCGAATATGGTACTTGCTCTAAGAATTGTACAATAAAATATTCTGGGTCTATCAAGCCATCAAACATAGGTAAGATCTTTGTCTGTGAGCCAACCCATCTGATAGACTTGGCAATTCTTGCACATTGATGTCCATGTAGCTCATAAAGTCTATTCTACCAATTCTCTAGGCCTTCGTCTGAGTCAGTCATGCAAGAACTATCACACTACCAATCCATTATACCTTCAGTAGTAGGGTTAACATAGTATTCTTCTTTAGCTTTTATGTTGTAAATATGATCTAAAACATCCTGATCTTCATCTCTGACTGGCTCTATATACCTTTCTCCTTGAGAAGGGTCCAACGGTACTATGACTCTCAAGCCTTTTCATTCAAAAGTCATATGTCTATTCTTAAGGTTGATTACTGCATCATTGTCTATTGCCCATTCAATTCCTAGTAATACTGGATAGGGGTTGCTATCATCAATTATTTCAATGAATTCAAAATATTCTAAGGTACTAACTCCATCAATGTCCACTGGTACACTAGGGAATCTTCCCAAGGGCACAATCTTCTGCTGATTGGCTAATCTTAGCTGTATGGGGGACCATTCAAGTGTAGGTCTTCCCATTTGTTCCCATGTCTTCCTAGTTAGTACATTCACTTCCAATCCTAGGTCTAAAATGATATCAGTCATGTCATAATCTCCTATCTAAGCATGCAATCTCATTTCTCTTCCAGTCCTTCTAACTCTGTTAACATTTTTTCCTCTATCAGAGCTTTGCTGAGGTTCACAAGATGCAATAAATTTCTGTAACTCATTCAAAGCATTCTGATTTCTTAATAGCTTCATATAGTACTCTGTAAAAATGATGTTAGTGTACTTACTTGATCCGACGAAGCTTCTTGAAACTGTAACTGTTGTTGATGTTGTTGCGTAGTTGCTACTGATGTTCTTGGATCAGCAAAGTCTTTTCTTGCTTCCATAAATTTTCCTTTTTCTCTTCCAACATCAAAGGCTAGAATTTTCTTTGGGTTCTTGCGGACCCAAGCCTCGTCAGGTTGTTTCTCCTTATTTTGCACTTGCGTCGTAGCTCCACTCCTTGTAACAACGTTAACGACTGGGACAAGTCTTTTCTCTACAGAAATCATTTGAACATTCTGGGTAGGAGCGCCATTTATTTCCTATATCTTGGCTATCAACTGTGGACATTGCTCAATCACATGATCGACTGCTCTGCAATATTGACATGTCGTAGTTGGGTTCTGACAGTCTCTAGATACATGTCCTGCATGATTACAGTTATAGCAAATAACCTAGCCTTGGCCTCTTCCAGGCATACCACCACGACCATGACCTCTGAAATTACCTTGACCTGATGTATTACCATGGTAACCATATCCATCATTTCCTTGTGCATCGGGTTGTACCCTATAAGCATCATAGGTTCGCTCTCTCATGAGGTCAAAGCTACGACATTCATCTTCATTGTGTCCAACTGACTTACAGAACTTGTAGTAGGGATTATTAGGTACTTGAACATATCTTTGCAGCAGATAGCAATCTTCAGGTCGATGCTGGCCAGTTGTTCTACAGATCTCACAATATAGGACATTAGGGTTAAATGGGTTTGGTGCACCAGTATTCAGATAATTTCTTAGTGCAGGGCACTGTTCTTTGTCATGACCTTCTATCTTACATCGTGTACACCAAACCTCTTCATGAGTAGCTTTCCCTTTCTTCATGTCACGAAGCTCCAAATCCATTTCTACTAACTGTGCTTGTATTTGGGCTATTCCATAATTATATCCAACAGGAGTTGTTTCAAGTTTCATAGCAATTTCCAATGCCTCTTGCTGATCAACAACCTTCTCTTGCATAAGTGGAGTCCTGATATGAGGCAGTAGTGTTGTGATGAACCATTCTTTATGCTGTTCTGGTCCAATAGTGAAACTAACTTGGTCCAACAAAACCTTGAATCTCTTATCAAAGTCCCAAACTAATTCACCTCGCTTCTGCTGAATTTCTTTCAGTTCAGTTATAGACTGTGACTCTGATTTAGGATTCTTGAATTCTTTAATCATTTCTTTTTTAATATCAGCCAATACATAGTTCTGAGTACTGGAAAACGTCGTGAACTAGGTCAAAGATCGGTCTCTGAAAGAGGTGACCAGCTACGCTATTCTTGTATTTTGATCCATAATATTCTTAGCAGTCCAAACAGCTTCGCATAAGAACCAAAACTGCTCTGGATCCTCTAATCCAGTTCCTTTAAAGACTGGGAGCTTGATATCATCATTTACATGGGCCATAGCGGATCGAGGGGGGGGAGGAGGGGGAAAACTGGTAAGAGTGGGGGGGGGCTTACTGAGGTAGACTAACCTGCCATAGGACTACTCAGGCTAGGGTTACTTTCGGACTGCGACGGGTTCTCAGGGATAACAGGTCTTCACTGCGGAGTTATAGGAGGGTTTCTAACAAAAGGGGTTTCTTTAGATTCAGACTCTTCTGGGCTTAAAGGGGTATAATTGATATTCTGGCCTAGGGTAAAGGATTCAAAATTTCTCTTGTATATTTTACCATTGCGAAGCAAACCACTTTGCTCGTCGAAGTCGCTTTCACTTTCAAATATAGTTTAGTAGCACTAAATCTAGCAATATGATTCGATAAGCAATATGCGTTTTTCAGCCAAGAGCATTTTAATTTTTAGACTGAATGAATTCAGGTATTTACCCCTTGGTCCTTTGAAGAACTGTCTTTCTGCTTCACTGAAATAAGTATGTGTGTCGATGGTGAAATCCGTCACAAATGCTTCAAGGGTTCACATTGTCCAGAAGTCAACAGCTCTAGATACCACGTTGTTCACTCTTTTTAACAACTTAATTCCTTCTAGGCTCTAGGCAGGAGACTGATCTTCTTGGAAGTTTGTCCTTCTTTCTGTCAACCTAGATAACCACTGGTGCAATTCTATGTGGATACTACCAAAGAAAATTTCATAAATATCAGTAAAAATGTACCTTTGCAAGAAGTCGTCTCAGCTATGATGAGGATCCTTATTTTCTTGTTTAGCAAATTTCAGATAGGTATCCTCAACCCAGTCACCAATTTTTTTTACTGAGGGCCTCCAAAACATATCCCTCTAGGTACGACGTATATCCCTTTTGAGCAGATACTAGTTCAACCGGAAACGGAACCAATTTGTTGGCACTTAGGGCAGACCTAGGTTTTTATACTTTTATCTTTACCAACAAAAAGACCCACAGTGTTGGCCCTTTCGCCAACAACCTGTGAACAGATTACAGTCTCACCCAAAACAACTATGGGGTGCCGCAAAATCAGGTTTCTGCAGGAAAAAGAGGGATATTACTGTACCTTTAGTCTTAACAAATAACAATCATACAATACAGAGCTTCGACATTCACTTAAATAGCTTCACAGTTTAGATAAATAGACAGTTACTTGCTTAACCCTTAACTGGGAATTCACAACGAAGTTAATAGTTAACAATATATCTTACTTATCATTCACCTACTTATCAAATTCATAAAAACATAACAGGAACAAAAAAAACAAGAACCACCACAACACAAGATATACGTGGTTCACCCCCAGTGTAGGGGCTACATCCACAGAATTGCATTTTTATTCAACTTTTTACAAACAACACAGTTCTGATCTGCGCACTCAGCTGCAGATCCTTTCTTCCAAAACCCTCTGCACACTCAGCTACAGAGGTCATCCATGCACTCAACTAGGACTTAACCTTAAACCCAAAAATAGGCCTTAGCTTCTTCGCATCAAATTATCATCCTACAAAAACCTTCGAAAAATCTCTTTTCTCCTTTACATAAGTGCCTATTTATACAAGTGCACTATTACAATACCATGTGTTTAAACCATGGGCTTAAAAACCATGAGTTTAAACCATCGGTTATTTACAAAAAGAGGGGCTTCGACCCAACCCCAAAACCCCTAAGACTATTTTGGGCCACAACTCTGCTTACAGGCTTCACACCAAAACCGCGGAGTTGCCAAAATTAAGGACATTCGAGGTCTGCGCCCCAACAATATGGATTCTCTTCCATTCAAAATGAATATGGATACCCTATCCTTCATATTTCCTTAATATTCCTGAATATTTCCATTCTTTATCTCACCATTAAAGGTAGGAGGACTTTCCTTCTTAAATTCATCACGTGAATGGTTCTTGTAATGCCTCTTCCTCTCATTCTTGTGTGAAGAAGAAATTGAATCTCTAGTGGATCCTTTCGAGTCAGATGATCCAGAACTAGGAGACCTCTTCCTCTTTCTGGTACTGCTCTTACTACCTTCCAGTCTTACTATCTAGTCCCCAGAGTTCATCCTCCTATGGAAGTCTACCAAACTCTGCAACATGGTTGCATTCAGCTGATTCTGCTCCTCCTGAGCCTTGACCAATATTTCATTATCTTTCCTGTAACTTTACATATCCACCCTTAGGTTTCTCATAGTGGCTGCAAAATCTGGGGGAGTCTCTTGAAATATCCTCCCATTAGACTCTATCTCAGCATTTCCAACTCAAAAATTTTCCCCCATAGCATCCTCCTCGTGCTCATAGTGATCTTTTGCATCATTCATGCTGAATATTCTCATGGCTAAACCACAACTTACTTTACTGCAATTCACTATGTGGAATACATCCCTTTTGAAGGTGACTATAATTCTGCAAAATGTGTTAATAAACATGATTGTTACTTGCATAACATTCACATGAATTCATAATTACTTACCTGCATCTGGAAAAAATCATATTGACAACTTTTCCCAAAACACAGAATTTTCCTTCACAAACAATGATTGCCTCAGGGAGGCGATGGAGGTCAAGGGGGATTTCCATCTGGTGTAGAAACAGGCTTCCATTTTTCATCTTTCTATCCCTGTAGATCTCACTAAAAAACCCTGCTGAATTTCTATGTTTCGGCAAAATTTTCAAAATTTTCACCTGCTACATCAAAAAGATTTTGACTTTCACCTGATGTAGTGGAAAAATGTTCAAAATTTACCCCCTATGGTGGATCCTTCCTCTTTTTCCACCCGCCACCATAGTGGATTCAACTTATTTTTCCTTTCATCGCCGCAGTGGCTCGATTTTTGGTTTCCAGCCGTCATTGCGGTTCAGTCCTCTTTTTCCATCCACCGTCATAGTGACTCAAACTATGATTTCCATCCACCATAGCGACGCGACCATCAAATTTCTGTCACCACCATTGCAGCTCAAAGTTTGGTTTCCAACTGCTTCGTCAGCTCAGTCTTTGTCTTTCGGTTGCTGACTACACACTTAGAAAAAATTCTGAAATTTTTCTTCTGTGGCCCAAACTCCAACTTCCTTCTGCCACACATCGGCTCCAAGTCAAACTTACACCTGCTGATTAGCGGCTCGAATTTCATCTCCTATCCGCCGCCGTTGCAGCTTGAACTTCAATTTTCTACCGCCACTGCAGCTCAATCAACAATAGCCGCCCACCACGCTGGTAAGAGGGAATAGCACAGCCAATGTTATGGCTCTTCTTCTGTCTCATCAGCCATTACAATGGCTCGGATTGGGGCTTTCTCAGCCGCCAAGGAGGTTTTTTTATACTTAG
This sequence comes from Pseudotsuga menziesii, assembly GCA_001517045.1. Classification (NCBI taxonomy): domain Eukaryota; kingdom Viridiplantae; phylum Streptophyta; class Pinopsida; order Pinales; family Pinaceae; genus Pseudotsuga; species Pseudotsuga menziesii. Next base: position 223,863 of record LPNX010298086.1, read on the forward strand.
AAAATTTTCAAAGAAATTTTCCTTTGTCTACCACTATTAGTTGAATACTCACAAGGGTTAATTCTAGCCTCTGATAACTACTCGACTCAACCCATTCAGGCCCACTACTACAACCTTGGGCTCTGATACCAAGCTATCACATCCCCACCCTTCTACGAGGGAGAGGACGCGACTATAATGCTAACATTCCGGACAATCTAGCCCCATGAACATAAAATAAAATTTATTGAACTTAAACATATACATATGCATAATGATTATCAAAAAGTGGAAGCAATTTCATTCATTCACGACATTTAACATGTTCATATGGATTTATAAAATAAACACGTGCAAGGATTTAAACACAAGAATACTTATCTTAGAATAAGTTGTCCCACAACCAGCTACATCGCTGAAATGTTCCACCCAACCATAGGCTAGTGTTTTCATCAATCACTCAGCAACACTACCATCCTCGATATGGGCATGATTCCACAAGGAATAAGGGGAAACTAACAGGCTCACACGTAGCCAAGGATACACAAAACTCAGCCAAGCCAACACAGTTAGGTTTATCAGGAAAATAGGGAGCTAGAAAGGTTGGTTGCTAAGCTAGTGAGCTCAATCAAAGAGCTATGGACACTTGCACCAGAACTAACCTTACTTCTAAAACATACACACACACCCAACATAGGGAATCATCCCCTTCTCTGCTACATAGTCCCTCGGGCTATTTCTTCTCTTCCAGTGCTATTCAAGGGGTGTAAAGAAGAAATACAACCCTCTAGCTCTGTCTGTGAGGCTCCTACACACACTAGGTTTGTCAAGAAATCTCAGACCCAATTTCCACACCCAAAGATAGTTCAAAGGCCAAAAAATGATATGCACACAGCAATAACAGTTCTATACTAAAGGAAAAACACCACAAAAACGAAATTATGGTATGGCAACTGGGTAGAAACAACTCGGTTTGAGAAACTCAAATTCCAGAGTCGTTTATGGCCCTAACGTGGCCAAAACGACCTCAACGGCACCCAAAATTTGTGGCTCTGTTCTCCCACTCATTGGGAAACACTAAACAATGAAATTCTCCACCGTGGGCATGTGGAAATGACACCAAAACGCCCAACAGAGATCCCAACCACTAGAAGCTAACAAAAACACTTCACAGCCATGGTAAAAACACATGAAACTACAAAAACATGAGTGGAAAATGCACCGGCAGCTCAAAAAACATGAGGAAACCAACCCAATCCCTAGCATTACAAAAACAACCTCCCATCCATGGGAAAATGAAGCAAACAACCAAAAACATGGAATGAAAACACACACAGGAAGTTCTGGATGCCTGAGAGAGCTCACGTGAAGGAAAAATGATGAGAAAAAATATGAACACATCCAAGAATGGTAGAATGGCATATGTTTTTGGGTTTTTACTTGCCCAAGGAGTCAAAACACGTTTCCCAAAAATTGACGGCTTCTCCAATTCGAATTTGGGTTGCCTTACCTTGCCCATCCCATGCAATAACCAACTCAACCAATTTCTGGTAGTAATAAATGATTGGGTGAATAAGACAAGAAAGGTAGTTGGCAGTTTGATGGGTTCCCCCTTTGACATTTGGATTTTCCCCATTGGCCCCAAAGGTTTGAATACCCCCCACCTTATCCTTAGGAAATCATGCCCCCATCTCATTATTGTTGCATTGACATAGTTGGTTGTGGGTTTTTAATTAATTGCATATTTACATGATGATTTAAAAATCATAACGTGCCTGGCTAGAAAAAAAACCATCGGCACCGATTTAATCATCGAATATAAAATGCTAAATTGATGGTGGGGCTTTTGCCTATAGCTCCACACCATGACTAGTTACAATATATACATCACATACATTTAATGCAAATGGGGTCAAAACCGGGGTGTTACACCTGAAAATAACATTAGGAGGGATCATATACTCACGAGGAGTTAAATTCAGAAACTTGAATTTATCTAATGTTGAGGTATGATGAAAGCTATTTTCCTAAAAAACAAGAGCTGATCCGGGTTAAATGATAAGATTGTTGCATGGTTTCCATAGAGAAAATATGCATAAAATTGGCTAGAAGTAGACTGAGAGAGACTCAATAATGGAGCAGAAGGAACGACATCGATAGGGGGAGTCTATGAATTTATCACTTCGGTTATCATTCAAAGACTTGCCGCAAGAAGGAAATAAGGATGCTAACTAAGACTATCATTCTTTAAGAGTGATTAGTACCAAGTCTAGTTAACAAACGGAAGAGACATATTGGCAAGGGAATTTGTCAGAAAGAAGAAAAGGCATCAGGTCAGGGGGAGATATGTTGACAAGAGGAGCTGTCAGAAGGAAGCCTTTTGTCATTAATGTCAAAAGAGGGAGAAATCAAGGAGTTGTTACCATCAATTCCAAATGGGGATAATGTTGAGTTTAGCAGTCATTAGTTTCAAAGAAGTTCATTAATGTCAAAGGAATTGATGCTGTGGCATGTGTGATGAGGCTAGGAAACCACATGATGGTGTCTGGTGCTATTGGGAAGTCATTGTTGCAATTTGACATCATTTTGGAATACTATGAAAATTTTGGAAATTGACTAAGTATCTCATCCAGTCGACATAACTCATCTAGTTGCTACGACCATGTCACCATAACTCATCCAGTTGCTATGACCATGTCGGCGTAACTCATCCAGTTTCTATGACTATGTTGGCGTAACTCATCCAGTCACTGCAACCATGTCGACATAACTCATTCAGTCGACGCAACCATGTCGACGTAACTCATCCAGTCCCTGCGACCATGTCAACGTAACTCATCCATTCGCTGCAAAATTAACTAATTCTCTCATCCATGTCGGTGTAACTCATCTAGTCACTACGAAATGGTTGGTTGATTCATCCATGTCAACGTAATTCATCCAGTATCACCGAAATGATCGGAGAGGTTTTCATTTTGGCACAACTAAAAGAAATCTGCCAACACCATCGGAGGTGACTCGCGAGTGAGAGACAAAACAATCCAAGAAATTGGTTGAAACCCTCGGAGGTGACTCATGAGTGAGCATCAAAATGATCAGAGAGGTTGGGACACCATTTGGGTCAATTCGAATTTTTTTCACTGAATAAAATCACCTTGATGACCTAGGATTTGAAGAAATTTGTTTAAGGGTCAAACCAGCAGTTTGGAAGACCACTTTCAAATTCCTGCGAGATGTTGGGTGTGTGTCAATTAGGTTATCAATTTACATGATATTATTCACCATTGAAGTAACCATCCAACCATTCTTGTAATTTTATTTATGGTGATCACTTGAGGGAGAAATCAATCTTCCAAAGTAGAAGAAAAATTGTTTTACATATGAAGACAAATATTTGACTAAGTGTCAAAAACACATGGTTGATGAGGAATTTGGAAATGCCCCCAAGGAGGTTTTCTTCTAATGATAAAACTCATTAGTTAGCATGGTATTGTTTCTTGGTGATCTGGATATACAACCATGAAATCAGAATCCTATTTGGTGCTCTCACGTGTGAGTTATTGGTCTCCCAAAAACAATGAAAAACATGATTATAAATATAGAGGGTTAAGGTCCATAAGTGTCTAGAAATGCATGTAGGTGAAGGATGGGAGAAGGAGGCATGCCCCAAATGAAGGAAGCCCAAGAAATATTTGAGTATGCCCGCTGGTGAAAGAGATAGGAATCCCATAGACATGAAAGAAAGAAATCCCAAAGGCCTAAAGATGGAAGAAACCCATAGAGATTCGAAGAGGCATGAGATGCACACAAAGTTTAATCAATTAAATAATTAAAAATATACAATGAAAAGAATGATAAATTAATTTATTAAAATTAGTAAGAAACATAATGATAAATTAATTATCAGATATGTGAAGAGGCATGAGAATAGGTTGAAAAGATGCAATGATTCAAAAGAAAAGTAAAAGAATATATCAACAGAATTATGAAGAAGAAAGAAGATGTCTATGTGATCCATATTAATGTAGCAGTAGCAACAGACATAGACCAAAGAAGAACTAATGATAGTAATAGTAAAGAAGATATGGAAAACATATAAAAACTAGGGTGGTAGGGTGGCACTAGGGAAGGCTATACGCCTGCTAGGGGGTTAAATCCTCCTTCCAGTAGTAGTTGGTAAATAGGGTGTTGTAGCATCTTTTCAGTAGAAGGAGATAAAAATAGGGGGTTGTAGCCTCCTTCTAGTAATAGTTGGTAAATAGGGTGTTGTAGCATCCTTTCAGTAGCAGCTAATAAAACCAGGGTTTTAGCACTCATACTAAATTTTGAATAAGTGTCGATGATAATGGGATATCAGGAAGGGGTATAGTCAGAAAATTTTCCAAGCTTAGCAACCTTGAGAATGGGTCACCACAGGACAGGAAGCGTAGACCAGCAGAGGTGTAGGATTTCGCAATGGAGGAGATACACCAAAAACTAGGCTACGAATTCATGAGAAATACATGGCTCGTACGCCTTTCTAATGGCCATGATTAGTTTTTGACCATATCCACGGCAGGTGCATGACCTCACGACAGGAGGTGCGAGGAACATAAGATTATGTCGAGGTCTCGACATTACGAAGGGCCCACCTAGATCAAATGACCGAGATATCCCATAGTAGAAACATCAAAGGCAAAAAACCTTCATGCTATCCAAACTCACACGATGGATAAGGCAGGATACGACCGTGAAATAGAGGAAGGCCCCACATGTCTGGATGGTGGCGATCGGACGAGGGGACGATCAATGGCCATGATTGAAATCACTGCGAGAATATGTGTGATGGATAGTGGAAGAGGGTAATGAGAAACCAAGTAGGAACCCCCCACCTCTGATAACAAGTATTCAACAAGATGGTTAACCAACAGTTGTGATCCGTGTCACAATAGGTACATGCGCGGGGGGTTTATTAGCAGATGGATCGCGAAGTGGAGTAGGGACCGCCTAGTCAAAAAAGAATAAAGTAAGGAAAGAGGCCGCAAAGGGAATTCCAGGACAGATGATATCAATGGCGTATGTCACATCTGAGGATCTCGAGGGTTTCTTCCTGTCATGCGCAAGGAGGAAAAGCGCCATAACGATGAAGGGACAAAAGGTAGGGGTGACCGTATGCATCGTACGAGAAGGGAGAAATGCACTGAAACTCGAGTGTACCAGTATCATCATAAGGGGAGTCAAAGAAGTGACCAACATTAAATTTTCCCACTGCAAACTAGCTTAAGGCCAATTATAAGTGAGGTTGAAGGTCACTTCCTCCATTGATGCCATGACATCACAACCAAGGAGTTACGCAGCTGGCACCTCCACATAAGAAAACCAGATCAAGAGCCCACGTGACCGTTCATGTGTCATCATACCACTCAATGATGGCACATGAGAAGAATTGATGGACCCTCACTAAGATCCTTCACCCGCCTCATTATAACGCCACCATCTGGTCTTTAACAAGGGGAGAAATTGAGCAAATGTTGGTGGAGAAAACAAATGGCAGATCGTTATTCTAATGTGCAACCTGAGGGCCCTGCTACTAGGTTTGAAATGAGCAGTCCACTTGAGAAGCCCATTATTCATTACGTCCTTCCAACTGTTGGGTGTAGTGGAGGGTTTCAGTTATTTCCAAACCGTTGTGTTGCAGTAGATTCAACCATCGAGAAAAATATGTGCATTCCTTCAAAGGGGTTTTTCAACACCTGTAAGGTTAACGGAAGGACCTGCACCACATTAGAATGAATTTTTAAGGCTGGTAAAGACAATTTTGTCTTAATAAAATGCTAAACCCCCATAGAATCAGCACCTGGGGTCTCCAACCAGATGGGTATCCCACCAAAACCTCTAGACAAGTCCTTGGATGTCATCGACGCGATATATAGTATCCATTGCTAGGGATGGGCAGTCTGAATAGATGCACGTATGGGGGAAGAAAGAAAAGGAGATTATTTTCATCATCATCCCTGATTCATAATGCCAACTACATCGAAGGTGATGATGAATCCGAAGACATATTGCGCGGGAACGCCTTGGAAGAAGAGGGTAGTCCCAGTGATTGGGAAATGCAGGCGACCTGGAGTCTACAGGAATGACAAGCACATCAAAGGTTCAATACTGTCGATAACAGTGTGGTCATCCCAAGGTCTGCGAACTTAAAAGTGCTCACAGGGTAGGCAGAAGCTACTAGACAAAGGGTCCAACTCAAAATAAGTATAGACATTCCTGTCGGCTACAAGAATGGGTAGAGGATAATTTTGGAACATGGAGGAACACCAATGGGCACAAGCAGAAGGGTTGCAGGGCTAGTTCATGCTTGTACACCAGAAAGCGCAAAAATGGAATAAATTTGTCTAGTGCTGAAGTGTCATTGCCAAAACAAGCAATCCTGCACCTAGGCGCCGCCGCGTCATCTTAATCCAGCGCGTGTGAAATATATTGTGTAGCCCATTTTGGAATTAAGTAGTGGTGATTCTACAACCTACTTTAGTTTTCCAGGATTTTGATATGATTATTTTGGGTTAATCCCCTATTTTTTTAACCGCTTTGATGCCCTGTTTCGGGATGTATCCTGGGGGCAAATAGTATTGTAAATAGAGCCTCCTCAGAGGAGGTCAGAGGTTGGACTAATTTTCATTTTTGAGGACTCGATGTTGGTTTTGTATTTCTACAAACAATTTTTTGGAGCTTCAATGAATATATTTTTCTGCGGTTATGAGATTCATCATGGTGTTGGTGTTTAGTCTGTGTTTCTAGTTTATTTCATTTACATCTGTGTTATTTCTGCCAATACATTTCTAGATTAGCATGCAGGAATTCTCTCTTAGTTAAGAGTTCCTGCATCAGAAATCATGTTCTGTTTTGGTTGTTTCCATTTGTTATTTTCCACTAAAGGTGTGCTTAGAGATTTGTTCTGGATAGATGCCTATGTTCTTCACCGGGCTCTTTCCTTATTTATGATTTCCATCGCAATAAATCTATTTGACTGAATGTTGTGCTTACTTTGCCTCATAATACAAGAGAGGAATCACAGTTTATTATCTACTATAATGTCCTTGAATGTTTCAGGCTATGACTCCATCTCCCAATGGTTTTGATTTTGTTTGTCTTTTCAGCCTGTTTATTCTAAAATTACTCTGTTACCCGCAGAAATCTAGCCTTCTTCCTACTTGTTTAAAGCTAAATGTATATGTAAATGCTACCATGACAAGAGAGATCCCTCTCTGACTGTGTTGGCTAGAACGCAATCTAAAGATTGGTTGAAATGGTTACCCCTGTGACTTCCTACAATAACCATAGGAAAATTACAGGGTGCTAACAAGGGGGTTGTAACCTCCTTCCAACAGTTGCTGGTAAATAGTGTGTGGTACCAGCCTTGTTTGTTGTAGCTAAAAGAAACTATTTGTAAATATAATTTTGCAATAATGGGACGTATTAGTGGTTTTCCCAATTGGGTTCCATAATAAAATATGTGTTCTATGGTTCTTGTTGATTCTGTGTGTTAATAATTAATGTTAAAATTGGTTTTAATGTATAAAAGTTATCAATACTAATTCACCCCCCATCTCAGCATTGTCCAATATTCCAACAATTGGTATCAGAGCAATGGGTCAAGGTTTCAAAACTCACCCGGCTTGCGTCAGGGGGAAGATTGTTGGACATTGGGTTCAATGCTCCCCGTGAGTTTTGTGACATGGATGATTCAGCTGACCATTTCGCAGGGACTGGATGAGTTACGCTGACATGGTCGTAGCGACTGGATGAGTTACCCCAACATGGTCGCAACGACTGGATGAGTTACACTGACTGGATGAGAGATTTAGTCAATTTCCAAAATTGTCATAGTGTTCAAGAATGATGTCAGATTGCAACAATGACTTCGTAAGAGCACCAGAACACCATCATGTGGTTACCTAGCCTCATCACACATGCCACATCATCACTTCCTGAATCATTTGACATTAATGAACTTCTTTGACATCAATGACAACTAAACTCAACACTTCCTCCTACATCCTACACTTCCATATTTTGCAGCATTCATCTTAATGAAGTATGGGTGGAAGGTTTTTTTTTATGGTGAAACATGAAGAGTATGGGACTCCTATCTCTCCTCTTGATTATGACATGACTAGAGTTCCATCTTCTTTATATTTGCAGCAACATCCTTTGTTACATTATGATGATATACATATTCATGGGTGTATTGATGAGACTTCTTTGATCCACTTGAAGTCTTAATGTTTTCTTTGCTCCTTATTTGGTTCAGATTTTGGTAGAGGTTCTTCATTAATTTCTTGGATGAAAGAAAACATGGCTGATTATTATTTTGGAGTAGCATTATAGGACATGGGATCCTCACCTATGTCACTGGGGAAGATCTGATAATACTTGATGCTTGTGTGTATGGGCCACATGATGATATACTTACTTGGATGTACATGAACTTTCATGATTATTTGACAAGGTACCTTCTTGATGTACACTTTTATGATGTTTTTATGTGCTTTCAAGATACATATTTTGTCTCATGATGTTTGGAAGGGTGCAATACAAGCAATGGGATCCTGATATTGATTGGTTTCAATTTTGAGGGACATTACAATTTTGGGGGGAAAACATAGTATGGGCTATTGAGTCACCACTTGAGAAGCTGATTATGTTAGTTTTTCAACATTTAAGCTAGCATTATGATAAGATCTTTTCACTGAGAGAATAACAAGCACAACAATCACATAAGCACATCACAAGAGACAAGAGACACAAATATTTTAGGAGGGGAAACCATAAATGGAGAAAACCCCTCAACTTCCTCTAAGATAGTATCACCACAAGATGTGATCCCAAAACAGTAAGATCACCTCCCAACACAATAGCAGCCTTCTGTCTTCTGTCAAGCCAAAGTATTTCCTTCTCCAAAGGTGCGCCACACTTGAGAGAGCAAGTGATGTAATTCACAAGTGACAAATAGAGAGACTCACCCTCTCTATTTATATTAGTCCGTTCACTTGAATTACCATTTCACACATAGGCTCGACCTAATAATTATTACTTGAGCCTACACCTTAATTAGTGTATAATAACTCAAGTGCCCCTAAACTATGGGGACTTACCTAATTGTAGCTAGGGTTTTCACCCTAGCTTGTGCTGATGAGCACCTACTAAGGAATCTGGAATCCTTAGTAGCAGTTCGATTAAACAAAAATTAAACTGGAA
>LPNX010298117.1:1065-31126 GCA_001517045.1 Pseudotsuga menziesii
GGGCGCCGCGGCTCAGCAAGGGAATAGCGCAGACGGATCAGGAACCCTAATTTCCTATGGGAACATTTTCTGTAGAGAATTCTATTTTATGTTGGCCTTTGGAGTGATTTTATAAAGGAAAAGTATTTAATACAAAGGAAGGTGGAGGAGTGTATTAGAGTGGAAAACAAAAGTACAAAAGGGATTTCTAATATATGGGGTTTCTTACTTAGTTATTTTCATATTCTAGGTGATTGGATGGCTTGGAAGACACGAAATGGTCGCAACATCACAATTGTATAGGATCCTTTTGTGGGAGCTACAACTTTCTACATATTATATAGTGAATTAGTCAATGCAATACATGCAAAAGGTATCCATTTTTAGTGCAAACAAGAACACCGGGATGAAGATATTGTGGTTTGTCAAATATGGAAACAGGTTATCGATATTGATCAACACGAGAACTTAAAGGATGAATGGAATAATTATGTGTTAGGTGGAAAACATTGTGGAATTCAACTTTCAGAGGCAGAGGATTCTCTAGTTTGTTCTTAGAATGAAAAGCAAGGAGAGGTATCTGCAAAGTGTTATTATGATGCCATTACCTTTTCCATGTTTTATGTTAATAAAAATTGGTGGCATTCCTCGTTCTGGAAATGGCATTTACCTACAAAAATCAAATCATTTTATAGGTTGGCGTTGGAAAATAGGATAATGATGTGGGATAATTATGTAAGAAGAGGGAGTATTGGTCCTAATGCATTCATTTTATGTAAGTTTGAAGGTAAATCTGTTGAGCATATGATGATTTATTGTTCCTTTACAAAATTGGTATAGGTGGAAGTTAAAAAGCATTAAAAATTTCACAAAATCAAATATTCCAATCATTGGAAATTTGGTTTCAAAACTAGATTTTGGAAAAGTTTACTTGGAAAGAGATTCTATAATATGTCTGTTGAGAAATTTGGAAACACCGCAATGCTATTTTATTTTAGGAAAATCCAAGGACTTGCATGAGAGTTGTTTAAATACTATAATGCTTATGGGGAAATTAACATAGAAAAGGTTAGCTTAGGGGAAAGAGTAGCTAGAGATCCATATTTCAATTATAGGTGGCCTACAGGTTTCTTTGATGGTGCATATCAAGATAATGGGATGAGATGTGGAGCTGGTGTAGTGTTGAAATCAAATGATTCTTTGATTTTTAAACTAAAAATGAATTGTGGAAGAGGAAAAAACACTTGTGGAGAACTTCTTGCACTTTGGAGTCTTTTATGTTTTGCTTGGTCTAAACAAATTTATTATTTATAGGTGGCTAGTGACTCAAAATCCATTATACATTAGATCTCACAAAAGTGTCAATTTCAGTTGGATTCACTTGAAGGTTGGCAAAGGAAGATTAGGAGGCTTGAATCTGAGTTCTCTGAAATTGAATTTCAACATGTGTATAGAGAACACAATGTCAAAGCATATGTACTCACAAAATAAGCTATATTTTTGGACGAAGGTTAAATATATTGTGGTACAAATTGGTGAAAATGTGGATTCATAAGGCATCATTACTATTTTTCTGATATGTAATGTTTGAGGATGTTTTCTTTTTTTCTTAGATAGTTGGAGATTTGAGTTTGTAAAGTTTGTATTTTGTATTTTGAGGAATGCATTCCTCTTTAGGGTGATTGTTTTATTATGAAGGTTTATGGCATGCACAAATTTATTATTTTTTTTAGGCATATACGCTTCAGTGAAGCTTTGATATTAGTTATCTTTATATGATTTTGTGGAAGTTGTTTGGAGATATTTTGTAGTTTGGTTGGTAGTCTTGATATTAATGGTGAAAAAAAACTAAGTTGTGTATTAAGTTACATATATGGATATATTTAAAAAGGAAGGTGGCTATATAGCAAGAGATTGATATTAAACATTGGTTTCACCATTTTAACTTGAATAATTCAAATTAAATAGTTCACATGATAAGTTGAGAAGCAAAGGCCCTAGGTACAAATTAATAGGTTTGGGTTGCGAAACAATACAATCTTCCTTTTTAGTCGACACAATATATCCTTCAATTCATATAATACTATACCACTATCCCACTACTCTACTCTCCAACAAAACTCACAAAAAATATTCTCAACTCTTTCACTTTGTTACGACATACTTTTTGCACCTCTAGATGCAATTGCTAGTTTATATATTATTTGGCTAGCTTGGTAGTGCAAAATTTTATATATGTTTGTCTTAATTATTGATCTTTTTTAAGTTTTTGATGAGTAGCTATATTGGTGTGTGTAGGTAAAATAGAGGCACCTAAAATAATTTAATGGTGGTCTATAAGGGGATAGACTTCCACTCTTGTCAAATGATTTTGGGCTTTGGATCATTAATCTATTTTCTTAGATCCAAGGAAGACGAGATACTAGCCAATTGTACACTATTTAAGGTCATACTCTAGGAACAAATGGAAGTTTTAACCCAAAAAAAAAATTCACCGAATACGTAGTATCTCTATTAGTCATCATTAAAACTTCAAAGAACGGTGATATAGTATCAATAACACCTATCAATCAACATAAAATATATAATATAAATACATTATATTTGAATTTCAAACTTTATATGCCAACAAAATTTAGTACATTATATTGTGACAAATATGTTCTTATAAACAAATCATACACTATAATTCACTCAAAGTCATATAGCATCCATGGATTAGGACATCAAAAATTGAAATTATTGTATCTTTAAATTTCCACATTTAAAGTGACACGGTATTGTTATCTAAGTTAATTCTGGTCATATTAATATTTTTTTTACAGCTCTACATATACTTTATATCTTGGATATTTGATTATAATTCATCTTCATTGTATGTTTCAAAATTTAATTTGCATGTTTCATTTTTTTGGAATTATGCAAAAAATTATGAAAAAATCAAAGAATGTTTCCCTACATTTGTGAATGGAATCCCTAATAAATCTATTTCACCGGCTGGGATTCGAATAGGGAACTTGTTAACAAAAAGTTATATAAATGTCCATCAACATTTGTGACAAAAGTTTGAGCTTACATCTTGGGATACTTTATGTCAAAGGTACTTTTGTCCTTGGAAAATGGGTCTATAAGAGGTTATGTCACAGACCCACATGCTATAGCATTTTTCTAACCTATATCTCCTTGTGAGGAAAGCAATGATAACCCCCATTGTTATTCTAGATATGCACAAGTCCTTTAGTAGCTTGCATTGGAGACTTTTTAGATGGCCATAAGAGCCAATCTACATGATCTAATCATATGCATTTCACAAGAAATCCCAAGGGATTCAAATAGGCTTCAATCCCATGGCCTCTTTGAAGTTTTGTACAAGAGAATCTATGGATCATACTATTCCTTGGAGCTATTAGTATAATGACCTTTACATATTGGTATATTTTTCCAAGGAAAACCTTGCAAGATCCCTCTTCTTTTTGAAATATCTAAATGGATAATGGCACAATTACCAAACAAAATAGTGGTTGATAACACCTAGTGACTCAACCAAATTTGAAGTTGTGACTTATGATTTCCTTATGAAGAACACATTTTAAACAAATAATTCAATAACTTAAAGTAACCTTTAAAACCTACATATTTATATATATGAATTCATAAACTATCTTTTCATGTCTAAAATAATTAAGTTGAAAAACACTTCATTATTATAACTTGATCACACATATGATTTGATGCAAAATAAAAAATTGTCAACTACATAATAAACAAATTAGCATTCACATTTTGTTTATTTTTGAATACTATCTATTAAAAAATTCAAGCCAAACCACTTACATTAAAAGAGAATGGACTTAAAACATTAAATTATTTATTATATTGTTGTAAAATATAATTTAATGTATGTGAATATACTTTTGTTTGGTTTATGTGCATGAAAAAATCATTGGATGACCTATCTCTGCAATCAAGTATCACTTCCAATTATGAGTTGTATCCAGTTAGTTTCTTTAGTAATTCTTATAAATGGAGTCGCTTCGTGGTTTTCTAATATGGAGATAGGTATCAAACAAGGTTGTCCTGTTTTGCCTCTTTTGTTTATGTTGGTAGCAAAGGGTTTGAGCAGAGCTTTGTTGGATGTAAAGAGCAAAGGTCATCTTAATGGTATTCACATAAAATGTAATCTTCATATATCTCGTTTATTATTTGTAGATGATACTCTAATTATTTGTAAGGGATCAAGGAGGGATATGATGTCCCTAAATGATATCTTGATTCTATATGAAAAATCATATGGAATGAAATTTAATATTAGTAATGTTATATATCTTTGTTTGGGCTTGAGGAAGAGGAAATAATGTACTGCTTGAGAGTTTTTACTTTTGAAGTTGAAAACTTTGTTGTTGGTATGAAATATCTTGGTTTTCGTATTAAGCCAAATGGGTATCTGAATTCGGATTGGAGGTGGCTCATTAGAATAATGGAAATTCGAATCAATATCCGGTGTAATAAATGGTTATCCATAAGTGGAAGATTGGTACTAGTTAAAATAATACTTGAATCTACTCATATATCTGGGATGATTATGGCTTGGATTCCTAAAGGAATTTTGGAAAAAATGAAGAAGTTATTTTCGTATTCATCTGAAAAGCTAAGAAGGAGCATAACACTAAATTCCTTGGATCGAATGGTAAAATCTTGTTAAGACAAAATACATGGGGGATGGGGCTTAAAGAATCTTCCTCTATTTTCAAAAGCATTGGCTACTAAAGGTTCTTGGAGGCTTATAAATGGTAATGTTTTTTAGCAGAATTTAGACTGGATGAAGTACATTTACTTAGAAAGTGTGGATGAATGGATTAGAATTCCAAGGAAAAATATGCATAGCATGTCTATTTTTTGGAAAGCTTTTGTTTTAGCACTTCCACTGATTGAGCAAGGGCTAGACTGGAAAATTGGAGATGGTGCAAAAGCCTGTTTGGGGGTGGATCAGTGGATTGGTAGTGTTAACTCAGATATATTACCAACTCACATGCTACATCGGCTCAGGTGCTTGGGATACATCACTCTTTATCATATTGTTGATCCTCCAAATACTAATACATGGTAGCAGGGATGGTAATCAACACATTTCTTGGGGTTTGTTTGGGAGGATGTTGAGACTTGGAATTCATTAGTGATCACATTAAAAAATGATTGAATTCGACTTCATAATACAAGAGATCGGTTGGTTTGGACATCATCTCCTTCAAGGATATATTCACCTAAGGTAGGATACAAGACTATTTGTTATACTAGAAATGAGGCTCTAGAATGGTGGTGGAAGGGTATTTGGAGGATAAACTATCCTTCAAAGGATGAAATATTTATATGGTGCCTCCTTAATAACAAATTCTTAACTTGGGACCGGATGCAAAGGAGATTGATTCAAAGACTAGTAAGGTGTCCATTATGATGCTTGAGAGAAGAAACTAATGCACATCTTATTTTGGATTGTCCCTATACACACCTATTCTAGAGGGAAATTACATATTACATGGGTATCCCTTTGATTTGGGACGATCTCTATAGAATAAAATCTAAGGAGTTGGGTTTGGAACGGGATTTATTAGCACTGCCGTATATTTTGGCATGGGGTATTTGGCTTTCCATGAACAAGTATCTATTTGAAGACATATATATCAGAAATTATAGATGTGCTCTAAAAATTTTAAATATTCTGATTTTTTATCCACACATGAAAAAGGAAAAAAGGCATTGTCAGATATAGATAGAGGATATAGATCATCTCAGTCCACGGGCTTACTTCGAGGAGTTGCACAAGGTTACAATGAAGGAGCAGGGGGAATAATTTATAAAATAACATATGCATTTATAAGTTTAAATAAATTCTTGGGGAAGGAACAAATAATTTCTTAGAGTTGATGTCCCTAAAATTACTCTTTTGGCATTGGAATTAGGTTGGGAGAAAATTCAAGTGTTTGGTGATTCACTCAATCCCATTAATTGGGAAAAGAAGAAACATAATCTTCAACTACTCTTGATCTTGAAGGAGGTATAGAGATTTTGTTCACTCTTTAAAAAATATATATATCTCACTCATATTTACATAGAAAGGAATCTAATAGCATATTAACTCTCGAAGGGACGTCTTCAGTTAGTCAAAGGACAATGGAACATCATGGACGAAGTGAATGGATTTTTTAGGAATATATGCATTTCTCCTTCCTTATAGTATTGGGAAGCCAATAAATCCTATGTTGGTTGATTGCTCTTGTAGTAGGATCGAAGAATATCTCATTGGAAAACATAGTGGAATTAACACCAAGTAGCAGTCCCTATGTGGATGAACTATGATATGGAGCCTAGTTTTTGTATTAAATGCATGAACATATTTCAGATCTGCGATCTACAGGTTCTATACACTTTGGTTTTAGAGATATCATTTCATTGCTACAACTATAGAAGAATTTGGAAGCATCATCTATAGGTTCTATATAATTGCAATACTCAAATTATATAGAACTATGCTTCGATTTCAATTTGGGATATGTCTATTCACAAGATTATATCGATCATATTTTATTTGACAAAGATATACTTTGCAAAAGTTTTAGAGATTTTATTTTTGATCATTTTCATATTATAAAGAATGATATTTTTTATCAATTGCAAATATTTTGTAGATATGATTTTTTTTAATATTTTGTAGCCTATTTAGAGGAAAGATAAGCATATTTTGTTCTTTGCTCAAGCATTCATGAAATTTTTACAGTATAGATGTAGGACTAAGCTATTTGAGAATACTGAATAATGTATTTAAGAGTATATTTGGTTTTCTAGTATGCATCCATGTGCCGAAGGAGAATTGGATGAAGTTAGAACCTTCTAGGAAGAAGGGTACTTTTGTGGGATATAGTGAGACCTTGAAGGATTACACGATCTGCGTTCCAAGACAACGTCATATTGAGGTCAATCAGGATGTTACTTTTGATGACGAGGTATCCTTCAGAAGGTAAATATATTTTACATGGATATCGATGATGAGGAGCAGGAGGCTCCAAGAGACGAGGGTACAAAATCCTCCCGTCTAGATATTTGTCCTTCATACCATCAAGAGGAGTTTTCAGAATATAAATATGACTTTTTTCCAAGGAAAAGAATGTATCACTTCCAATATGAATTTGTCATTTTTATCATTAGCTAGTTGTTTTAATTAATAAAAATATGATAGTATCATGTATAATTTTTTATTGATTTATTTGTTTTTATAAGATTTTTTTTTAAAGTAGTTTTTTTTTTTCAAATTAAAATTGTATTGGACAATTGCTTTAAACGTATTGGAATAAAACATTATTTTAAAAGTTTAAAATAAGAAATACGAAGTGTCATATTCCATATTAGACTTCTCCTTAGAGCCCTGAATAAATATAGTTGTAAGTTACAATCATTAATACATCATATATCATGACTGCATGGATTATCACCCTACATGTTCTAAAAAACCTCTCAAAAATTTCATCTCTACAAGATGTTATAAATGAAAAAACACGGTAATTTATCTGATAAAATAACAAAACTATCCAAAATGACAATGCTAAAACTAAATAAAAAAACCATGTTGAAATTCAAATCCCACTCCATCCTTAACTCCAACATGAACCAGTTCCCCAAGGGAAATGTAATCCTTCCTTAGGCAGAGCATATGCTTCATTATTAATTTCTCTAAAAATGTGGTTGAAAGATAGAATATTGAAAGAAGTTGCCAAGATAATTGTTTCATTGAAAAGAGCTTGTAGATGGTAGTTCCTCATTGTAGCGCCTCGCTCTCATTTTATTATGACAAGCATATGAATGTTGATGTGCAACTAATATTAAAGGTATTAGTTGCATTGCAAGATCGAGATTATTAGCATGCCTATGAGGTATGTGTATGTTATCTACATACTCACGCGTTGCACACATTGCACTATTATACTTATTAACTGATTATACACTGCAAATTGTTTGAGTGGATTGTAAATTATATACTAAAGTGAGGATTAAATCAATTAATATGATTAAATTTAAAAACTAAGTATTAATTATGCAATATTTATTATATCAATTAATTAGAACTAATGACCATCTTTAATTGTTTAATTATATCATTATGGTTAGTGTATGTATGAATGCAGTTTAGGACCATTAAATAAACACTGTGGCACATATATAATTACTAATTAGATTAAAGTCAAATTAATTTTGGAAAAAGTAAAATCCCATCGAATAATTAGCTTTGGAATTAAGTATCAATATTTAGTTTATAATATTATTGTTTGCAGAGATTTCATTTAGTATATTTATTGTTTACCAAGATTTGATTTTGGATGTTATTATTTTGAATTGTGTGCCAAAATTTTATTTTATAGTATTTATTATTTTGAAAAGTAGGCAAAACATCGAATTTTGTGGAAGGGAAGGGGTTTCTTGAGAGGGAAGAAACCTCCCATTTAAAATGGGGATGGGGAATATATTTTGGGCGCAGGATGATATTCGAGAATTTAGCAAAAGAGAATTGGGGTGTGAAAAGCATGAGTCTTATTGTGGTTTTGATTTGGGAGAGCCGCACACTACTCTTGGAGTTTGGGGCCCAAGGGGTAGAAAACCAGTGGGCTTTCTAGGCTGAAGAATCGAAGAGGTTATTCCCAATACGTTGTGTAGTTTAACTCGATTTGGGCCATTTTTGGAGATGCTACATGAGTTATTTGCAAAAGATCAAAGGAAAACACAAAGGGGAATCAGGTATTTTAAATTTTGACAATGCATTTTCAATTATGAAATTTTTTTTTATTAAGTTACTTATGAAAACATCATTTTTAAATTTATGTGTATTGTATGCTTTGTATGGTCTACTAGATAATGTGAATGTAAATGCTTACTCAACAGATAATATGAACGATTATTCATATAAAGTTATTGTTTTAATTAGTAATAAAGGATTTTATGAGATAACCCACAAGGGTCCTTACATATGGTATCATGTTGACCTTTTGCTCCTATGTGAGGTAGGAAAACCCTAAAGATTCTAGATAGCCTATAGTTGGATAAAAGGGAATCACAAGTTATTAGTCCCAAGTATTTTATAATATCATTGATTCTTCATGTGAAGTGGAATAAGTATATGCATGTTATGATGATATCTTAAATACGTGATATGTAGACATGTTTGAATGATCTGATTTTATGGTCCTTGTTAAATGGAAAGAAGGCATGATGTTGAGATTTGGTGACATTGACTATAAGTTTTTAATAAGTCTAATTGTATTATTGAGAGTCTCCAATAAGATCAACTTAATTGCTTATTCAATTATGTTCAATTGCACTAGGTATTTGACCATAACTTCGGGACAAAGTTTCCTGAAGGGAAAGTGTATATAACGCCCCATTTTGACTTAGATAACTAAACTACACATTAACCTATCTTCTATCTCTTTACTTATTATTTGTTAACCGAGCACCTGGACTAAGAAGACTATCTATGTGTAAATTATGAACCTAATATTGTAAGGAACTTGTGTATAAAGATTTTTATTGTATTGCAAATGAAGAAAGTAGTATGATGCCCTTCTAGAATGATAAGTTAGACAAATATATGTGGTACGTGGATATCAATTTGATTTATGTTTAATGGGTGAGGATTCCATATGTTATATTTTATTTAATTGGCATGCGATATTATGTTAAATGGAAAAGATTACATATTTTTGATGATGTGGATGTAATTATACTTGAATATTGGTCTTGAAAGGTAACCAATATGTTCCCATGAGGGTTAGGGAAATTGGTAATGTATAATTGACATGAGAAGTTGTAAATGGAAGGTAATATGGTCAAATTCCCTATGGGTATTTACAAAACAAAACAAAAAAGGTAACCTACAAGTTATTTCATGTCCCCAAATAAATAATTTCCAAATAAGATTACTTGCAAATAATGTTCCACCAACCTACTAGTTCCTTGGGTTGAGATGGAGACATGAATTTTGTAATAAGGGGATATTGGACCCAAATGGAGTTTATTTTACCATATTCACATTTAAATGGGTCACATAAATGATAAATGATAAGAAAATAAGGTGTCATGGGTTCATGAAGACACTTGGAATCTTGTCGAGCCTTTGAATGACTAGATTCCCCACACACTTGGCATGATCTTCATCCAAATTTGAACACATGGGTAATGTAACGTTATTGGAGGGTGATGTGGTGTCAAATATCATATAATGAGCCAAGGAATTCAAATAGGTAAGTGTGAGTAACTCCCATGGAATAGGAAGAGACTAGAAGACAAGTTGTGCCACTTGGAAGGAGATTCCATGCAGTCTATGACAACAAATCATGAAATATTCTATAATAAGTCTAAAAAATTCAGACCTGATTGCAAACATATGAAAAATATGACATGATAGGGCTAAAAATAGCCACCAAGAGGTCGAATTTGTGAGTTATAGGCAGCCATTCAAATTATGGAAAGAATTGGAGCGTGAAGAGGAACACAAGTGCCATGAGAGTTACTAAACCACTAAGATGAGTTGGAGTAATCCCATGGAGGTAAATTCGACATTAGGAGGACTCATGAAGCTAATAAAAGGATTTCATGATGAATGAGAATATATTTTGATCATTTTTTAATTGTCCTTCATCATTTTGGAGATTTTTTGCTTGTCCATTGCATGGTGAGTGTTCACTTCGATCCCTGCCTGAGAACCAATTTTGAGAGAGTTGGATTCCTTTCTAAGTTGGTTGATGGAGAGGCCATTCAGAAATATCATTGGATATTAATGAAGGAGTTTTAGTTGCATTTTTAAGTACCATACAGTCAAATTCTCATCTATTCCCCTATTCTCGCATTCCTTCTTCTCCATTACCCCACACTCTTATGTTGAGGGCACACTTGTTGGAGTGGTGCTTGCGATTTGCTGAGTATATTTAGTTCCCAAGATGTGAAATGTGATGTATGGATCTGTAATATCATGTCCATATTCTATGTGAGTATAAATATCATAAATACATGTATGAAAGGCTTGCATTCCCATGCTCTTGAATGACTAGTTTTCATGTATTTGGCTTCCATTTTGGAAAGAGTTGCATAACATATTTGAATGAGGACATTTCTATGAGTTTAATGAATATGGAGAATAAATATATGATGCATGGATATTTTCTCTTATTTCCATATTCTCTGTAGTTCAAAACATCATAAATCCATGTGTGAAAGGCTTGCATTCCCATGAGTTCGAATGACTAGTTTTCATGTGTTTGCCTTCCATTTCGAAGGAGTTATATATCTGATATGTATTAAGGAAATTATATGATCTTAAATAGTGTTGAGGAATAAATTTATATGTTGTATATGGTATCCATTCATCATAACATGTTCTGAACTATTTCTCGTACTTTTTATGAGTTAAAATGGACCTACCAATGTCATTTCCCCCTAAGCAATTTTACTGAAAGTTATCATATGAATGTTGTATTTTATAACCAGATTGAATAAATAATACCCATGATTAATTACATCCCCTAATGTATGATATTCACGCACATACTCTGTTCTGAAATTTGTGAGGTTCATACTGCATTTGGAGAGCCAAATGTATCATCTACCCTTGGGGGTTTTAACATCGGTTTCCTAGTGTTTTTGTCCTTCTTTCCCTATGGCCAAAAACAAGTTTTAGAATAAATTTGAAAGGGTATGAGAATTATTATTATGCATTGGGATTTCCTAATACACATCAAGCTGTTCCATACAGAATTTGAAGTCATTTGGGTGCATTTGGGTCAACTTGGGTTTCACTAGTCTAAAGCTAGAAATTGGACAGAGTTGTGCAAACTCGAGTAACATGTAAAAATGAATTTATGATTCTAAAATTGAGTGTATTATATATTTTATTATGTTTTAAATACCATAGTATCCCTCTATAAATATTGTGGAAAGGTTCAGTGGTTTTTGGGACCAAACCAAAGAGGACTAGTTGACCACATTTCCTAGTAAATTTACATTATTTATCCTTAACACCAAACAAGTTTTAAGAGGTATAAATTCAGATAAAAAGTGTCCATAAAACACCTGGGATGTTTTAATACCCACCATAACACAGTATTTCAAATTCGGTACCATTTGAAGAAAGTTGGAACCCTCTAGAGTCATGACTAGTCAAGCTTGAATTTGCCCAATTTGTACTTTTCTCCAAAATCCAAAGTAGGGACATTACAGTGGTATTAGACCATGGTATTAGAACCTATTGAAGTTATGGATGATATATATTAATTTAAGAAACTCATTAAGTAATATTTTGAATATACGGCCAAGCAACTTATGAAAGGGTTCGAATTGATGGATAGCCAACTTAGTAGGGGTAAGCTGGCAACAGGGGGTAGTAGTAGTTTCCATCATGGAGAGACACATAATAAAATTATTTTTGAATACTTTTATGATTGGTTGTATGAATTTATACACAATAAATAATATTTGAACTCATTAATGAAAACTTAAGAAAACATATGAAAACTTACTATCTGGATTGGTATCAATTACTGTAGGATACAATATCGAGATTTATTTTTGATTTAGTATGTCATTCACCATTGAATTTGATTGACCATATTTTTTCTTTGTTTACTGTGTTTAATATGATTTGAATCAACCTTATCAATTGAGTCTGCACAAAAACTATTACACGTTGAGGCAATTGCTTTTTGAAGCGGGACAAAATAATACTCTAGAGTAACCCTTTTGGGAAATTTTGGAGAAATGAAAAAATTGGGAATTACAATGGTATCATATAATGTTCTTGAAACCTATTGAATTTATGGGTGATAGAGTGGAATTTTGGAGAAAATTACAAATTGGGAAAAATTCTAGCTTAACTAGTCATGACTCTAGAAGGTTCCAACTTTCACCAAATGGTCCCGAATTTGAAAGGAGATGGTATGGTGTGTATTTAAACATACCAAGGTGTTTTATGTATACTTTGTATCAGTAATTATACCTCTGAAAACTTGTTTTTGGATATTGACAAAAATACCAAAATTACTACGAAATTGTGTTCAAATCCCCCCAAGGGTGATGGCCAAACTAGCTCTCCAAATCAAGTACAACCATCCAAAATTTAAAAACAGGGCATGGGAATCAGTATAAGACATAAATGAATGTTATTAATCATTTTTATTACGTTCTCCAAATGTATTAGGTCTGAAACATTTTTAGGGTAACTTTCAGTGAAATTGTTTATGGGGAAATGGAGAAGAAGGAATGAGAGAATGGGGAGATAGATGAGAATTTGAATGTAGGACCTTCAAACTGAAAATTAAACTCCTTCATTAATCTACCATGAGAGTTCTGAATGGCCTCTCCATCAACCAACTTGGAAAGGAATCCAACTCCTGCAAAATTGGTTCACTAGCAGAGTAAGTGTGCACTCACCGTGCAATGGACAAGCAAAAGCTCTCAAAAAATTCCAAAGGCCAATTAATAAATGATCAAAAAAATCATTCTCCTTCCTTATTAAATCCTTTTACCAACTTCATTCTGCCTCCTAATATCTAATTTACCTCCATGAGATTCCTCCAACTCATCTTATTGGTTTAGTAACTCTCATGACACTTGTCTTCCTCTTCATGCTCCAATTCTTTCCCTGATTCGAATGGTTGCCTGTAACTCCAAAATTTGACCTATTGGTGGCTATTTTTAGCCCTAGAATTTCATATTTGTCATGTGTCAGAAATCAGGTCTGAATTTTTGATAATTTTCATAGAATCTTCCATCATTTGTTTTCATAGAGTGCATAGAATGTCCTTCCAAGTGGCACACCTTGTCTTCTAGTCTCTTCCTCTTCCATGGGAGTTAACCTCCTTTACCAGTTCAAATTCCTTGATTCATTATATGATGTTTGACACCACATTACCATCCAATAATGTTACATTTCCCATGTGTTCTAATTTGTATGAATACCATGCCAAGTACAAATAATATTTACCTTCGTATTTTGGAAACATTTTCTGAACTTTCACCCCCTTTTGCTTCTGTATAATTCTTTGAAGTTGGTGCTGAGTTACCAAACTTTGAGTTTCTTAATATTCCAAGAAAATTTCATAGAGTAACCACCATGCTTTTTTCTTTACTACTATGATTACAATCATCTTCTCGAGTGGTGAATAAATCTCCAATGGTTCTTGTTGCCCCCACAATTGAAACCAATGAGACCAAAAATGATCCCAGGTTCCCATATGATCCTGATACATGCATGGTGTGAAATGTAAATGATGAAATGTCATGAAAACAAAGCATGTGAAAATTTAATCCATCTCTCAAAATGTCTCCCACATAGGAAATTGGAACAATGCTCTGCGAAGACGAACTCAAATAACTGAAGGTTGGTTGGTTTTCTCAAACCAACAACCAAACTTATACTCCAAGTGAGATGAAAGCGGGAAATTCCGGGATTGCATTGTTTGTATTGCACCCTTCCAAACATCATGAGTACAAAATATAGATCATGAAAGTACATAACAACATCATACAAATGTACATCAAGAAGGTACCTCATCAAAGAATCATGAAAGTGCTTGTACATCCAAGTAAGTAGATCACCATGTGGCCCATACACACAAGCATCAAGTATTATATCAGATCTACCCCAATGACATAGGTGAGGATCCCATGTCCCATAATGCTGCTCCAAAAATATATAATGTGCATCAATATATTCAGCCATGTATTCTTTCATCCAATAAGTGAATGAAGAACCTCCACCAAAATATGAACCAAATAAGGAGCAACGATAACATGAAGACTTCAAGTGGCTCAAAGAAGTCTCATCATTACACCCATGAATATGTATATCATCATGAAATAACAGAGTATGTGGCTGCCAACAATAATGTTCTTCATTCATATATATCTTCACCCAAGTGTGGGATGAATTTCCTCCAACATCAAATGGACTAGGCAAAGAGCAAGGAAAATCATGAGTCTCCAAGTGACTCAAGTGAATACCATAGGTGCATCCATGTAGATGTGTATCATCATAATGTAAAAATGGATGTTTCTGCAAATGCAAAGAATCTGGTTCTCTAATCATGTCATCATCAAATGAAGAGATAGAAATTCCATACTCTTCATGTGGCACCATAAAAAAGAAACCTTTCACCCATACTTCCTTAGGATGAATGCTGCAAAATTTGGAATTGTAGGATGTAGGAGAAAGAACCAAATCACCCAAAGGATTAGAAAGTGAAAAATGTTCATCATGTGAAGTCTCCATAAGGGTAGGAACATGCACCTCCCTCAAAAATGTAAAACTTTTCCCATAGGTTGGTTCCAATGTAGTGGAATCATGCAGTTCTTCAAAAAGTGTGCACTCGTCTTCAAGAGGCAACTTGAGTTCCTCTTCCACCGCAACTAGTGATTGGATCTCATCAATATCATCTTCAAACACATCAAGAACCTGCAATTTTTCATGTTTCTCATGATCCATCATGTCATTAGAATCCTCCAAGCAATCTACCATATGACAGTCTGAAACATAGGAGGAAGAACAAGTATCTTCCAACCTCTCAAGAAGTTGCTCATTTTGAATTTTGAGCTTATGAATATCCTCATTATTATTCAAGTTTGCTTCATGTAACCAAACAAATTGTTTCTATCAAAAATCAAAGACATGAAATTACCTTCAATGTTGCACATTGCTCTTTGAATCGTCTCCATGTCTTCAAGGAAGGATGGCTTCTCCAATGAAGAAATTTTCCAACAAGAATTTGACACCAATGATTTATTGTCATGGAGTATGCTAAGGGCCTCATGTATATCCATTTCACTCATATTCAAAGATGCTTCAATGAAGGATGGTTCATAGGAGTGAACCTCCTCTTCTTCTTTCTTCTTGATTTGATCAACTTCTTGAAGCTCAAGTGGTGATGGGGAAGTTGATCTTGGTTCTTCATTATCTGTCACAAGGTATTAATATTCATGCTTATGAGAAATTTGTCTTGCAGAAACATTTTCAAATCTTATCTCTATGTCACCAACATAGAGTTGTGAGCACCCATAAGTAGGTACTCTTTCATAGTTCAATGATCCATCAACAGATTCTCTTTGATTTGCACAACCCCATCAGTAAGGATCATGTGCATGTATTCACTTTCCTCTTTACGTTATTCTCTGAAATCAACTTGAGGTAATTGATTCTCCACTTCATGATTCGCTGTTTCTTTTTGTAATGGTGTATCTAGTCTCTTTTCACAAGTAGGCTTATTTTTTCTCATTTCATGCTCCTTCGACCTTGTGGATTGTTGATTGTCCCTTAATGAATTTACATTTGAATATTTTTCCTAAATTCATTCAAACAATAATAAAATTATTCAAATTGAATGGTATTATGTGTCTCTCCATGATGGAAACTTCTACTACCCCCTGCCGCCATCTTACCCCTAAGTTGGCTAGCCATCAATTCAAATCCTTGCATAAGTTGCTTGATCTTATCATAAAAATATGACTTCATCCATTTATTAAATTCATATATATAATACATAACTTAAATAGTTTCCAAGGCCATGCTCTTATACCACTGTAATGTCCCATTTTGAATATTTGGAGAAATGCACAAATTGGGCAAAATTCGAGCTTAACTAGTCATGACTCTAGAGGGTTCCAAATTTCACCAAATGGTCCCGAATTTGAAAGGAGATGGTATGGTGAGTATTAAAACATACCAATATGGCTTATGGATACTTTTTATCATACTTTATACCTCTTCAAACTTTTTTGGGGTTAATTACAAAAATACCAAAATTACTAGGAAATTGTGTTCAAATCCCCCCAAGGGTGATGGCCAAACTAGCTCTCCAAATCAAGTATGACCCTCCCAAATTTCAGAACAGAATATGGGAATGAGTATCAAACATAAATTACTATCCTTAATCATGTTTATTAATTTCTGCAAATGGATTATGTTCTGCAACATTTGTAGGGTAACTTTCATAGAAATTGCCTAGGGGAAATTTGCATTACTATCTAGACTTTGACATAGGAAAGGTAGAATATATGGTTATAAGAGTAATATGAAACATGGTGTTAATATATGGAATAAAAATTTCTTCCTGAACATCATAAAACTCAAAGGAAACCCCTCCCACAAATATGATACAATACTCCTCCAAGATTGAAGCCAAAGTCATGGAAACCAGTGATTCAATGGCACGGGAATGCAAGCTTTTCACACATGAGTTTCTTGGATTTCAACCCAAAAAGGTTATGGACATGAAATTACAGAGTAATACATCATAAATATCTGTCAAAAAATCCTAAAACTCATATAATATATGTCATACAAATCTGGTATAAAACTATTTCAAGATTGAAGCCAAAATCCATGAAGACTAGTGATACAAGGGCATGAGTATGCAAGGTTTTCATACATGTATTTATGATATTTATTCTTACATATCATGTGTAAATAATATTACATATCCATCCATAATATATTTCTTTCCCATCATCATAAAACTCATATAAATGTCCTCATACAAATCTGATATAAAGCTACTTCAATATAGAAGTCAAATCTATGAAAACTAGTTATTGAAGAGCATGGGGAATGCGAGCCTTTCATACATGTATTTATGATATTTATACTTACAGATAATATGGAGATTATACTACAGAGACATACATCATAAATCAAATATTTCTCATCAACGATACTTAGTAAGGCGCAAGAATCACTCCAACAAGTGCGCCATTAAATGTGAGTGTGGGGTAATGGAGAAGAAGGAATGAGAGAATGGGGAGATGGATGAGAATTAGAATGTATGGACCTTCAACCTGAAAATAAAACTCCTTAATTAATATCCCATGATATTTCTGAATGGCCTCTCCATCAACCAACTTGGAAAGGAATCCAACTCCCTCAAAACGGGTTCACAAGTAGGGAGAGTGGACACTCACTATGCAATGGACAAGCAAAAGCTCTCCAAAATGCTAAAGGCCAACTAAAAAATTATCAAAAACTATTATCCTTCCTCATGAAATCAATTTATTAACTTCATTATTCCTCCTAAGGTCGAATTTCCCTTCATGAGCTTCCTCCAACTCATCTTAGTGATTTAGTAACTCTCATGACACTTGTCTTCTTCTTCATGCTCCAATTCTTTCCCCAATTCAAATGGTTGCCTCTAACTTCCAAATTCAACCTATTGGTGGCTAATTTTATCCCTAGCATGTCAAATTTTTCATATTTCATAAATCAGGTCTGAATTTGTCATACTTGTCATAGAATCTTCCATCATTTGTTGTCATAGAGTGCATAGAATCTCCTTCCAAGTGGTGCACCTTGTCTTCTAGTCTCTTCCTCTTCCATGGGATTTACCCTCCTTTAGCAATTCGACTTCTTTGGCTCATTATATGATATTTGACACCATATTACCATCCAATAACGTTACATTACCCATGTGTTCGAATTTGGATGAATATCATGCCAAGTGTGCATGGAATCTAGTCACTCAAAGTCTTCACAAGCTTCCAAGTGTCTTCATGAATCCATGCCACATTATTTTATTATAATTTATCATTTATGTGACCTATTTAAATGTGAACATGGTAAACTAAAGTCCTTTTGGGTCCCATATCTCTTTATTACAAAATTTATGTCTCCATCTCAACGTAGGGAACTAGTAGGTTGGTGAAACATTATTCACAAATAGTCTTATTTGGAAATTATTTAATTGGGGACATGACATACTCAAAATACATTGAGTGGACCTTTCCCTTGAATTATTCTTCCAAATTCCTCCCCATTGTCAATATTCCCAAATTAGTGGAAAAAACATTGAAGAGTCTTTCAAGGTTAGATTTATAGAAATGCCCTTGAATTATTTGCAAAACCATTGAATTAATAAATCATAGTAGAGAAACAAGTTGATAGAGTGAAGATGCACCAAATATGCCATGTATCAGTATTTTTCCATTATTTTACCTTGTATTCCTACTTCCTTATTCCCTACGCATGTAATTTACACCAAGGTTTATGCATCTATTTGCACCTATTTTAGAACCTAGCCTAGTTTTGAAAGAAATTATTCAAAATGCTGGAAAACTTGTTTTTATCTATGTTCCTGAGTGGGATATACTATTTTTCATATTTATCTAATTTGCCTACTTTTTGTTAGTTTTCACCCATATTGCATTCTCAATAAAAGTTGTAGTTGGTTTCTCGTCGTCAATTTACTGCTTTCAAGCACCCCTATTATTTTGAACATTCATAATATTACATCTACAAAAAATAATACAAGATATTTTGTTAATTCAACCAAAATAATTGGATCAAGCTCCATTATGCTTACTCTTCCTTTTTGGCTCTGAGCTTGTTCTTCAGAGTCCTTATTTGCATAGAAACAGATCAAACAAACCCAACGCTTGTAAACCTAGATGTTGTTCCCAAAAAGAGAAAGAATGATAGAACCATCCATGAAAAATACATCCAATGAGGAATAATTACATCCACCTTACCAGCAAGGTAAAAGGAATCTAAATTCCTTGTCAACCAAGGCAAAACAATGCACTCATGACAATAAATGCATAGTGAAAAAAGGAGAAATGAAAGTGTAGATAATGTTGTCCAATGCATACTCCATTCCAACCATACAAGAAATAGTCTACACATTCTCCACTGGATTCGTTGATTCCCTTGCATCTATCAGTGAAATCGAAGCCATAGGTATACATATTAAAGGAAGCCAAACCCCCCACATATCTGCACCAACTAGCTCAATGAAATGAAGTAAATGCATTTATTGTAGCGCCATCGACATGAAGGTGACGAAGGGAAAGAGGTTGGAATATAATATTATCCAACCCTTGTATTCTTTGTAGCTTCACACACCCCTTCATCTACAACCCCTCTGAAGATACCAATGGTTCTATGCTTGGAAACTCTTCTAACTCAAAGAAACCAGAAACATCTAGGAATATAAGATTTGTTTCCTGCACAAAGTCTCGTATTCTCTAAAATTTCAAACGTCCCTCCACCCACTATTTCTCCAAACATATCAATGTTTCCATACTTGGCAGCTCATAGCACTTAGAAACATCTATCTCTCTAAGCTTTATCATCTACACCAAACCTTGTATGCACTTCAGTGTCACACATCCATGTTCCTGCAACCCCTCCAAAGATAGAAATGTCTCCATACTTTGTAGCACTTCTAACTACCGGTAAGTAGAAGGATTTCGACTACAACAAGATGCCATCCATCCAATAACCAACCTACCACCCAATCAGAAAAACAAAGAGACAACCTTACAAGGGAGGCGAGCACAAGCGAGGAAACAAAGGAAAGGAAATTACTGCTAGCAGTTTCATTATGGCAACAGCTGGGGGATGCAAAAAAATTGTGGGAGGAAGGGGAAACATTGAATAGTGCGGATGAATATAACCCCTCCAAAGATACCAATGTTTCCATAGTCAGAAGCTCTTCTAACTCAGAGCACCTAGAAACATTTATGATTATAAGCCTTGAAACTTGCGTCAAACCCCATATGATCTTCAATGTTCAGCGTCACACATCCTTGCGCCCACAACTCCTCTAAATGTTCACTTAATTCAACCATAAGAAATATCATGATTCCCATTTGCATAACCTTTCAATTTGCTAAGAAACACAAATATTATATGACAGTAACATCTATCGAACATACAAACATTTTTTTTTTTTACAGAAACTAAAAAGGAATATTTTATAAAAGTGGGCTGTGCACAGCCATCCATAACAAGCTTACAAAAAACATGAAAGTATGAGCAAAATAGAGAAGCTGGACCATGAGACAGTCCACTGAGAATCCCAAAGTATTTCCCTACAAGACTGACCTAAATATTTAGAGCCTCGGGCTGTATAAACCCTGACATACTGATTACACAAAAATTTACAGAAAAACATTCATTCAGAAAGAAAAGTACTAGAGGTTGCCACCAGGCTGAGCAACTGATTCGTCTTCCATAGGCAGCACAGCTTCATCACAAACTCCATTAACTCGACTGACCTGATTCAGAGAAACCAGAAGCTGGAGGTCCTCATGTATCTTGTCCACCTTCCCCATCATTTCCCGAAGATTAATCTCAGTATCGTCGATTCGAGCATCATGATTGCTGATTTGATACGAGGTGTAGCTAACTGTATCCTCCATTTTCTTGATGTCCTTAGCCATCTCGCGAGTAGCCATAACACTAATAGAAAGAAGTTCATACATACGCCTCATATTCTTCTTTAGGTCAGCCATCCCAGCATTGTCCCCTGCCTGAGCCATTAAACCTGCAGCTAAAATCAGAGTGATGCGAGCGAGCTGGGACTGAGTAACGTGAATCAAACTGCCAATTAATTGAGACTGAACCGGAGTGCCTGAAGCCAGATGTCTATCACAACAGGATCTGAGCACCTGCAATTCCTTTTGCAACCGAAACTCTTCGCCTTTCCCACAGGTCAAAGTGCCAGCTTCTTCTTCCTTCCACCCAGTGCACTTGCAGCCAAAAACCAAACCACAACCACCAAAACCTGAAGGAGGATCTTTGCCAGAGTTAATAGTCGACGACCAGATGAGTTTATCACACAAGCAAGGAGAGAATGCAGCAATTGCCAGCCTTTCTTTGACCACACTTCTGATTAACGGGAGCTCCTGCCACGGGAGGCTATGCAGGCTCCCCTCTGCGATGCCAGAGACAGTATACAGCAAATAATGCAAAGCTTCAGCAAGACCAGAGCCGGGATAAGAAGGGAGGGCCGAGAAACTTTCCAAGGAAGCCATATTGATAAGCTCAACGGACTCAAATTCATGCGAAGGGAATGAGATTAAAGCCCTGAGTTGATAGAGTTTTATTGCAGCTGCCTCCGGAGGGAAGAGGTGACAGCGTATGATCCACGCGGCAAGGAGGAAGGGAATGGCAGGAAACAGCCTTAATTGGTGATGGAGGCCAGCATTAAAGAAGCGGGGTGACTCGATGGGAAAGCAAAGGTATAAGGTTGAAGGCGAAGGGGTGGTCGGAAAAGGGTAAGAGGAGGGGAGGACAAACGAAGATAGACCAAGGGGATGCTTAAAGCATAACTCCATACAAATACAAACCTCATTCCCCATGCTTTGGACATGCCTAGTTAGAATCCCATTTAAATATATGCAATAAGAACGGATAGATGTTTTTTTCTTCATTATGGAATGTGCTTGATTGAGGAAGGATTCCCATTTTTCTTGAGATGGCCTTGATGGAGAGTGGCCCCCAAATTGGCCAGGCTATCAGCTGCCGAGTTGTTGACTCTGAGAATGTGGAATAATTCATATGTGCTGTGCATGAGAATCTTGACCTTTTGATACAGTAGCCGACACTTTACTGCTCCCTTAGGATAACCATTGAGCAGTTTGGAGATAACGTGTTTAGAGTCGCCAAAGATCAAGACCTTTGGATAGTGTTTCTCCTGAAGAATCTGCAAGCCTTGGAGGAGAGCTAACCACTCTGCTTCATTATTGGTTCGTGTCCCCAAACCCCAGGCGAAGGTTTCTTCCATTTGTCCTCCGGGATCCAAGAGGATCCCCCCCGCACCTGCCACCCCTTATCGAACATACAAACATTAACACACATAAAAACTCTATTTACCGGTGGTTTTCCTTCCCTATGATACGATATTTTAATTCGTTATTGCATACTCATAGAACACTGATGATGATCTCCATATGCATGTGGGATTGGAAATGGAACTGGGAATTTTGGTTCTTCGATTGAATAAACAATTGGAACTGGATATTCTTTAGGTGAATATACTGCTAGAATGCTTACTTATAGCAAAACAAAAATGAACACAACACAATTGTGGGAATATTGGGCTCCTTTGTGGAATGTTTAACCAATTCATTTCGGATATTTCATCAAATTAGGAAGCCACACCCAATTCTTTGAACCCTTTAACGAGTTTCACTGAAAGATCACACCAAGCATTCAACCTCCTATAATTTCTACAATCTAGTTCAAAACCACTAGTCATTGGTATTTGGTGGAAATAAGTTGGCTTGAGTGAGCTTGAAGTCATTGGTATTTGGTGGAAATAAGTTGTCCACTAACCACTAACAAAATCAACAAGATATTAGGAATAAAAGATAGATAGCAAATATTAAGTGATCTTGATGTCATTAATTGGGTAAATTTGCTCATAAAAATGAAAAGATATAGAGGCAATATACTTGGATGATCAATTTTACTATATAATCTATATAAGAAGAGTCAAAGGTGTCATGTCCAAAAAAAATTGCCTAAAGAAGTGGAGTCTTTTTTAGGTGTTTCAACCTACAAAATTAGTTGAGATTGTTAGAAGAAAATTAATCTTCTAGACCTTAGTATACTACTTTCATTAGTTTCCTAGGTGTTGAGATGTTGTTAGCTGGATACCTAATACACGACTTAACCACCTTATCATATTTGGACCCTCATCTAGCTTTTGTTATGATTTTATGAGATAGAGTGTTGCTTTCTTCTTTTATCCTGCTTTTATGAGACAAAGTTGCTTTATTCATCTTTTCTCTTTGGATTGGAAAGTGTAGGTGCGATAGGACGTCTTTAACAATTTTGCTTGTTGTTGCCATAACTCCATTCATCCTTTTTCTCCTAAAAATCCACTCAGTCCTTTTTTTATGGTCACTCATATGGAATCTAGGCCCACCTATCCAATTCATGGCCATCTATTATGAGTTGGGTTGATGGTTTCCATAGTTAGGGGATTTTTGGTGTATTCTAAGCCTATCGCATGTGAGCTATTCGAACTGCCTCCAAGGAATTCAATTTTCTCTATTGAGAGTGTATTAATATTGTACACACATTAGTGTTCAATAATGCAATGGAAATTATTATACTTGAGTTTATTCTCTCTTGTGTTCTACTCAATATGTTACACTAAAATCTCTTCATGTTGAGCTATGTGTTAACCCTATGCCTCAATCCCTAAAGTTCCCTTGGATGAATGGCATTGAATAGGAAGTTATTTTCTTACCTTTTCCCCCCTCTAAGAAGGCAGACACTCTTTCTCCTAAGCAAAGGTGCTCTGGTGCTCTTTCCTTTCATGCTAGGTGTGCCGGTGGCACTCTTTCCCCTTATGAAAGGTGTGATGGTGCTATGTATACTACTGCTAGGTGCACTGGAGGTGTTTTGAGGGGAAAACAATGAAGCTTCAAGGCCCTTCTCGAAGGTAGATGAGGTGGAGGACTTTCCATACATTCTAGGTGAGGTGGCATTCAGTTCCCTAACCTATGGAGAAGATCCCTTAGACCCCTCCTCCTAATACTTAACCTACTCTATCCCTTTAGCCTTATAAATCGAACCCTCTCTCCATTGGGGAAGGAGGGAATACTATGGTACTTTTATGCTGGTGGAATTTCTAGGTCATCCCTATCATCCTTTGGTTGGCTTTCTAGCTTGCTTTGGAGGCTTGGCTTGGATTATTGGATCGAAGATGGCAGCATTAAGGATGGGTTGTGATGTTCTTTCATTGTGTAATTCTATGTATCTCCTTGATTACAATAATACAAATCTCTTTCCATAAACATTTTTGTGTTGATGATGCTTAGAGATTTATTCCTTAACTATTAGCTTAGATCAATTCATGTTTGGATACACATGTACTGTATGCTTGTTCCCACTTGCTTTGCATGGTTTTGCAGCTCAATGTCTGAAGGTTTTGGAGCTTGGATCAACAAAGAGAGAAGATGATTTGCATATCTCAGGTAAGTGATCTATCTGTTAACTTGCATTTCGATTTCACCTAGGAAAGTAGATTGTATTGTGTACTTGATTTGTTCTAGATCCACTTGGACTAAGGAGATATGGCTTGAGTCCGCTTGAGTATATTTATCCAATAACACAATATTTCTTCACAATTTCTCCTAATTTCATGTTTAACTGTAAAAATCTTAGTGAAGTCTTGATTTGTAATATAGATATCCTATGTGCAAATTTCCACAGAGTTGGTTGTGATTAATATTCCTTCCCTTATCCTAGTAACCCGAGATTCGATTAAAGGGGAGAATTTTTTTCTAATTTAAATATGATTTATACGAATACGAATCATATAGGAATTCAACATGACTTCCACTAATTCTCCATTTATCTATGTTATGCAAATCTAGTCAGTTTCAAGGAGATTTATGTGGGATTTATACTTTCAGGAACTTCAAGAAATCCTCTGTGAAGGATGGAATTTTTATCATAGATCTCATTTTGGACTTTGCTTATTATATATTTTTCCTACAAGGAAATCTATATTTTGTATTTTTCAAGTTGAATAGTTAGCTGCAAAATTTTGTTAATACAAAATATATATGTTTATGTTAAAAAAAAGATCCAAGTGTAACAAACTATCCGAGTCAATATTCCATCTTCCTCTTCTCTTCTTCACCAATCCACCCTATGGTTTCTCTTGAAATCCTAATCTCCTAACTCTATAACTTCAAGATGCACAAGAAGACCAAGAAACCCTAATTCCTAAAAAGAGATGGAGAGATAGACAAGTAAAAGTGCAAATGTAAGAGAGAGAGACAGCCAATATGGTCACCAATGTATTTTGATCTGTGTCAACCAAGGGGTCAGTGGGAGGAAAATAGAATCGATTGAATGAGTCAAGCTTTGTTATGGAAAAGTGAACAATGCTTAGACTAAATAATAAAACTAATGTAGATAATAACAAATATAAATGACTAAAAATAATAAACAACACCAATCACATAAAAATGCAAGTAAGGAATTGATAATGGAGAAACCCCAAGGGTGAAAAATGTGGTTTTATTTAGAAGTTTTCTTTGGTAAATTGGTCTCTTAAGTCCATAATCCAACCTTGAATTAAGGCATACTGAGTCAAAGTGACTATTTTACATGAATGGATGTTGAATGAAGGAACAATGAGGAACCAATCAAGCCTTCTCTTCTAGGACCTTTCTTAGTGCAATAAAAAATGAGAAACCCTTCCATATCTGGGATTGCATGGATATATACAAATATGAGGGACAATTAGGTGCCTACCCATTGTGTTTTAGTTACAATTTGATTCAGGATACCAACCATCTTCTTCACATCTGCAACCTAGAAGAAGATGAAGAGACATCATTGTCACATTAATGGTGTATTCTTGATGCCTTATGACTATTCAAAAGGTCGCCTGACATGTTGGAGTCATCAAATATAACAGGGCATGTATAATGAATGAATCTTACATAATATTGTGTGGGTCAACTAAGTGGATGGATTGACTAATCTGCAGGGTCTGCTGAGTCAATGGGTAGACTGAATCAATGGATCGATTGATCTACAAGGTCAACTGATTCAATGAGACTGAGATACGTCCTAGTAGTCGACTAGGAGTAGGAAGTATTCGATGGCACCAATCGAGCCCTGGGATGGATCAATCCTTCCCCTTTAAGTGGCAATAGTCCTCATTTCCTACATGAAAGGATACGATGATATAACCATGAGTATTAGAACATATGTTTAATTACACATATAATGTGGCTGCATTATGCAATTTTTATTATATTAATGATGCATATAAAGTGAATGCATTTCATTGCATTTAATATATTGATAGATGATCATGTTTGAATTATTTGTGTTATAATTCTAAGATCTCTTCAGGAGCTATCATAAATGTTTCAATAAAAAAAATTCATGCACGAATACTCACATTTTGTTTGGCTAATTAAAAAGTCTTATTGCATGTAGAATTGCCTTGGATAGGGCAATGAGTTTAAATCCATAATGAAGACAGAATGTTGCCACTTTCAAAGGTCATGCATTATGAGAATTATTTCAAGTGAGATGCCATATTTGTCTAGTGAGGACAGATGATAGTTTTTGAAAGCTAGGGGAAAATGCAACTATAATGACACTAGAACCCTATGATATGCCTTCATCACCATGATCTATGCTATATTTATAGGTTGCTAGTGGATTCCCTAGTATGAAGACCTTGTATATTGACACTCTTCTTCCACATGAAATCCTTAGAAAGAGGGATCACCTGAGGGAACTATGTAGCAGTGAAGGGAATTCCTAATCCTAGAAAGGTGGGTGCAGAAAGGAAGGGGTGACTATGATGAATCTAAGTGAGAGATTCATGCTATATACTAGCTAGGATCAAGAAGGAATTAGAGGTATATGTATATGACTTGGGTGTGTCAACAAAGATAGTGATTTCAGTCTTTCATATGGAATCATATGGAACAAAGATATGTTCATACACATAATTATTGGGCTTGTTGCATACTTAATCATTCATTATGAATATATATGCTCTGGTTATGAAATATGAATCGTTGTTATTGGATCAAATGTTGCTTAAAATGGATATGGCAAGCATATTTCTCCTTTGATGATTGTAATATGTATGTGATGAAATGCTAAAGGCCTTAAATGTGTTCCAATGTATCCTAAAGGAATGATTGAGCATTATTATCCAAGATAGCTAGCAATAAGACAAAGTGTCCTTGAAAAGAGAGGCATTGCAAATGCAGTCGAAACAAAGAACATTGAAACTTGTTGAAAACAAAGATAACATCAACGAAGGTTTTAGTCCAAGGGGGAGGAGAGCGTAATATCCCGAGTTTGACCCTTGTAATGTATTGAATTAGATTATGTAAAATGAGGAAAATGTGTTGGTATGGATTCCTAGTACAAAGCTAGGCCAAGGCCAAATTAGTTAATTGCGCCGATAGGCGCTCTACATCCCAGTATGGGGGAGATCTTGTAACGTTACGTAACGTTATTTTTATTAATAAAAAATAAATTTTCTAATTATAGGCCAAAATAAATGTCGGCCACAAAAACTATCTAATATGGGGGAGATGTTGGAATCTTCCTACCTAACAAAACAATAAAAAAGTAAAAATTTAATTATCCGTAAAAAAAATATGTGGGTCAGTAAAAAAACACTATATGGGGGAGATGTTGTAATGTTCCTACCTAACAAAATAATAAAAAATAACAAATTGAATTATCCGCAAAACAATGTTGGCCTTGCACATGGTTTTTAAACCATGTGCAAGGCCTTCTAAACAACACATGGTTTTATTGTACATGGTTTAGGAGGGCCTTGCACATGGTTTTTAAACCATGTGCAAGGCCTCCTAAATAACCCATGGTTTTATTGTACATGGTTTAGGAGGGACTTGCAAATGGTTTTAAGACCATGTGCAAGGCCTCCTAAACAACCCATGGTTGTAGGAGGGTCTTGCATATGGTTTATGTTAGGATATTTAGACACTTAGGAGTTAGTTAAGATCAACTTGTGTAATATATCCGTTAGGTAAAAGTGTATTTCTTTAGTATGCATTAGTATGCATTTGTAAATATTTTAATCCGACGGTCACGATATGTTCTAGACATAGAGTGATCCGACGGTTCAACTTCTCTTAGATCATACCTACCATTGATCCGTGGCTTAACACCCGATTGGTCTATGATCTCTATTTAAAGAGCATAGAGGGTCCTTGGCTAGTTGATCGATTATGAGAAGCTCATGTAACTTTCTTTCTTTTGCATAATAAATTGCTCCGAGTAGCTATTTGGCCGGGGCCATGGACTGTTTCCCTCTCGAGGGTTTTAACCACATGACAAACATTGGTGTATTGATCTGTGATCTATTTGTGTGAAGCGGCTATTCTTGGTGTTCAGTCCTTTGGGAGTACCCTGTGTACCCTAACATGGTATCAGAGCTTTTATGAAGAGATGCTTTCGGTTTTGATCAAGATCTGGAACCGGTGTTGCCGAAACTTCGAAAGGGTTTCTGGTTTTTGGATTTTCTGTGCATTTGTGGCCTATGGGAGCTGTTCCATTGCGTCCGGAGCGCCGTTTCCATTTGGAAATAGTTTTTTTTTCACCGAAAACCATTTCCGTTTGGTCCAGAAACACCCATTTCGGCAAATCTGAAGGTATAATGTTACAGTGACGGTTTTGTTTTTTTTTAAATCTCTCATATTTTATCAGTTTTATTTTTAGATCTTTTATTTTAGTCTCGGACTGTTGTCTTCCCTGGCTGCGTATGCTCTTTGCCGTGCACCTTGTGCGATCGCGGCGAATCAGAAACAGTGAGGGAAAGGTTTTTTTTGTCCTCTCGGCTACGTATGCTCTTTGCCGTGCACCTTGTGCGATCACGGCAAATCAGAAACAGCGAGAAAACTTGAAAACGTAGACTTTCCGGGTAAGCTAACCAAGATCTAACCACATTGTGTGGAAAAAGTTTTTTTGTTTTTGTTTTTCGTTTTTTTTTGTGATTTGCAGGAAAAGAAAGCAAGCACGGAAAACGAGAGAGAAGAGTAAAAAAAAAAGCCCCCTTCCTCTTTCCATACTTTTACGTACCTTTTAAACTTAGCTCACTTGGTCCAAAGTTGCTTTTCATCTTGATAAGTCTTGAGTTCAAATCTCATCAAGTTACTTTTTAGTGCATGCAATTTCTATTTTCAAGTTACTTTATTGTAAAAGTGCATCTCACATTAATAAAATAAAATAAAAGTGAGTCACTTAAGTCTTTTAATTTATTGCCGCACTATTTAAAAGCACATTATTGTAAAAGTGAACCTCACTTATTCTACAAAAGTGATTCACTTCAAAAGCAACTTTATTGTAAAGTGATTGTCAAAGGTAAATCTTTGGAAGAGGGGGGTTCTTTTTTTTAACTGGTCAAGTTAATATCTGCCACGTCACTATTGGGGACATCTTCAACATTTCCTTTGATCAAGCATAACTTCATCATCCGGAATCAGTTTTAAGTGCCGTTTTTTTTAAAACCGCATATTTTTTCAAGCTCTTTGCATCCAGACAGTTAGTTTCTGTTCTTTCAGCTAGTATTTTACAATATGGCCGCCCCTTGTGATATTATACTTACAAGTTCTAACTATTTCTCATGGAAATCTCGTATGGAGGAGGTTCTACGAAGTAGGGGACTTTTCAGGATTACCTCAGGGAAAGAAACAGAACCCACTGATAATGATAAGAAAATTAAATGGGAAAATAGATGTGATGAAGCTCGTG
>LPNX010298117.1:49286-130520 GCA_001517045.1 Pseudotsuga menziesii
ATGATTCAGCAATATCTTTGAAAGAACGGTAAACTTATTTCAGTTTGGAATGAATTCATTGAAGTATTAAGAAAGCAATTTTATCCTTTAGGCCATATTCAGCAATTAACTATGAGGTGGCAAATGTTTAGACAAGCTAAAGGACAAAGCATTCAAGATTATACTCATGAATTCAGAAAGAGGGCTATTGAATTGAATGTTTCATTAGATACACAGGAAACTCTTATTAAGTACATTGGTGGCATGCATTCTTATTTGAAGCATACCTTGTTGATGTTTAACCCCAATAATTTGGATGATGTATGTGTTCAAGCTACACATTTAGAATCCAGGGGTAAGCATGCTAATGATACTTTTGTGAAGAAATCCTTTAAAATTGATAGCAAATCAAAAGGAAAAGATAAGGGGAAAAAGAAGATGGCTACTGTTAAGAAAGAGGGTGAAAAGCCTACTTGTTCGCATTGTCAGAAGGGACATGATGTCTCTAAGTGTTGGAAACTTCATCCGGAGTTAAGGCAAAAGAAGTATGGAGGAAAAAAAGATAAAGGCAAAGCAAAAGCTGCTGCAGCAGTTATTCAAGACTTGGGATCCGACTCAGGTGATGAAACAAAGGTTATAGCTATCGGAATCCAGGGTAAGAATAAAAGTATCTCCCTTCCCATTGATGCAAAACCAAGTTCTAGTGCTATCGGAATCCAGGGTTGTAACGATAATAAAGAAGATAACAGCTATGATGATAAAAGACGAATCAAAACCCGTTACTTATCCTCGCACTAAACGTTAAATAGAGGATTTTTCTGGCCACATTAGGGGGACGGAGGAAGAGATCCAGATTGTGTTAGAGCAC
This sequence comes from Pseudotsuga menziesii, assembly GCA_001517045.1. Taxonomy (NCBI): domain Eukaryota; kingdom Viridiplantae; phylum Streptophyta; class Pinopsida; order Pinales; family Pinaceae; genus Pseudotsuga; species Pseudotsuga menziesii. The sequence continues at coordinate 50,134 of LPNX010298117.1, forward strand.
AGAGCTTCATTTTTCTGTTATGAGAAACTTGGGGAGTTGTTGTGAAGTGCCCAGATGATGTTTCTTTTTGAAATCGACATTCTCTGTTATAATTTAGCTTTCTTTGCCTTTCGAAGGCTAATTGTAATTTCCAGAAGAGAGGTCTTAAAGACTTTGTACAGCATTCTGTTTACAGTTGCTGAAGTTGATTCCAGAACCATTTTGTACCATCTTAAAAGAGATTAATTGGATCGGTACCCATTGGAGAGGGACCCAGAGACGTAGCCCAGTGGGGGGGGTGAACTCCGTTATCAACTTCTGTTTGTGACTCTCTGATTCTGTGTTTCTTTTATTACCTGTTTATCGGTTTTGCTTTTCATTTTCTGTTCTAAGCATTTAATGTCTATTAATGTTGTTTCATGAATTAAGCAAACTGATTAAACGCATTCATTAAACTTTTAAATGCACATAAATTGAGATCCGACGGATCAGTTCCATTCACCTAAGTGTCCATTATTTGATTAATTGTCGCCTACTCAATGCAATCATGATTGAGATATATGGGTGCCAAGTGCTCGACTACTTTTGAGGTGCCCAAGAGAGGCAAAAAATATGTCCGTAGTAGCTCCACATTAAATACAGGATATCCAAGGAAACAGGTAATACTTAAATCAAAATCATTCTCACCCATAACCTTGGTGATGGTGTAAGGACCATATCTAAGTAGGAAGAGCTTCTGACAAGCCCTTGTTGGGTGCTTTTTATGTAAATGTAACCATCCCTTGTTGCTAAACTCAAACTTATGTGGAACCCAATGTTAGTCATGTTATTGCTTATACTTTGCATTGGTTGGATCTGGTCAACAAATTTGGATGCCTCATCAGACTAAATTTGAGCATGGAAGGACTCTTCCTATGTATATGCAATGGGCAGTGCTACATTAATAAGGGATAATGGTTGGAACCCCAAGCATACTTGAAAAAGGGTTATGTCCAATAGAACTATGGAGATACGTGTTGTAGCTATGTTGAACACAAGGAATGATTTCATCCTAAGCAAGGGGATGTTTGGAGTTGTACATTCTAAGGATATGCACAATCATAATGTTCATCACGTCTATTTTTCCATTGGTTTGGGGATGGAAGGCGATCAATTTGGTCAACTTGGTGTCTGTCATTGACAATAAGCTAGACCAAAAGGTACTCAGGAACCTGTTATTTTGATCTAAAATAATGGTCCATGGGAGGCAAAAATGAACCCAAACGCACTCAAAGAAGATCTTAGAAGTGCCCTTTATTATGATGCTCTTCTTATAGGGAGTTAAAATTGTCATATTTGATAACCAGTCAACAACCAGAAATACATAGTAATTTTCATTCTTGGTTGAATGAAAGTTCAGACATGTAGTCCATGGTGATAAACTCCCAAGGCTTGTCTGGGGTAGGAAATGGAGTTTAGAGTCCTTACTTATTAATGGCAGGTTTGGTAGTGGCACAAATGGTACATGATCATATGTAGCTACCAACATCTTGTTTGAGCTTTGGCAACTAGAAGTACTTATGTAACACTATGATTGTCTTCTCTATGTCGAAGTTCCCTACCACCCGACTATAATGTGCCTCTTAATCAATTTCCCATGCTCACTTCAAGGAACATAAATTTGGTTGAGATGGCATAGAACTTAATCCTGAATATGAAATTTTGAGATTGGCCCTCCTCCTTGTAATGTCTGGTAGGAAATAACAAAGTCAAGGTCACTATTGTACAATTTGGGCCACTCGAATGTCTCGTGTCCATAATAGTTGAGCACCATAGTCAGTGCAAAAACTAGAGGTTGGTTGAGGCAATTTATAATGTGATTGGTGCTGCCCTTATAATATGTGATGTTTAAGTGGAACTGTTGCAGGTATGTGGACCACTTCTAATGGTAGTCATTCTTTAACTTTTACCTGCATCTACATGAATTGCAGGGGCTTATGAACAGTATGGATAATCATCTCCTTCCTTGAAATGTAATTTTTCAATTGCCCATAAGCCTCCACAATGGAGTACATCTCATTGTCATAGGAGGGATACCGATGGACATATTTACAGGAGGGGAAGTTGATGCTAAAACTATGCTAAATTAGAATATCATTTCGAGGCTAACTTGGAATTTATAATGGAGGCAAAAGTAGAGGAAAAACTCTACATTATGGAAGTAGTGGCAAAGCCTAAGTCTATAATGGAGGAAAAACAAGAGGCTAAGGTCAAAGTCAAACTTGAGGCTAAAGTGGAGGAAACGACTCAAGTTGAAGTGGAGGAAACATAATAGGTTAACATTAATTCTAAGGTAAATGATTTACCAATTGATAAATCCATACCAAATGCTAGTATAATTGGCTCAATTTCTGATGCAAATGATAAAAAAATGTACGAAAACTTGACACATTTTATATTTCCAATATTTAAAATTGTGAAGTTGATACTATATTCAACCAAACACATTACAAAAACACAAATTTGACACTAAATTTGATGCTATAATAATTCCAACGCCATGAACCCTCCAAAAAACAAATCAAATACTTGTAAGAAGCTAAATCAAATGTTAAAACCAATGCTAAAATTGTTGCAATTGGTTAGTTCATGCAAATACTTATGTGAAAATGGAAGCAAAATCTAGGACAAAATATGAAATTTAGTTTTAAGTTGACTGTATTATTGGTTGTGAGGTTTGGTCCACAACAACACAAACAGACCTAGTATGTCATTATGCTTATGATTATGGAAGTGGGAGTGTCCATATAGGTAGTGGCCCTCTTGTTAAAATAATGGTTGATTCAATTTGAGGTTGATATGGTTGCTTAATTAGCACTCCTCTATGTTCTCTATGTGCAATGTATGTGTGTGTGTGTCTATAGGCCCCAATATGACATGGCCCTTGTGTAAATGGTAGCATCTAGTGAGGTGGTGACCTTTCTACTAACATAATGGTTGATTCATTGTGAGTCTAATACATTTGCTTGCTTAATTATGCTCCCCTCTCTTCTATGTAACTTGTGTGCATAAATAATGATAATGATAAAATATGACTATCTATGGTTCCCTGGACTTTGCTTCTACCATTGTAAAATATCCTTTCCTTTAGGGATAAGGCTTGTAGAGTAGATGGTTCAACAACCTTCCTTTAATCCATTGCAATATTCTAGGAGACCATAGGTTTATGACAAAGTGTGTCCAATGTACACCCAATGCAGAGGGTACTTCTAGGTTTATGCATCATGTAAAACCTTGATGTGAACATGTTATGTCAAAATTTCTCAAGCATGTTAAAACAAAATCAACCCATACTTTGGATGGGAGACACCTCGTACTGGGCCTTAAAAATCATGTTCTCCTATGACCTTGCATCCATTATAAAACATAGAAATTAATTAAACATAAATTAAGTATGATAAAAGTGTTGGAATTTCATTTCAATCTAACTTGTCATACTTTTTTTTACATTTTAGGGATTAACATTCCCTTCACTAAACGTTTTCCCTAAATAAGTACCTATCAATAATAACATTTTAGTATAAAAGTTACCCTGCTGCAATGGAGTTTTCATATTTGTGATCGTTGTAATTTGGGAGTTTTGTTTTTGACAGTGTAAAACGAACTAAATGTGGATCAAGGACAACAACAAATAGAGTACCGGTGTGGGAAAGAAGTATATTTTCCCCCTCATACACTTTAATCCCATAAAAAAAACTTATCACTTTGATGAAAATGCATCTTGTTTCGATCTCCAAGAAATTTCCTATATCTACATGTTGAAGTGTACATCTATTGCAGGTGATCCACTTGTGTGGCACTACTTATGCATGGTGTGTAGATCTGTTGTTTGGTTTTCTATGTATGTGGTGATCACTAAGGAACAATTGGTGTTGATTTTTGAGTCATTGATAAAAGGTTGGGGTCAACTTGCAAGGATGAATTTATGTGTAGACTTTTATCAAACCATTATGACCCAAAAGAATGCACATACATGAGACATATTGCTGGTATATACATCTAGTTGAATGGCATTCTGGTGAGATATGGATTTGCCAATAATGGACACAATTAATGTCAGGAGTGCAATGTTGATTTTATCCTCAAATACTATGCTCGGAGTGGTGACGATACAGACCCTAATGGCTTTCCCATTCTTGCATTGACCTATGACCATTGAAGTTTTGAACATTTTGCTTGTTTTGTGTCTTTCTTCTTGGGATAAAGGTTATGGTGGCAATGTTGGAAGCCATATAAATTGTCTTGTGGTGTTTGGTTATAAAGTGATCCATGTTGTAATAGGATTCCTTATATTTATACATGAGATCCCTGGATATTAGTGAATATGGTGAAACAATCATGCTCAAATATATATGGATTCTTTGAAAATAAATTCACATATGCAGTAGTATAGTTTTGAAAATAGACTAGAGATTTTCCTCTGCATGTAATTGATGGTGAAGCTAGGTGGTAGCAGGAAATAAGTAGATTTTTCCCCGCATACACCTCAATCCTCTGAACAAAATTTGGATCAAGGATAACAAAAAATGGAGCACTAGTGCAGGAAAGAAGTATATTTTATCCCTCGTACACCTCAATCCTCTGAACTTGAGATAGAACTCTATTCAACACTAAATCTACATCTAAATTCAACACTCCCTCTTAGCAAGGAAGGTATTCTTCTGACACAATCTTCAACACTACTTATGTTATCTTTTATTTGACCATTTACTTGTTGACCTTTTCATGAATATCCATCACTATAAGTTTTGTACAAGCAAACCCTTGTAATTACATCATGCATCCAGGATCTCGGCATAGCATCTCACTAGTGTGTGAAACCTTACCGTCCTTTTGGACCTTTCGGGTCTAGGATTTCTTCCGAATCTTATGTCATTATGGGACTTCCATATAACTCATATTCTAGCTCTACAAGTTGCGCATGCCAACTCTACAAGTTGCACATCTGCTAGCTCTGTAAGTTGTGCATTCCAACTACAGTTGCACAACTGCCGACTCTGCAAGCTATGCATGCCAATTCTATAAGTTGTGAAGATTCCATATCTATAAGCTCTACATGCCAATTCTATAATCTACACATCTATATGTCTGAGGATTGCACATGCCAACTATAGTTGCACATATGCCAATCCCAAAGACTATGCATCATTCTCATGAATTATTACCTACTACTAACACACTTAGTGTGCTACCGCCTCCTGAAATCGCATATGTAACTCATCACTCCCTCTCATGAGGTGGGTCCTTTTGGAACACTCCAAGATTGTCCCTAAAGTACTCAAACTTTACCCTTGACAGAGGCTTGGTCAACACATCGGCTATTTGCTCATTTATTGCAACGTACTGGAGCTTCACAACTCCCTTCTGTACCATATCACGAATATAATGGTACCCGATATCAACGTGCTTGGAATTGTCATGAAACATATGGTTCTCTAACAACTATGAAATTTTTGTTGTCACGATAAATATAAGCCAACTCTAACTTGAGATCAAACAATCATGCAATCAAATTTTGAAGCCACACAACTTCTCCACTGGTTGCACGTGTTGATATATACTTTTCCTTGGTCATACTGAGAGCCACACTTGTCTACTTCTTATTCATGCATGAAACCATAGCTGACCCTTGATTGAAGAAACATCCTTAAGTGCTCTTCTTATCGACGACACTACCGGCCCAATCTAAATGAGCATATCCATGCAATATTATCTCACAGTCTGAGATATATCTGAGTCCATAATCAATTGTACCCTTCAAGTACCTCATCATATGCTTTGCAGCAATCAAGTGAACATGTATTATCTCAACCATATACTGACTCAATGTGTTCACAACAAAGCATATATTTGGTATCATGTTTGTCAGGAACATCAAGGAACCAGTCATCTGTCTATACATGGTGGCATCCACTATCTCTAATGAAGTATAACTCAATAAATTTAGGTTTTTCACCATTGGTGTAGGCATGGCCTTACAATAAATCATCTCAAATACCTTCAGGATATCTACATCATATATTCCTTGATTTAGGAAAATATCATTTGATATCTATCGTACCTCTAATCCCAAGAAATAATGCATCATGTGTAGGTATTTCTTCTCAAATTCTTCAGCAAGCTTCTCCATACATTTACAGTTGATCTCCTCAACTCCTGTCAAAAATAGGTCATAAATATACATAACATTAATATCACCAATCCATCATCCACAACCTTATAGTAAAGGTTGTAATATGTTTTACTCTTAGTAAATCCCAAACTCATCAGGAAACTGTCAATTCTTCCATACCATGCTATAAGTGCTTGCTTTAACCCATACAAGGCCTTCATAAATTTGCACACGTGTGTCTGTCTGTCATGTGTCTCAAATCCTTGTGGTTGTTCCACGTATGTTTCATCTTCTATTACACCATTCAGGAAGGTTTCCTTCACTTCCATGTGATGTACCTTCCATTTCATCTTTGCAGTTGTCGCAGGTATAGCTCTAATCGAAGAGTATCAATCCACAGGAGAAAAATGTATCTTGACAATTTATACCTGCAAGAAACCATGTGCCATGAACCTTGCCTTGTATTTCTCAACACAACCATAGGTTGGATGCTTCATCTTGTAGATCCACTTGGAAGTCACCATTAACTTCCCTTTTAGTCTCATAACCACATCCTAAACATCATTCTTCATAATCGAATTATATTCCTTGAACATGGAATCCTTCCATACTTTTTTATCAGTTGCTTCCTCATAACTTGAAGGCTCTACATCAATGATGCAACATAACTATGCCACATAGCTGGAATATGGTCGAGGTCTCTTGATTTCTCTAGAAGATTCATCTAGAGCACCATACTACACCCTGAATAATTTCTTGAACCCAAGATGGTTTTCTTTTATGTGTAATCACCTATTAAGGTGGATCTATAGGTCTTTGTGGTTCTGTAATGTCATTATCCTCTAGACCATTCTCTTCTAGAGCATCATCATTTTCACATGTCTCTACAAATCTGGGAGCTATAGTATCTTCATCATGGACCTCATCAGAATGAGTCTACCTAGATCTACTAAATATTGCATCCTCATTGAAGGTAACATATCTGATGATCTCAATCTGTTTGTAACCAAGGATATAGACCCTATTTGCCTTCGATGTCTCACTACCTTTACAGCTTCCATTATTTTTTGGTTCATTCTTTCTGCTACGCTTGCTATGGATTGGAGGGAGTAGTGACCTCCCTCTTAATCCCAACTTCTCTATAGAAGGATTTGAAATGTTTTGATGTAAAATCTCCTCCATTGTTTGACCTTAAGCTCTTAATATTCTTTTTGGATAGATTCTCTACAAGAGATTTGAATTCTTTGAACTTGCTAAACACTTCACTTTTAGCTTTTAGAAAATAAATCCAAGTTTTACGAGAATAATCATCAATAAATCAATCATAGTATACATACCCGCTTAATGAAATGACTGACATTGGTCCACATACATCTGAATGTATGATGTCCAAGATTCCTTTGGATTTACTATCACTACTTGGAAATAGGTTCACATTATTTCCATGTGCACATCCTTTTCATATGCCATCATGCTCTACTTGGATCTCTACAAACCTATTACCACTTTTCTCACGATTGGAAATGCTTTGGTATTCAAATAAGCAATTATTATATGCCATAGCTCACTTCGATTCACATCAACATGTCCTAGTGTTGAATCTAAGTGTCCCTTCAATTTGTATAGTCCTTTGTCTTCAACACCGATCATAACTACATCATCAATGGTCTTTCCTTTCGGCCACATAAGAACTTCTCCATCAACGAAGGCAACTCTGAATCCCTTCTTATCCAATGCTAAAATGGATAGTAGGTTCTTCTTCAAACCACATACATATAGCACATCCTTCATCTTCATGGGTTTTCTGGAATCCAACTTGTAGGAGGCTTCTCCTACCCATTTAATAGGACATTGATAATCATCTTCAAGCTTTACTTTGTGAGGTGAATATTTATGATTCACCCTTGATCAAGAATCCTTGTAACTAGTCATGTCATTAGAAGCACCACTATCAACAAGACATGTGTCGCTTCCATGAGTGGCAGTCCCTACAAGAGCGGATATCAACACGTATTCTTCTCCACTTGAATAATATTCTCTTTCTTTCTTCTGAATAGGATGATAATCTTTTGCAACTTAAGCATGATGTCTTCTATTCCTTCCTTTCCTGATCTGATATTTTACTTGAGGACAATATCTTACAATAAGTCCCATCTTCTTAAAGCTGTAGCATCTAATGTTTGAATAATCCGTTGGAGTCCCTTGAGAATTCTAAAACTTCAGAGAATTATTTCAAGGATGAAATATTTTCTACTATTTTCTTTCTTTGTATGAGTTGTTAGTGCTTGATCTTCATCGTTACCCAACTTTTCTTCTCTTGATACCAACCTAGCTTCTTCTTGTGTGCATTCTTCCCATAACCTGTTAAGCTTTACTAGATTCCTTCTAGAACATATTCCTTGAATAAATTATTCCCATAACCTTGGGAGACCATTTAAGGTATTTATCGCTATTTCAACTTCTTCAATTGTATCTCCAATGGCTTCAAGTTATTCTTTGATTTGGGATACTCTTGTGAAGTAGGATTGAATTGTTTATGAGTTTTGCATCTTCACAAGGCTTGAGTTGAGTTCTTAGAGTCATATTTAGATTTATATTCTTTCCTTCATACAACCTAGTCAATGCATCAAGCATTTCCTTTGGAGTCTTGGAATATGAGACACGAGGGATCAAATTATCCTTAATAGAATCTGTGATGATTTTCTTTGCCCTAACCATGTTCTTCTTGTGCTCTTCCTTGGATTCATCTCCCTCTGGATCTACAAACTCTTCCTCAACATATTTTTCTAATTCATTTTCATCTAGGATGAGGAGCATATTATGCTTCCATTCTTTGTATTTATCAACCCCTTGAAGCTTCTCATCAACCGTGGTGTTGCTTGTCATCATGTCAAATATGGTTTTGGAAACCCTAGTAGGAGGAAGGTCAAAACTGAAAGTTCTTCAATGGAAAATATGATCCGCTAGAAAGATGCACCCTCCTAGGGCGAATTGAGCAAACCCTCTTTTCACTAATATTTGTGGATATAATAGGAAAAAAAATGGAAACCTTAGTTTCCTAATCCAACAGAAACTAGGTCAAAAATGAAAATTCTCAAATCTAAATTTTACCTCCAAAGAAAGATGCGCCTTCTTAGGGAGAATTCAATGATGCTAAGGTAGAGCTTGATCTGTGGATGGAAAGTCTAGAAACAAGGATCCTTAATCTCTGGTTGTTGTAGTTGTTGCAGTTGTTACAACTGTTGCAATGAATTCTTTTAGCATGACTCTCATACCATGTTAGAATTTTGAATTACAATCAATTATGTTAGACTTTCATTCATTTAGAATATTACATCATAATAATTTCATACATAAGGATCATTGAAAGAAATACATTCAACAGTAGACACAAAGACACACAAATTTATCCTCTGGGAAACCCAACAAACTTCTTCAGTATAGATTCGTCAACCAAGTAGAATGTCATAGTGTTGACAAGAAGCTTAGAGTTCTCTTACAGAAAGATAGAGGAACTCTAGGCAAACCCTAGTTCAAGAGATAGATGTTTTTTAAGTCTTCTACAACCCAAAATAGTCTTCTTCTTAGATGGAGTGAACCTCTTCCTTGAACTTGCTTGTTGTGAGCGTGTGTGTCAAATTAGAAGTATGACCCCCTATTTATGCTTATCTTTTGGGTGACTTTTTCTTATGGGGCCAACTTTTCTTTTATGAGGATAAAATACAATATCCTTTTATTTCTTGAGCCGACGTTACATGTTATTGTTCCTTTTAGGGTTTTACATGACAAATATAATAAGAATATCTTTCGAAGTTGCATCTCAATTCAACACTCTTTAATTTGCATTAGCTCCTTGATCCCATCATACTAAAAGGTTATTGTATTTGTTTGTCTCCTCCACAATGCTACTAGTCACCAGTCACATACAAGATTTTAGTTTCCTACATCAATACCTTCTCATCTACTTTTAGACCAACAAGAATTTAATTTTTGGTTACCAATTGATTGAAAATATTTCAACCATAAGATTATGTATCTATTTTACCCATGATACGACATGGAAATAACAACAATAATCGAATAAATAATTCAAGTGTATGAAATTCGTGGGTTCTTCAAGATTGTTAAGCATTGGTCATATAATTACTAAATGTTAACCTGAATAATATTTTTATTACATAATTTAAGAATTGGATTTGAACCCCTTTTGCCCATTAGAAATTGTATACAAGATCACCACTTGATGCCAATACATGTCGAACCAGAGTAGTACCTAGAATTAATCAAGCATGATGAAGCATTTCTACAATCATACACCTAACTTCAAATTTGATCATCAAAATTCTAGAAAGAGAAAAAAAATGGATAACTGAGTATCAAAACCTGGCTTTTTTATTTGTTCCTTGAAATCCCTCTATTTCCCCTATCACCCAACACATATTTAAAAGGGATTTTTCTCTTGCACCTTGAACCTACCTTATAAGTTTTGGACTCTAGAACATATCTATAATCAGTTTAGAACCAAATATTTTCACTCATTCATTCTGAGGATAAACCAACTTCACTGTCGCACAAGGTTCATTCAATAATCACTTAATCACTCAAAAATCATGAATATACAGAACTAGAAAGAAGAGAATATATGAACAGAGTTCAAAACTTTTGTATTCAACTCATATTAAATCACTCCTAATCTTGATCTTCTTCAATCATAGATCGATTCTTATACATAGAGAAAAACCAATTTGATCAAGATCCACAAGGATGGATCAAATCCATTTATTTTTAGATAAAATCAAATATACCTCTAAAATTGCTAACTACTCTAGTGATCTTCTTCAAAATAGTAATTACAAATTAAGTGGGACACAAAATACCCTATTCTTTGAACTAATTTTGTTGGATTGACCTCCTAAATGTCAGGTTTTGATCTTTCAAAAAATGTTGTTGCATCAAGTACCCAGTGACCTTAATGCATAGATCTAACCCAAAATTAATCACGAGGATTCTAGAAGGTGAAACTATACCCAATGCCCATAATGATTTCTTTCATGAGACACTTCCTTTGGAATTTGCAAAAATGTTTACTCACTGAAAATATTACTTCTATAATTACCTCTTGCAAGCTAAATGTAAACTACATACCTTGGTTATGCAGATTGTTGATACAAGTCTACAAGGTGAGTTAACAACTTGTCCAATGGTGATAGATCTATGCCAAAACAGTCCGCCAGATATTGCCTTGGTTGATGAGACAAGCCTATTGCTTGGGTAGGATAGTCATCAAACATAAATTAAAAATAATAATTTGCATCATCATCCCCATATTGGATAAATTTTGTAGCTTGTGGTAACTCTAATGATCACTTTGTCTAGAATTGAATAAACAAAATCATAGATGTCATTTGTAAACACTTGCCTAAATGCCAAGCTTCCACAAGAAAACAATGTATGTTGCCTAGATTTACCCTTTTCATTGTTATTTTCCCAAACAATCACTATAAAATCCCAAGTTACCACCTGGATATGGACTTGAACTCATCGCAACCTATCCCAGATGGATTAAGGGTTGCATTTCTCTATTGTTATTGTGCCTGGAACTTAATGTTAATGTTGTAAGGCTAGTACAAGATCTCCTCACTGTTGTAGCATATAGTTCATTTACTGTTAAAATGAGACTATTGTATCTCCATAATGTTACCTAACTTTTTGTAGATCATTGTTGATAAGGGGGAAACATGCACAGAATTAAATAACAACCTCATGACATAAAAATTACTCATAAACACCACTACAATGCATGCCCAAAATTACATCAGGTGCCATGGTTGTTGTAGCTTGATGATGACACGCATAGGACTGTTGGCATGTTGCTTTGACTACAAAGAGTATGTAATTATGCACAAAAGTGACACTACAAAGAGCATGTTGTTTTGCAAAAAAATGGAAATAGATGTCCAACATTACTGTAGGTGACTGTTAAATTTCTCAGAATTGACCTTTGATGTCAATTTGTTCCTTCACAAATTAGGATTGAAACTATTACACTAGATTTGTTGACCATAACCTCCTAGCCTTGGTTACGGGCTTGTGATTGATCAGGACATCACATAATTTTAAATGCAATATGTTGTCATCCTCATGGCATTTTAATATAACCATTACATAAATTAGGCCTTTGGGTTTCCCAATGAATTCCCACCCACTTGAAGTATTTATCGGAATTTGGATTGTAACTTCCAAATATAAAAAAATATGTATTGATGTATTTGTAACTTTGAAATGTATTCACTTGTATATTTTATATTGTATTTCATTGTACCTTGATGTTCCTTCGATCGAAAAAGTCATTAATATAATAAATTCATGTAAAGTCATTGAGGTTAACCCTCCTTTTAAATTCGGGGCAATAGTCCCCACATTTGAGGGGTATTAGGGTTATTAGACTCTCCTAGTGAGGTTATCCCTGTAAGAGTAAAAGTCAAGTGGAAAACAAGTATAAATAGAGATTGAGACTCTCTATTTTGAACACACGCTCACTCAACTGTAGCGCATGAGTGAGAGAAGAGGAGCTCGCACAAGTGAGAGAGACAATAGCTGTCGGAGATCATCTTTGTTTTTTGGGGTTTTACTTTTGCTATTGGTGCTCATTCTATCTCTAAGGAAGTTGTGGGGTTTTCTCCTTTATGGTTTCCTCGAGGAAAAATCTTTGTGTCTCTTGTCTCTTTTGATTATTGTTGTGCATGTTATTCTCTCAGTAAGATCCTAGATCATATTGATTAAATGATAAAATCTAACATGGTATTAGAGCTAACCTGAGAAGAAGACATTGTGCAGCTGTAGAATCTAGGGATTCTTACTTTTTAGTTCTCTCTCCATAGATCATCATCAAAAGGAGGCTAGGATAACTCTCTGTTGAAGGGCACACCTTTTTGTCAAAGTGGAATTTGATTTCAAGCATTTTCAGTTTTTGACCTGTCACTTCTGCAGGAAATTAGGGCTTTTCACAGTAGAGGTATTTTTGAGTGAGCCCAGCATAGGATTTCTCTCCTCCTCAAAATAGAAATTTATAGACCAAGATCGAAATTTTTGGTTGGGTAAAACTCCAAAAAATTCAAACCCTAATTTGACCCCAGACCAAAAAACCTTAAAAGACTAAAACTAGTCATTTTGGTGCATTCGCTGTATATCGAGATTGGAGAAGGATCATGAGCCAAAACTTTTATAGGAAGAAGATAAATTCCTGATGTGCCCTATGTAAAATTTGTAGTCTCAGATTTGCTACATTCTGGGATATATGATTCCTCCAAATCAGGGTTCCAGCCTCTCCTCAGATTCATCCCAAAACATGACACCTAGGGAAAATTGCTATATCTCAGGATACAAAGGTCCAAATGAAATTTGGCAAGATGTTCCAAATAGGGAACGGAATTTATTTTCTATGGAACATTTTCATACCCCGAAGGTGAAACAGTGACACATGGAAGTCTGTACAAGTTTGCTATGTTGAACAATCCTAAAAATAAGTCACCTTGGGAAAACTCTCATAAGTCCCAATTGGTGAAACCAATTCTGCTCAAACCTACAGTGTTGGAAAGAGGACAGACGAGAATACCTCGGTGCAAATTTTTCAGACACAAAGGAGTAGTACTTTCATATATATTGCAGAAACAATATCAGGCATTTTTGCCCAAGAAATCAGAAAACTAGGGCTTCTTGTTCTGGGAGCTTCCCTCTACTGTTTTCAAAAAATGATTACATTAGATAGCTAGCCTTGAAGAGGCCCATCTTTATATCCAATCATAAGTTTTAAATTCCAAGTTTTGAAAATTAAGGTTTCTCTAACAAACCCTAGATCAACCAATTCCGAAACCAGGATGGACACCTCAAATCGGTAAGATCTAAATTTTTGCTATTTACATTTGAGGTTCTCATTTCAAAATGACTAATCACGCCAGCTTGATGACAAGCTTGGTGAAGATGAAAAATTCCAAGCATGGAAGTATAGGATCTCATTAGTTCTTGAAGAAAATGAATTGCACACCTACATAAGTGGAGAGGTTCCAGTTCCAGAGGGAGATGGGGCTAAAAGCCTTACACAAGAAGAACTTGGTCAAGGCCAAGAGGATTATTGTTGATTCTATCAAGGATCACCTTATGCCATAAGAGTCTCCCCTAAAGACACCTAAGGAGATGTTTGATTCCTTGACCAAGCTATTTGAAGGGAAGAATATAAATCAAAAGAAGTATAGGAACTCTATGATCCTTGAAGAAATTGACTTAGATCGGTATTTCAGTAAAGAAGTTATAAGATCCAAAGGAAGATGGGGCTAAGGCTAGAGCTAAGAGAATCATTGCATATTCTACTAAAAATCATCTCATTCCTCATGGGTCATCCTTGAAGACACCAAAAGGAAGTGTTTGATGCTATGACAAAGCAATCAAAGAAGAATAAGATATTGCTATAACCACCTTGAATGGCCTCACGGGATCATGGGATTCATTCATTCGAGAAATGTGTGCAAGAAGGAAGTGATTACCTTTAGCAGACTCTGGGAAGAGCGCACACAAGAAGAAGCTAGACTCATAATAAGAGAAGAGAAAATGGGAGCAACTGAAGATCAAGCTCTCATGATCCAAAGAAGATCCATCAAGCAATGGGTAATATGAAGGTCTCTACTCTTGAAGAACCTCTTATCCATCTTAGAATTTGGATAAGAAATGATGTTGTTATGAATGAATAAGATGATGAAGTTGAAGGCTCAAGAATGAGTCTACCCACGAAACGAATAAATATAAGTATTCAATTGTCATTTCATGATATTACTTTGTTATGCATTTGTTTATATTCAGTTGATGTGTTATGCATGATAGAATGCTTGCATTAATGACAGTATACTACTAATATGCATGTGATGGGTAAGTAGCCCATGGTGCTATACAACTCTCCATTTCTACTTATCTAGAATGAAACCTCTTTTCTAACATATTGTATTAGTGCACAATCTTGATGATGTCATGGTAGAGATGGAAGGCATCTAGAAAGTTTCTGTGAGATATGGATGAATGTTGTATTGTCTAAAATAGTTGCATGATTATATATTTTTGCATAAGAATTTGCACTTATGAATATGCCTAATGAAATGTTTCTAACCATACAACTAATGCATTTGACTTGTAGGAAAGATCACGTATAATCGCCTACAAGAAAAGAAGGATGAGACTTGTTCCAAAGAACAAGTGACAACAGTACAAGATTCACTCTAATAATCCAAAATGAAGAATGATGACTAGAATGCGATGTTGAAGACCTGAAGGGAAGTCCATAGTACCTTCCATATAGTTCTACAAGATCCAACATGCAGTAGATGGAAACATTGTGGGATACAAGGAAAGATTCATAGCACGAGGCTTCTCACAGAAAGAAGGCATAGACTACAAAGAGACATTTGAAGCCACTGGAAGTTGAGACACATGACAGTCATACTTATGTGTGCAAATTAAAGAAGGCCTTGTACGAGCTCAGAAGGCACCCATGGGATAACACATAAATGAGGAGCTTGGAGATCACCTAGAGTAATGAAGATCTTAACATTTTCTACAAGGTTGAAGATGAAAGCCTATAGAGGATGACAAGCTCACAAATGGGTGCGATAAGAACTTTTGAAAAGGTTCAAGATAGAGGATATTGGTATCTAGTGACCCTAGATAGATACACAGAATATTAGTAGCAAAGGAAGCTATTTGTCAATCCAGTACATAATGTTTCAATACATAGAGTACGAAAGGCAAAGGGAGAATGATGCTCCACTTCAGAGGGAGTGATTGCAGAAGATCCTAAGGTTCGACATGGTATGATAGGATGGACATATTATTGATGGATCTAGGCTTTACTGAGAGTAAATAGGACTCCAACCTTTGCTCCAAGGTTGAAGGCGAAACACCAGTGATGCTCCTATTATATGTCGATGACTAGTTCCTGATAGGAAAAGAGGAACTCATTAAAGATACAAGAAGGAGACTTGCTACCAAGTTCAAGTGAAAGGACTTGGGAATGATGCACTACTTTCTAGGCATGGAGGTGTGGCAGAGTATGGATGGAATCTCCCTTGGATAACGGAAGTATGTAGTGGATATCCTGAAGAGGCTCAGGATGATGAATGGCAATTTCATGGCCACACCTATGGCATTGAACCTAAAGCTATTGACTGATGTTTCATCAAATTCGGTTGATGCTACGATGTATCGTCAGATGATTGGGTCATTGATGTACTTGAAGAACACAAGACCAAATATTTGCTTTCTGAGAACACATTAAGCCAGTTCCTGACGGATTCGAGACATGTTCACCTGATTGTTGCAAAGCATATTCTGAGGTACATGAAGGGTATAGTTGAACATGATACGAATTACAAGACTAACATGCATGGTTATGTGAATTCTTATTGGGTAGGCAGTGCCATTGATAGGAAGAGCACTTCGGGGTGTTGCTTCAATATGGGATCAGGTGTAATCTCTTGGTTTAGCAGGAATCTGTCCTGCGTGGCACTAAGTACAGTCGAATCAGAGTATGTTGCAGCTTGTTTGGCTAGTTGTGAGGTAGTGTGGCCGAATAAGCTACTATCTGGTGTGTTTGATCTCTAGTTGGATGCTACTTGTATATATTGTGACAACGAGAGTTATGTGAAGTTTTCGGAGAACCTGGTGGTCCATGATAAGTCAAAGCGTATTGATATCAGATATCACTATATCAGGGATATGGTGCAGAGAGGAATAGTGAAGCTCCGGTTTGTGATCTAGATCAAGACCTTTCGAAAGAGGGAGTCTAGAATAGCCGGTGAGACATGTTGTCTGAGCATAATACCTTAGCGGAGCTTGTAGGTTGCTCAGACATAAACGGTCTTGTAGGTTGTCCTCAGATGTAATCAGTCATGGCGAAGCTTGAAAGCTATCCTTAGACATAATCAACCCTGATGTGATTTTATGCTAGAAATGGCCAGAGTGAAGTTTGAGTACTTCAGGGAGAAGCTTGGTGTTCTCCAGATCGAGGTTCCTTCCAAGGAGAAGTGATGAGTCCGAGAGCCTTTCTAACATGGTGAGAGGATTGGTTCCTCCCATGGTCAGATGTAAGTGTTGTGCCTTTTTGACATGGCGAGAGGATTGGTTCCTCCCATGGTCAGATGTAAGTGTTGTGCCTTTCTATTATGGCGAGAGGATTGGTTCCTCCCATGGTCAGATGTAAGCGATGTGCCTTTCTAACATGGCAAGAGGATTGGTTCCTCCCATGGTCATATATAAGTGATGTGCCTTTCTGACATGGCGAGAGGATTGGTTCCTCCCATGGTTAGATGTAAGTGATGCTCCTTTCTGACATGGTGAGAGGATTGGTTCCTCCCATGGTCAGATGTAAGTAATATGACTTTCTGACATCATAAGAGGATTTGTTCCTCCCATGGTCAGATGTAAGCGTTGTGCCTTTCTGACATGGTGAGAGGATTGGTTCCTCCCATGGTCAGATATAAGTGTTGAAGATGTGAATACCTACATGGAGGCTAGGCCTACATCCAGCAAGGTTGGATCTATAGAACTTCCTATGACGAGTAGAATTGAGAGATGGCACCATTTGCTTGGGATAGCAGAAGCAGCTTTGATGATGATGATCCAGATTTGATGATGATCCAACTTTGATGATGATCATGTGATGAAGACTTATCCTGATGAACTGTATCAAGAGAATGGCTTCTTAGTTAAGAGGGAGTGTTGATGTATTTATAACTTCGGAATGTATTCACTTGTATATTTTATATTGTATTTAATTGTACCCCGATGTTCCTCCAATCGGGAAAGCCATTAATATAATAAAGTAATGTAAATTCATTGAGGTTAACCCTCCTTTGTAATTTGGGGCAATAGTCTCCACAGTTGAGGGGTATTAGGGTTATTAGACTCTCCTAGTGAGGTCGGCCCTGTAAGAGTAAATTCAAGTGGAAAACAAGTATAAATAGAGAGTGAGACTCTCTATTTGGAACACACACACACACTCAATTGTAGTGCATGAGTGAGAGAAGAGGAGCTCGCGCAAGTGAGGGAGAGAACAACTGTCGAAGATCATCTTTGTGTTTTTGGGTTTTACTTTTGCTATTGGTGCTCATTCTATCTCTGATCAAGTTGTGGGGTTTTCTCCTTTATGGTTCCTCGAGGAAAACTCTTTGTGTCTCTTGTCTCTTGTGATTATTGTTGTGCATGTTATTCTCCCAGATAAGATCCTAGATCATATTGATTAAATGATAAAATCTAACAATATGCATACAAATAGTTGGTACTTATTTCTTCGAATCCCGATGCATAACGATTATAACATCACACAATACAAAGGTAAATATTCTAATTATAGTCAAAACAAATTTAGAAAATGAAGAAATAATAGCAAAAAAATCACCAATTTACCCAGGAGGGTTGCATAATGATGTCAATACATGGTTTTTGAACATAAAATTTCATATCCCAAGGGAATAAAAATAAGATCGACTATGGAATTGCTTCTAAACCCTTATCATAAACCCAACATCACAATCATGCACTAAATTTAACTTACATTGCCTTTTCGATAAAAGAAAAAATCTCAAAGTTATGTGTCTTTTCAAAATTTATATAAAATAGAACAAAAACATAATTTGATAATCCTCGCATGTCACATAGTCTCCTATCTTTTGAATTGCAACAAATCTTGTAAACTCATTGCCATTCCACCTTTGATATGTCAATCCATGTTAATGACACAAGCATTAATGCATCAAGTGTGTTAATTAACAACCTTGTTCTCCATATATCTTTAATAAGATTTTGATTTGAAAACTCTTGTTCACATGCAATAGTGCTTGTTGGCATGACAAGTATTGCTTTCCATAATTTGGACATATTTGGATACCTAGAGTGCTAATATTATATTTGAGAAAATACCCTCCATGCATCTTTCCTAGGGAATCTTTCTCCATTTAAATGTGTTGATGTTCTCCACGGTTCCATCATTGAGCAAACATTCTACAAATCATTCTCTCACATTGGCCATGTGTATTGACCAATTGTTAGTACATGATGGCCCCTTTGTAACCCTAATTATTCATATGAATTGACTATGTGTGTTGAGGCTTAGATGCCTAGCCTTTATCAAGTCATGTGGATTGAATTTGGGTGTCAGAAGTCTAGAGGTCACATGCATACTCCAAGAAGGAGTGATATATTCTATTAGAGTGAGTTGAGTTGTCTGTGTGATTAGGGATTTCATCCCTTGTGGTATAGACAAAGTCTAATCTAATGTTGTATTTGATATTGGCTCTAAGAAGTGTCTAGGACTTCTTAGAGTATGGGAAAATTAAAATTAGATATTTATATGGAATAATGTGGTCGGCATGTGATGAGATTAGCATCAACGAGGACAAATTTTCTATGATGAATAAATAACCAATGTCAGAACAATCCAATGAAGAAGTCTTAGAGAAAGTGGAAGGAAAGAAAGAGCACAACTCCCTCAGAAAAACTTGGCCTGCAAGACAAATGTTAAATTCATCCTCAAGAGTGAAAATCAAGTAGATTGAAGAATATAAATAGAATCATTCTCACTCTTCATTTGACACATTCACACCACGCATCTTATTCTCTCCACAAGTGTGCATCTCCAAGGAAGGCCTTGCAAAGGAAATAAGCATAATTTTTGGGGTTATGTTATTCTCTTATTTTCTTGGAATATTATCTACCCTTGTTAGGGTTTCTTGTGAGGAAGGGTACATCTCTCTTGTGCTAGAGCTCAAACTTCATATTTGGTATTGTAGTTGAATTGGAATTTTTTTTCTAAAAAATGTTTGTTGTGTTTTCTCCCTATTTGGGTTTTCTGTGATAAAATATTTGTGTCTCTTGTGCATGGTATTCTTTCAGTGATTCTTGTTTCATTTTCCACTGCAAGTGAATATTGATTATGGAATGAAATTGTGGGATGAAATAAATGTTTGAAGAAATATTGTGAAATAATAATCAATGATTAAAAATTGGATTAAAATTCAACATGGTATCAAAGCAGTTCTGAATAGATTCCATTGCTAGACATTGTTTGTGCCCTAATCTGGAAACTATGGATTCAAAGTTTGGACACTTCTCTTCATGGTTTGTAATTGAAAATAGCACAATGGAACTTTCCCTAGGAGGGCGCACTTATTCATGGAAGTAGATCTTAGTTTTGTGAATTTTCAATTTTGACCTAATTTCTATCGAGATCAAGAATCTAGGGATTCCAGTTTTAAGCCTTCCTAACCACATATTAGATTCTATCTTAGCATTTTGGAGCTCTCCCTAAGAGGTATTGTGGAGGCAAATTTCATCTTTGCCAAAATTTAGTTTTGACCTAGCTCCTGCTAGGGTTTCTAGGTCATATTTTCATATTTTGTCAAAATGGAATTCAAACTAGAATACGGGTTGGATGATGTCAAGATTGAAGTTGAACTCCAATATTCTTTTGCCTTTTCTATTAATGGTACTATTTCAGATATCAATGATATCTCATTAGTGGACAATGGTGCTTTTATATGCATGACAACCTAGTAATAGAAGAAGGGTCTTTCAAAGGTTGAGTGCATCCATTTTCATGAATATGGACACTATGTTTTCCAGTGTCCTCAGAAGAAAGGAAAAGGAAGAAGAAGTAAGTTTAAGAAGAATCAAAATACAAGTGAATAATCAACCCTAGTTCAAACTCATAAGAAGGACCTTTCCAAGATAAAATGTTTCGGCTGTAACAAATTTGATCACTATGTTTCTCAATGACCTCAAAGGAAAAGGAAGAGAAAGTAGCATGCATCAACAAATAATGTTGATGAACTTTCACCTTAGTAAAAATCAAGAAGAACAAAAATTTTATGAAGGTTGCAAAGAGTATTTCTAAGTATTCCAAAAGCTTCAATTATAACATGAAGGTATTTGCAAGGGTTATACACTTTGCAATAATGCTAACGTATCTTTTCTAAGCAATGATAGTATATCCAAGGGGATCTTGGATCTAGTACATTCAGCCACATGCATACCAATGACAGTGGCATCCTTGGGTGTCTCCTTGTACTATGTATGATTCTCTCTAAGAGACATGAAGACCTAATATCAATACTTCTCTAAGTACCAAGAAGTTCAAGACTTGACGAAGAAGAAGATCAAGCCTTCAAATGATGGACAAGGGTACACTTCCAAAAACTCCAATGATTTTTGCAAGGAGGCAAAGATCAAGAGGGAGTCAACAAAACAAGAAAAGATAAGTATTTAATGTTTTGTACAATAAATGTTACTCAAAATGAATAGTTATTTTATTGATAAATAACATAATTATTAATAGTGTTGGCTAAACCTTGTAGACATTTATGTCATGTGTTACAAAATAGGTACATTGTAAATATTGTGGGAATAATGATATGTGATATATCCAGTATGAAAATTATGCTTAGATCAAGTGTCCTCACCAAACATTCACTCTTGAGGAAGCATTTATAGGAGTGAAGCCAAAAAAGAATCCTTAGTTTTCCAACACACACCCAAGTTCCAAGGAAGAAGAAGACAAAGACAACTACGTTCAATTCTAGAAGATCTCGAATGGAGTTTCATAGTGAGGAGAAGGAAGCTCCAAATGATGAATGTCTTTCTATTACATTGATTGTCCTTCTGAATATTAGGACAAGACAATAGATCCAACGAAACCAATGGATATGTTGAAAGATGATGCATTATCAAGAAGAGGCCATCATAGATTTGTGATACTTTGCAAGATGCAAGAAGGCATGCAAATCCTAGTGATAGATTTAGGGATATAGTTATGAGATTAGAAGGGAAGTTAATTATGAATTCCAAGTGGATCTACAAGATAAAAAATGTAGTTCTGATCAGCATCATAGATGACTCATGAAGGAAAACCAATTGTAGACTTGGAGGGAGTCATGGATAATATTTAGAGTTCTTGAGATAGGAGGAGGCTTGTCTCAATAAACCCAATTGGTGGAGATGACATAGATGAATACACGAATATCAACAAGTCTTGAAGGAAGAAGTTTACTTCAATGTGTAATATCCCATATCTAAATCAGATCTGAATATTAACTCTATTGTTGATATTATTTAAAAGTTAAATAAAAATTTACAAGCTTGTTGAGCACTTTCTTTTGACAATGAAACACGGGTAATAATGAAAGGAAAGATGAGAGTGGTAGAGGTTTTGGGTATGAAAACAAAGGATATTTTTTGACACTAAAATTTCAAATCCCTAAGTACCTAGATGTCACTCCCTTTAAGGTTTTGAGCATCAGTTATGCTGAAGTCTAATCCTAGGCTTCTTGGTGTCCCAACTGCTGCAAACTAAGATTGAACAATAAATTCAAATAAACCAAGGCTTATGTAATTCTGAGGTGAGTAATCAGTCACCGTTTATGCCTATCCATTAAAATATGTTCGAAACAATTCTGGAAAATTTGAAGGTGTTTAAGAAAAAAACTAGGAATTTGGCCGAGAGGAAGCCTGCACAGAGGATCCCACTCAAACGTTGTACAACAACAACAAAATATTAATATGTGAGTTAGGTTTGGTTTTTGGGTGATTTTATAACCTAAAAAAACTTACATAATGCAAATTGAGTTTACAAATAATACATAGCAACAAAAACTGTAAAACTAGTCAAAGAGTAGGGGTAAGGAAATAACAGTTAATTTCAACGTTGTAATTTATCATACCTGCAAATAATCATTATAAGTGGCTTATAAGACATATATTATGCATTATATAACTCATATATTCTTTTCATGTCCATTACATCGCATTTAGTGTATAGAACTTACAAAAAGGCCATTAAATGGGCATTGGAAGACTTCTCTCATGAAAATTTAGCATTATGACTTTCTTGGACAGAAATATTACTGTAAAATGGAGATAAGAACATGAAGAAGGATACGAGAAACTCAGAATGATATTTGAGGAGCTGATCTCCCTCAATGGTGCCCAATACTTAAGAATGGAGGCTTGGAACTAACACTCGGCACCAATCTAAGAGCATAAGTGAAGTCTCCTTCATTGGAGCTCGAGTTCCATGGCTGAATGGTTGTTATCAGAGCTCAAACTTGGTATTCAATGGCTTCTCCTTGGTTATATGTGTTATGCAATGAAGAATGGAAGAGAAGAGAATATAATGGAGTCTTGGGGCGCATCACCCAAGGTGACTGAGGCACATCACTCAGAATAGAATCTTAGCTTCACTCAACACTAAAATATTAATGATAAAAAAAACTAAGAAATGGAATTGGAAGCATTCTTTTATAGACTTGAGTGAATTTTTAAGCAAGTCATCAACATGTTGAGCAAGTTGCTTACTTTTTCAAACACTAACCCTAACCCATGGATGTGCCCTCCTTGAGGAAAATAACAATTCAATCCTTTTGTTGATGTTTCCTGCTTGCATCACTCAACCAGAGTGGAAATTGCATCCTCCTTGAGGAAATTAGCAAGTTTGTGCATTAGGTAAATCTTCCCTACTTTACATCCTTGAACATAATTGGAAACTGTGCCCTCCTTGACCAAAATTTTCTTGCTTTATGTCTTACTATTTTTCTTGCGCTTTCCTTCTTTAAAACTGCTTTGCTTTTCCCTGCTTTTGACAGTTTCCATCATTTTTTATGGCAGATTGCTTTTGTTGCAATTTCTATCTTTTGTCTTGATTTGTTCTTAGCATCTTCTTTGTTTGCTTTAGGTTTCCATTTTTTAATGCCAACTCTGGTCCACTTGGACCCATGCGCCCTCCTTGTCACCTAGGACATGAATTACAACTCATTTCCACGTTAATTATTTTTCATAATAATTAATTACATACAAAATCAAAATTGGAATTTTAATCTATTGCATGCTTCCATAGTATTAATTAATTAAAAATTCCTAGGCATAATTGATTTAATTCGCTTCTTAACCCCTAGGCACTTCACAAGGTCAACACTTTCAATGTCCTTCAAGGAAGGGACATTATAGTACTCCCCTCCCAATTCTACTTGTTCTCAAGTAGAAGCCATATAGGGTATTGCAAAATGTGTTCACCCTCCCAACAATCATCTTCACTAGGAAACCCTTTTCATTGCACAAGTCTGATTATAGCCATTCCCCTAATGACTAACCTTTCTTCCACAAACTTTTCACCTAGTTATGATAACTTAGTAAAATGCTTGGATCCCACTGCCTCCTCTGCAAGGATCCAAATGTTCCTGCCACTTTTGGAAAGTTGTCATTCCAATAATTTCCAGGGTACCAATGTTTCAACTCCATCCTCCCAAACATTGGTAACAACAATAAAGATTCATCATCACAGAGGATGAAAATGAGAAAGTGAAAATCATACGATCACACTGGCAATTGTTCATTCCCCGTGCCAAACTAAACATCTTTGAGACTCTCCCACCAATCATGGAACTTCTTGATGTGGGGCCAAATCATATTGAGCCTCTCCAAACTATGAAAATCCATGTGCAAGATAACACTGGAATTCACACCATTGCTACTATGAAGACACATGTGGTTATCCCATGGCCCTCTTTGTATACTGAGATCATTATGTAGCAGCCATACACGTTCATGCGACTGCTCACAAAATTTTCCTAATGTGTCTAAGGAATCTCCATTAATGCAAGCAAAATGTTTACCCTCTGGGGCACACATCTCAATCATGTGTCTAGCCACCCAATCAATGTATGAACAAACTCTCATGCCGATGGATCCATGTGGGAATAATTCAACTACTACTAGTGCATTTTTCAAACCATATAGCTTGGCCTTCATTCCATCAACTGGAAGAGTGGAAATCTCATGCTTCTCCTATGGCACCAACAGGAAAAATCCTTTCACCCAATTTTCATCCCCACATGATGTGGATGAAATAGAAGTGGGGGGTGCAGAACCGTGGACTAACTCTTTGCAATACTCAACCATCAAGCTAATGGATACACAACTTCCTCCATTGGTTGTCTCAGTGAAAATGTGATCATGTGCCTCTTTCAAGACTATGCAGCAGCCTTCTAGGGGCAATTCGTAATCTCTCTAGCGATGAACAATTGCTTGATATTCATTTTTCTCGACCTTAAACTCCTTAAGCACAAGAAAATCAAAATGCACCTCATGTGCCTTTGTATGGGAGATATCTAATGGATTCCATGCATTTCTTTTATGCTTCTCACATAATATGACAATGCCATATGCATCTATAAATCTGCTACAAATGCAAAGGAAACTCTTACCAATGTGAGCCCATCTTGCACACCCTTAAGGCTCCACCTCTATTATGTATCTACCCATACAATCCATATATGAATAGAAACATTTTCTTGTTGATCCATATAGGGTGTGACACTCCATAGTTCTCATGATGAATTCTTCCACCCATAAAGGTATATCATGAAGTCCTTCTTCCAAGACTTATATGTCAAACCATGCTTCAGCCATCCAAGCAAACACAGTGCACCCATGAATATTCATTTCATGTATATACTTATCTACCTAATCCTTAAAAAACAAATACCACTACATGCAGCCTCAAATAGTATTTCCTCAGTTATTTTTCCCATATCTAAGTCCTTCTTGACTCTTCTTCAAATCAACAAATGCTTGACCAAAATATTCTTCATCTTTTCTCTTCATAAGAGCATTCAAATTTGAATTCTTCTATGATCCATCATCGCCTTAGGATCCTCTATAAATATTTGGTTGTAATCAGCCATATGGATCTGATTTATAATTATATTGGAGGAACAATGTATCCCTCCCAACTCCACACAAGACCGTTCTGCAAACTGGTAGGTAAGGGATATATGACAAGTAAAACTCTTACCTTCATGTGCACTCATCTTTGAGGTGTGGTTATCCACCCAATCAATGGATGAATACGGACTTTTATTTGCTGAATCAATTGGCATTTCCTTAGCCATATTTCCCATGGCTAAGAACACTTCATCCTTCCTCTCAACCTCAACAAGTGCTTGGCCAAGATTTCCTTCATTATAGTTTTTCGCAAGCATCTGCAAATATGCTTCTTCTTCATGTTTTTCCTCCACATGAGGTTCCTCCAAAACATCCAAAGTAGCTCCTACCAGGTGCACATGATTATTTTCCATGCAATATGGAAGGTGTGGTACATTCAACTCCTTTCGAAGTTGATCAATCTGCAACCTTGATTCTTGAAGAGATTCTTGGGTTCTCTTCAACGAATCATATGTAGCCTCCCATTTGATATGGAGTCTTTCATACTCTTTTGTTTCCTTCTTGAATGCACAATGGTATGTTTCGGCCATCATGAGGAGTAAGTTCATATACTTCTCCTCCATATTGACCATGCCTTCTTTAAGTGTTATCCACTCTTCCACAAAGGCTTCTGCTTCCAACTCTCCTATAGAATATTTCCAACAACATCTTGTCACCAAGGCATTAGTATCAACAAAGTTGTTCATGCCTACCATAATCCTCTCTCTGTCCTCCTTTAGTGATCCACTCAAATGATGTGGCTCACAAAGCAGATCCTCCACCAAGGTTTCTCCTTCCAATGCCTGACATGCAAGACTATATTTCTTATGGCATAGATCCACAACACAAATCTCATTCTTGTTGTACATGTTAGCTTTAGAATCTTTTGCAAAATCACTTTCATGATATGAAGTGGAGGGTATCTTTGAAGGTTGGTATGAAATGTGATCTTTGAAAAAATCAGAAAGTGCATCATGCCATGGCATTTCATCTTCATCATCTTCTTGTAGGGATACTGTGGGGGCATGCTCTTCCACCAAATTCTCAGGTTCACACCCAAGTGGGGTGTGGCCTTGTATTCCTTTTCATTATGTGGCTCAAAAGATGACTGTAAATCTGATTTATAAACTTCTTTTGGATATGATCTAAAAGATGTCTCACCACAATGATCAAGATATCTCCCACAAAGGAGCTGGAAGTGCATTCATCTTCACTTTCTTCTCCTATGCAACCACCTTGCGTTGACTTGCACTCCACCTCATGGATATATGCCTCTACTTCATTTATATTCTCCTCCAAGCAACTTGATACTTATTCATCTTTAGTGGCACTCATTTCACAACTTTTAGAAGCTCTATTTGAAGAAAAAACAAACAATCTCATAAAGCTTGAACATGAAGATGGCTTTGATAAATCTTCACCTTTGGTTCCTTCTTCTTTTTCTTTACTTAGATACGTGGAACAACTTGGTTCCTCTCTGGGTGGTTTTTTGCTCTTGAAATAATGCTCATTAACATGTTTAGGCTAGAATCCATACTTGAAATAAATATATTGTCGAAAAGAAATGTTTGCACAAATCTACTTACCGAAATCTAGATACTCCTAGTAGCAACGAGGCATGTTTTTACATGCTTCAATCATCTTTGTCAAGTATTTCTTAACCATTCAAGAATCATATCTAATCTATTGTCTATTTGATGGACAATAGACTTCATCATCTTCAAATCTTGGTAGGCCTCCATGAACACAGAAAGTTACTTCTTCATATTGTATGTCGTACTCTTCATACTACTCATCATAGCCATCATCGGAGTAGGACATGACTGCAATTTATTTAACTTGAGAGAGCACTTTCCACAGGGGTGGAGGAAAGTGCTCTGATACCACTGTCATATCCCAAATCTGAATCAGATCTGAATATTAACTCTACCGTTGATATTATTTAAAAGTGAAATAAAAATTTACAAGCTTGTTGAGCACTTTATTTAACAATGAAAGACATAGGTAATAATGATAGGAAAACTAAGAGTGTGAGAGGGTTATGGGATGAAACCAAAGGACAAGTTTGGATACTAAGAGTTCAGATCCCTAAGCACCTGGATGTTGGGTCGTTTTAGGTTTTGAGCATCACCTATGCTGAAGTCTACTCCTAGGCTTCTAAGTGTCCCAACCGGTGCAAACTGAGATTGAACAATCAATTCCAAGAAACCAAGGCTTATGGAAGGATGAGGTGAGTTATCGGTCACTTTTTAGGCCATATATATCCATTAAAATAGGTTCAGAATAGTTATGGACAGTTTGAAGGTGTTTAGGAAAAAAGTTAGGAATTTGGCATAGAGGAAGCCTGCATAGAGAAGGCCACTCAAAAGTTGTACGACCCTAATGAATTCTTAATATATGATTTATGTTTGGATTTGGGGTGAATTTATAACCTAAATCAACCTACATAATTAAAATTGAGTGTACAAAATCATACATAGCATAAAAAATCGTAAAACTAGTTAAAGAGCACGGGTAAGGAAATAACACTGAATTTCGATGTCGTAATTTATCAGACCTATAAATAATTATTATCAGTGTTTTGTATGACATATATTATGCATAAGATAACTCATATATTCTTATCATGACCATTACATCACATTTAGTGCATATAACTTACAAAAAGGCCCATTAAATGGGCATTGGAAGACCTCTTTCATGAAAATTTAGGATTATGACTTTCTTAGACAAAACTCTTACTATAAAGCAAGGATCGAAACATGAAGAAGGATATAAAAAGCTCAAAATAATATTTTAGGTGTTTATCTCCCTCAATGGTGCCCAAGACTGGAGAATGGAGGATTGGAACTAACACCCGGCACCGATCTCAAAGCATAAGTAAAGTCTCCTTCACTAGATCTCAACTTCCATGGATGGATGGTTGTTATCAAAGCTCAAAATTGGTATTCAATGGATTCTCCTTGGTTATCTATGGTCTGCACTAAATAATGGAATAGAAGAGAAGAGAATGGAGGCTTGGGGCGGATCATCCAAGGTGACTGAGGCACATCACTCAAACTAGAAGCTTAGCTTTACTCAACACCAAAACATGAATGATAAAAACTATGAAATGGAGTTGGAAGAATTCTTTAATAGACTTTAGTGACTTGTTGATCAAGTTACCCACTTCTAAACCCTAACCCTAATTCATGAATGTGCCCTCCTTGAGAAAAATAACAAGTTAAGCCTTTAGTTGATGTTTCCTTGCTTGCATCACTCGACCAAAGTGGAAATTGTTCCCTCCTTGAGGAAATTAGAAATTTTATGCATAAGGTAATGTTTCCCTGCATTGCATCCCTGAACATAATTGGAAAGTATGCCCTCCTTGACCAAAAGTTTCTTGTGCTTTCCTTCTTTAAAACTGCCTTGATTTTCCCTACTTTTGACAATTTCCATCTTTTTTATGACAGCTTGCTTTTGCTGCAGTTTCTATCTTTTGGATTCAGTTATTCTTAGCATCTTCTTGGTTTGCTTTGGGTTTCTAGTTTTGAAATCTAACTCATGGTCCACTTGGACCCATGCACCCTCCTTGTCGCCTAAGACAATTACAACTCATTTCCACATTAATTATTTTTCATAATAATTAATTAGCATTTTAATCTATTACATGCTTCCATAGTATTAATTAATTAAAAATTCCTAGGAATAATTGATTTAATTCATTGCTTAACCCTTAGGAACTTGAAAAGGTCAACACTTTCAATGTCCTTTAAGGAAGGGCCATTACACAATGTAAGATACTCAGGTGTAGAGATTGGAGAGTGTCCAGAAGCAAAGGGAGTGAGATACTCAGATACAGAGGGATCAATATGCTCCCAAATAGAGGAAGTAGCTACAACACATTTTCTTTATGATAAAGAATACTTTATACTAACTCAAATAGGCACCTAGGACTTGGTATGTCATGATAAACATGTACTTGATGAGCTTGGACTTGATCGAGAACGATGTGGATTCCAACCTTTACTACAAGGTTGTTTATTTGATCTTGGTGCTATATGATTAATACTTTCTTCCATTGTGAGAATATAAAATCTTATTGTTGAGTGCAAGGGGGGGTTGGCCTCTGAGTTCGAGATGAGGTGCCTTAGCCTAATGCATTACTTCTTGAGATTAGAAGTGTGGAGGAGACCAAATGTTATCTTCCTTGGATAAAAGGAGTACATAGTTGATATCCCGAGAGGTTCGGGATGATTGACTGCAATTCCATAACTATCCCTATGATGACAATCTAAATAAGTTGACTGATTCCACTTCATATTCATATTTGGTGATATACATGCAGTTGATCATATCCTTGATGAGATATTTTCTTTGTAATTAACACCTTGAGCTAGTGTATGGTTGAGCTTAGGCATGTATTTTGGGTCGCAGCAAAACATGTGTTGAGGCAATTGTGTGGTATAGTTGGATGTGATCTAAGAGATGTCTCAGGTGGAGAAGTGAAGTTGCAAATTTAAGCAGATTCTGACAGAGTCGGACTTCAATAGAGAGAAAAAGCACCTCAAGGTGTTTCTTCTGCTTGAGATCAACCATGATATCTTGGTTTAGCGAGAAGAAGACCTCTATCGCACTTAGTACAATTGTATCCAACATTGTAAGTTGCAAAGTAGTGTGGCTTTGAAATCTTCTTGCAAGATTATTTGATCAAGAGACGACCATGATACAATATGACAATCAAAGTTGTGTCAAGATTTCGAAAAAGACAGTGTTCCATGATAGGTCGAAGCATATTGAGATCAAATACCATTTTATTCTAGACATGGGGCATAAGGGGGTAGTGAATCTCCAGTACATATCCACATATGAGCAGATAACTAATATTCTCACAAAGCCTCAGCCCAAGGCAAAGTTTGTATACTTTAGGGACAAGCTTGGTGTGATGGAGAATGCCTCCCTAAGTGAGGGGGAGTGTTAATGGATGTGAAAAATTGAGATGGTGATACATATGAGTGAGCATACATTCATGAGAGATGAGTGGCACAAACACTGAGATGTTCAAGCAAACATTCACATGAGGTGAAAGATACTAGAGATGCTCATACAATACATATTCGAGATGGATTACAAACATTCTCAACCAAGTGTGATACTTGGATTGATGTAGGATGTTTATGTTGGAGGTTCTCACCAAGCATGAATCTTGGGGTGAAGTAGAATGTCTCCTTCGTTGAGAGGAAATGTTGATGTTCTCTGTGGTTCCAACATCGGGAAAACATTCTACAAATCATTCTCCCACATTAGCCATGTGTATTAACCAATGGTTGCTAGAGAATGGCCCCTTTATAGCCCTAATTAGTCATGTGAATTGACTATGTTTTTTAGGCTCAGATGCTTAGCCTTTATCTAGTCATGTGGATTGACTATGAGTTTCAGAAGGCTAGAAGTCACATGCATGCTCTAAGAAGGAGTGATCTCAGAAGGAGTGCTCCAAAAAGGAGTGATATATTCTATTAGAGTGAGTTGACTTGTTTGTGTAATTAGGGATTTCATCTCTTGTGGTATAAACAAAGTCTAATATAATGTTGTATTGACATTTGTCTCTAAGAAGTGTCCGGGACTTCTCAAAGTATGGTTAAATCAACATTAGGCTCTATATGGAAGAATGTCATCAACATGTGATGAGATGAACATCAACGAGGATAATTTTTCTATGACAAAAAAATAACCAAAGAAACGAAGAAAAAAAATCCATTAAAGAAGTCCAGAGAAGGTGGAAGGTAAGAAAGAGCACAACTACCCCAATAAAAGGGGTATATTGACCCTAGAAGATAAAGGTATATGTGAGCCTCAAGAGTGAAAATCAATTCAACTGAAGAAGATAAATAGAGGTGTTCTCACACTTAATTTGACATGTTAACACTACACATCTTATTCTCTCCACTAGTGCACATCTCCAAGGAAGGCCTAGTAAAGGAAAGACGGGTTGTGTAAATGAATGGAAGGTCATTTCTAAACACAGACTTCTATAATAGATTTTTCTTTAATAGTGAGTTGGTGTTGAAACTCGACCCAAATACGAAGAGTGTTTTGAATATCTGTGGTCAAGGTTGTGAGGCTTGATAGAGTTGACATCTTCTCTTGAATGGAATGGTCTATGATGTTTTCCAAGTCAGGTCCCAATGAGTGAGCCTTTTCACCTGTTGTACCTAACAATCTTTTCATTTGTGGGCAGATCTTGTCGAGTGTGTTGATGCTTGGGATTGCTTGGTTCATCCATTGATGCCTTTGTTTTTCTATTTTTTCTAGCTTTGTTGTTTCTAATATGATCTGGTCTTGGATTGTTCTTCTCATGGTGTCGTCCAGACCTTGTTGTTTTTTGAAGTTCTTGAATACTTTTCCATAGTGGGTGTACCAACCCTGTAGGACTTCTTCTGTGGTGACAAACTCTTCTAAGTGGTATTGCAATACCTTGTGTGCCTTGAAAAATGTTGTGTACTACTGCCTTAGTAGCACAGAAGTTTCTTCTTTTGGCGCGTCTCTCTTAATCTGCAGCTATGTCTGTAGGTTTGATATGACACTTTCAAACAATTGGTATGTTATTTCTAATGGTTTGTCGGTGTTGGTCTCAGTCGTCCCTAATATCATTGTCTATATTAAAGTCCTTCACTTAGTCAGGAATTCGACTTGTTTTGTTTTCATTTTTTTCAATTCTTTCTTGTTTTGTTCGATTTCTGGTTGATGCTTCTTTGGTTAGTGCTTCTGGGAGTCTATCCAACTCTCTGTCTCTTAGCTTTAGTGTTTCGACTGCAAAAATTGATCCCAGTCGATGAAGGTGGATATCTATCAGTGTTTGTTGTTTCTGTTGTTCTTCTTTTTTCTTCTTCTCTTTTCTCTTACTCTTGTGCTTCGACTTATGGACCACTTCTGATCCTATCGGTACTGATGTTGGTTGCTACTGTGGTGTTTGTTGTTCTGCAGTCGGTGGATTCTCAGTTGATTGAACTTATGTTGTGGTAGGATTAGTTTGTTGGGTATATGGGATGGGGTTTGTGGATGTTTTTGCTTCTAATGGTGGTGAAGATGGTGGTTCTAGTATGTGATGAGACTCTGGTTCTGGTGGTGGGGGTGACGGTGAATGGTCTAGACTTAGAGGGGTAGTCAAAAGATTTGTTGGTATGGAATCTTTGACTTCTGTTTGAGGGTTGATGGTATTGTCGATTCCTTCATCTTCCATGAGGTTATCGATTTCAGAATCTAAGGCTACTTGATTACCTTCGAGGGAAAGTGGTCCCCTCCCTTTCTCATTGGTTGGGCAGTTTTGGAATGTTGGTGTAAATGATGAAATGTGGGTTGCGACTACGATGGATGTCAGGTCGGGGTTGTGAATGTATGATGATTTGATAATTCCTATGACTGATGGTCGTGATGAAGTTTGTGGAATGAGGATTTGTCAGGCATAACTTGACTCGACAAGTTTGTGGGTGGTGTTGATCTGTTGGGATTTAAAGAACATATATGGAAGATTATTGATAAATTGTTTAAGTTCAACATCTTTATCATTTTTTCCTTAAGGGTTCTAGGGATAATCTCCTTGTATCTTGGTGATATGGCCACGGTCGACTCTAGTGTTATTCTAATCGGAGAAGGTCTTGGTGAGTATGGGATTAAATCATTAGAATCTATTGCGAGTGGGGTAGTTGTTCTTACCTTCTTTAGCCTGCCCTATTTTGCTCCTGAATTGAAAAACTGCTTGAATTGGGTCTCGACTAATACCCTGTTTTTCTCAGCATCCTCCAGAATGTCGGCAACAATAGCCAAGAGTTCTTCCTCATCTTCTGACTCCTCCGATAAGATAAGTTTACGCTTCCCCTTCCCTTTTCCCTAAGTTCCTATCTTTTTCCTTGAGGTTGTTATTTCCTCATATATTTTCCTCAAATTTTCTTTTGTCATAGCATACTCTAGGTTGTCTGATTGACTATCTTCTTCTATCTTTTCTTCTCCTTTCTCCTATTGTTGAATTAGGACGACAATGTTTTGCTCTGTCAGTGTGACCGCCTCATGTTCAGTTGATGCATTTTCAATTTGGAGGGGTTTTTTCCCTATGTCAGAGTGTCCCCTGAGGTGAAAGTACTAATATGAAGGTTGACTTCATAGTCTTCCTCCTTCTCCTGATCATTCAATGGCTCTATAATGACTTGATTGTTTTCTTTTGTAGCCTCCAGTATGGGGATGTTGGTTTTGGTCTGCCTAGCCAACACTATGAAGATCTCCTCGACTATTGGATATTAGTCGAGTGGTTTTTCCTTTGCTTTAGACCCTTGCTCATGCCATACTATTGTGTGGTCTAGTTCTAGTTGAATGTGTGCAGTAGGAGGCAGACGTCTTCGGATGTTTTGAGGCATCCTCCATCTGGTTGTTCATATTTTTAGGTTTTGAAACCAGTGTTCCAGCAACACTTTGATTTCTTCCTGTTCCATTGGGGTTCTAGCCATTGAAAATGGCTTGAAGTGCCACATATGAAACCTGGTCGGCTCTAAGAAGTCTTTGTGCCCAACTGGACATAAGTGGTACATAGATTATATCCATATTAACAGTGATGGGAATCTGATCATTGCACCTGATTCCTGGCACTTCTCGCATATGGATTTGAGTATGTCAACCATGTATTGGGCCCAACGGTATACCTTTTATGTGCTTGCTATGCATTCGACTACTTCCAGCATATTGAGATTTAAGTCATAGCCACGTCCTGTGACAGTCAGACCGGTGGACACGATTTTGGCCACCATTTTGGGTGTGGTGGCTTGGACTTGACCAATTATTAACCCTTTTGAATTTTTCCCTTTCGATGTTCCCGTTAGTCTTTTCACTAATCCTTCCTTAATGCCTACAGGAACAGGGTCGCCTTTGTTGGACAACCCAATGAGTTTATAAATGGTTTCAGCTGATATTTCCATCGGTGTGTTCAAGTAAAACTTCCCATTGTGGTACCGGTTGATTATGAATCTAACAATAGTTTCCTTCGTTCCTCCAAAACTTGCCATGAGCGATGCATTCATAAAGTTCATAATTGTGTTATGGTTTACCTTCTCCACTTCCTCTGTCATTTTTTATTTGCCCCTGTAAGCCCATTCTTTGATTTATTTCCAGTTTTTTTCCCATGAACCTTCCTGCACTTTTGAGTTTTTAATGTTCTTTAATTGTTTTATTAGTGGACTTACGATAGATTCCAACTCTTTTAGTTTGGATTTCATGGCTCTTGTTTGTTTTGGGTCCATTTTGTCTGTTGTTCTTGATTTGCTCAAGGGGGTCTGGTAATTCTGTCGCTCTAGATCTTGATGAAACAGTATGTGGTTTTCGATTGGTGTAGTATTTATAGGCAGAGCAGATGGCGATCTTGTCGATGGTGTTATTAATGGTGGATTTGATGGTAAAGGATGCTCTAATGAAGGTTGAGTTAAAACGTTATGGGTTCAACGCTCCCTCTAACTGTAGTCATGATGAGTTGATTTGACGTTTTGGTCCTCTTGCCGATGATGAAGGTATGGTCGGTATGTGGTATGTTGATGGTAAAAATGTCGATTATTATCGAATGGTCTATTATTCCTATCGAAGTTCATTTTGATTTTTCTTGGTTCTTGTTGGGGTTTTAGGTTTTTTCTTTTTATATGAATTTGTAACAGATATAAAACCATTTTTCTTTTTCTTTTTTTTATAGTTTTGGTACCGTTTTAGTCAGGCACTGTTTATTAGCTTCCGAATTACTGTGCCCTATAATGTTCTCAGTCGAACTGATCCATTGGCATTGATTTCTTCGATAATATGCGGTCCCATCCATTATGTGTGTAACTTTTTAGGTTTTCCTTTCACCCGACTATTGTATAATAATGCAAGGTCTCCGACTGACAAATTCTTATTTTTGATGTTTCGGTCGTGCCAAGCCTTCTGTTGTTGCTTCTAAATTTCTTGATGTTGTATAGCAAGCAGTCGGTGTTCTTCTAGTTTAGATAATTGCATTATTCAATCCTCTCTTACTTCTTCGACATTGATATGTAAGATGTTGGCTATCACCGGTTTCTGCTGTCGAAAATGTAAAGGAACGATTGCTTCTTGACCGTAGACTAGTCGAAAGGGTGTTTGGTCAGTCGAGAGTTTATATGTTGTTCTATATGCCCATAGTACCGTTGGGACTTTCTCATCCCAATCATCTTTGTCGGTATTGCGTATTTTTGTTAAACCCTTTGTCAGTGTTTTGTTGAATTCTTCTATTGCTCCATTAGACTAAGGGTGATAGGTTGTGCTTCGTCGATGGTCGATTTTGAATTGTTCTATCAATGTTGTAATTGTTTTATTGAAGAAGTGTGAGCCTTGGTCAATGATTAAGGTTAGAGGATAGATAAACCTAGTGATAATGTTTTCATATATGAATTTAGCAACTACTTCACTAGAGCAGGTTTCGACAGGTTCTGCTTCTGCCCATTTAGTGACATATTCAACTGTTGTTATGATATACCTTGCGCCTGTTTTTTTTGTTGGGACTGGAAATGGACCTATAAAGTCAATAGCCCAAATTTTGAATATGAGGCTTGGGTTTACTGATATTAAAATCATTTATGTAGTAGGTAGCGGTGGACCTAGACGTTGACAGTGATCACATTTGCTCACAAACTTTTTACAGTCTTTGTATAGTGTCCGCCACCAAAACCCTGATTATTGGATTTTCTTTGCAGTTGTATTCGACTGAAAGTGTCCTCCTGCTGGTCCATAGTGTGCTTCATGCATAATGTTTTCTCATTCATGTTCTAGTACACATCGACAGAGTACTTCATCTAAACCCATTTTGTATAGGAATCCATTGATTAAGGTGTATGGGGCTGCTTTCATGGCTAAAATTCATTTTTTCTTAGTGTTCATGCCTTCTGGTGCTTGACCATTTTCTTAGTGTTCATGCAGGAACAACTTCTATTTAGAATAAGTGTGCAACTGGTAGGTCATCTTCAACTCATGCCGACTCCTCTCCTGTGTCAATTCTCGTCAAATGGTCGGGCCCGACATTCAATCATCCCAGTCATACTACAACTTTGAATTCAAATTCTTGGAATAGTAATAGCCAGCGGTAGATTCTTCCGTGATGCAAAGGTTTATTGACGAGGTATTTTAATGCTTGATGACATGTATAGAATATGAAGGGGTTACCTAGTAGGTTGTGTTGATACTTTTGAAGAAAAAAGACCATCCCTAATGCCTCCCTTTCTGTTGTGGAGTAGTTGCATTCATCTTTATTTAATTTTCTACTATTATATATGATTGGGTAATCCATGCCATCTTCACCGGGTTGTGTCAATATTTCTCCTATTGCTAATCCTAAGGCATCAATGTGCACATGAAATTTGATCGACCAGTTCGGGAATCGAACAATAGGTGCTTCACTCTTTAATGTGTCGAAGACGTATCACATTCTTCTATCCAGTTAAACTCTTGATCTTCTCTTAATAGTTCTTCCAGAGGGTATTTCATATCATAGTAGTGCCGAATGAATTTTCTATAGTACCCTGTATGTCCTAACAGTACCCTGACCTGTTTTAGGTTCACCAATGGTTTTAAGTAGAGTATAATTTTTATCTTTTCAAAGTCGACTTTGATACCTTCCTTGCATAAAATATGCCCTAATAGGATTCCTACAGGGGTGAAGAATATGAATTTCTTTACATTTAGAGATAGTTGAATCTGTCGGCAGCATTCCAGCATATGCCTTAACCATTTACAATGGTATTTCAGCATAGAATAGATCGTCTAGTCGTTGAAGTATATTGCCATTGTTTTGTAGATGTATTCTTGAAATGTCTTAACAACTATTCTTGAAAACACTATAGGTGCATTTTTTAGACCAAATGGCATGACTCTGTAGGCAAATGAACCAAATTCATATACAAAAAATATCTTTTCTTATCTTCTTTGGCTATTGGCACCTGATTATACCCTGAGAATCCATCCGTAAATGAATAGCATTCCCCCCTACAACTTCATTCAAGATTTCATCAGTGTATGGAGTCAGGAATGGATCTGTTAAGGTAACCTTGTTTAATTCACGAAAATTGACACAGATTCGTAGTTTTGTCGGGTCGTGCTTTTTCGATTGGATGACCATTGGGCTTTCCCATTTCAACTGGTCAATGGGGTAAATTATTCAGGCTGTTAGCACATTGTCGATCTCCTTTTTGACTATTTATTTATATTTATGATCCAACTTATAAGGTCTTTTCTTGACAGGTCGGGCATCAGGTTTGATGTCTATCTTCATCTCGCCCATTTCTGCTACTAATCATTTTAAGTCTTTGTAGTCTCGCGCAAATACATCTTGAAATTATTTTAATAAGTCGACGATCTCTGTGGTTTGTTCTTCACTCCAATAATCACCAATATTTGCCATTTTTTGTCTATTATCATTAGAAATGTCAATATCTTTAGTTTTTACTTTTGCACCCAACCATTTTGGTGCTTTACTTTCATTAATTTATCGACTTCCTTCTTTGAACTGTGAAAATGTTGCTGGAAAGTATGTTGTTGTCATTCGGTCGGTATCATTTTTGTCGGTCGACTCAATTTTGAATATTGTTTTAACTAGTTTAATTGTTTTCAGGTGATCGATCTTCCATGGAAAACTCCTCCCATCTATGTGTTCACTTTCTAATTGGAGACTTATCGACTGTGGTATTTTGTCAGACCAAATGTTATAGCATGCTATATTTGGTTGGCTTTTATTTTGTGTCGATTCATTAATAGTCGGTTGTATAAATGTTTTTATCTGTTTTGTAGCTTTTACTAGTTTTGTGTCTTCCGGTATAAATCTAAAGTCCTTAATGAAATTTTCTCTAAGTTCATTCCATAAGAATGTTTCGCCTCGTGCCTCTTCCATTTTATATGTCTTGTTCAGTAGGTCAACTAATGTCGAGGGAAACAGGTGTGGCCATATAAGTTCGTCTTTGTAACCAATTCTTCTCCACTCTGTTTCACAAATTCGTATATGTTTTTCTGGATCTTGTCCTTGGATGAAGACACGTATGTGATCATGTTTTGTTTGCTTCCTTCCGTCGAATCTCTCTACGAAGAAATTCGAAGCTGTCGTCCACGTTTGTAGTCTCAACTGATGGGTGTCCCACCATCAAGCAACTTGTCCTGTAAACATTTCGACCAAGCTTTGAAGTCGTCCATGTCCACCTAGATTCTTAGAGACTTGTTCTACATGTAGAATGAGTGATTATGTTTCTTTATACCAAAGACTTTGTTTATTATCTGTTTTTATTGGTGCTAATGAGGGGTATTCCCTTATTCTTTTCTCAAATATTTTTGGGATAGTCGATATAGAAAAGAATTGTCAAGTTGGTTTCTACTGGATAGCTTGAATGGTCCAGCAACCTCGTGCTTTTGTTTCATAATTTTCAATCTCCCAATCGTATAATTCTGCATCTGAGTTATATCCGACCGAGTCCTGGTTCCCTATATGAAGTTCACCATAATTATTGGGTTCAATATAGTCATCATTATTGTGTATTTGGTATAGTTGTTGTATGTCGACTTCTTCATCAATAGGTTCAGTCCAAGGTTTGCCTTGGGAGGGATGAATGGGGATGATATCTTTCTGTCCATTCCCTTTTAATTTTATTTTTTCCTTGTCTAAAGATATTGATGCTTTCATTTTCCTTCCCTGTGGTCGACCTACCAAGGCTGGAAAGGAGTTAGATCCTTCCTTAGGGTCGATAATTTCGAAGTTGATTTTAGTCGATATGCCTTTTATTGTTGTATCGACATTTCTCCAAACCCCAATGGGTTCGATCGGTCCTTGGTCAGCTAATTTGACATATATGCCTAACTCGTTTAGGCAAGGTCTGCCCAACTGTTCCCATGTATCTCATGTCATGATATTTACTTGTGAACCGAAGTCAAGAACGACTTGTCGAACATGATATCCTTCAATTTCAAGATCAACAAGTGGGTCAGCATCACTCTTGTCTGTTTTATTCAAACTGCATATACTTTTAGTTTGTTTATATGTGTTATTTTTGTGCTTCATATAGTATAATAAGTCAATGAATTGAGACATCGATTTATCATTCTATATTAAATTGAATAGTTATTCAAGTGTGTTTTGTCGTCTATCATCGACTGCTTCCCGTCTGGAAAAATTCGGAAACATGTTTGATGCATCGTTATATAATTGTTTTTGTTTTGTCAGATTAGGGTAATCATTTTTTTCTTTAATTTTGCTTATGCGTGGGTTATCATTTCCAATTTTTGTCCCTTGTCGGGTTACTATATGTAGGTTTTTTGTATGTATTACATCATGAAAATGAACACACGACAAGACATTAACATTTTTCTTTTTATTAATCTTGTCAAGCATGGTGAGATAATCCTCTAGTGAGTGATCACCCACACCACAGCTAGTACAAAAATTTAGATCAGTTTTATCCTTATATGGACAGTCTGCATAGCGGTGTCCTTCTTTATAACATGTAAAGCACTGGATGGGTCGTCGTGGTCGGTTGTCACGATTTCCAAAAATTCTTCCTTGACCTCCAAATCCCCCACGATGATTGTCGAACCATCGAATCGTATCGACGATCTTCATATCTTTGATTATTCGGCTCATTTTGATCATTGCCCCTTGGAATGTTATCATTATTCTGCGCAAATACATTTGTTTGGTAGATTACTTGATATTTTTGTCGATTCTTCAAGTTCAAGTGGCAGTCGGTCGTTGCGTGACTCTTTACCTCACAGATTGCACACCAAGATGCTTTGTCATTTTTCATGTTATATGGGCAATATTTCGTTGCATGTTGTCCATGTTCTTAGAAAATGTCGCAGAAACACTTTGTTTGAACAAAACAAATGTCTTGTCAACTATTATTTAGTGTGTCCAGTCGTGGAGCACTTTGTGCACCGAACATCCTGATTCATGAGGTTCAGCTCTTTCAAATATTTATGCATGATTTCTAGATGTTCTTCCAACCTAGTATCGATGGGATATGCTGGGAAATCCTCATCCATCTCTACCTGTAGATATTTGGTAAGTGCGTCTTCATATGTTTTAAATGTCTCCAAGCTTATATGCCACTGGATTTTCTGTGATAGGACTGAAAGAAACCACTGAATTAATAATTGTTCATCAATTACATAATCTAGTTGGCTCGGGAGGTCCTTCCATCTCTTATCATAGTCTCGGACGGACTCTGCTGGTTTCTGAGATGTCATCTTTAGCTTTTTTGCTGCCAGATGCTTTGCATCTGGTGTTTTAAAGAAAGATAAGAATTGTTCCTTAATGTTAGATTTGGATGCTTGAGGTGTTCTCTTGATATAATTCATATACCAAGTTAATGCTCTTTTTCGTAAGGCACCGAAGAACTGCGCCATATGGCGTTCTTCACTCGTAACTTGATTGGCCTCCCATGTTGACTCGCAGACGAACCAATGTCCTATGGGATCTTTGTCACCCTCATAGAGGGAATTATATGTGCTGAGTCGTGACCCATGTCAGTGTCGACGTCTCCCCCGAGAGGTGGCAGTGGTGGGGGTAGTGGGATACTCTGTGTATCTCTTTGTTCACAGATGTTGTTGACGAAACTTTCGTTCCCGTCGATTGTTTTGTTTGTTGTTTCTTCTCCCACAAGTAATTAGTTCAGGTCAACTTCTTCTGTCGATGTCCAGCTACATTAGAGTGCCTGGAAGCCCAACTGTTTTGTTTCTTGTAAAGTTGTGTTTGGCAGGGGGGGTGCTCCTTCATGTGTCAAGTAGAGAAAGTGGATACTTCGGTTGGAAGGGTATGCTTGAAGTGTTACCCAATTTCCTTCCTCCGGTCGATGGATCACTAAATGATTGTCATAATTTACTTCGTCATCTCGTCCGCTCCATATACCGAACTCACTAGCTCTTAGTCGTAGGTCCTCTTTGACAATGGCCTGTATTCAGGTACTCGAATTTGTTGAAGACATAGGTCTTATCTCCTGGGGAATTTCTAGTTGGAGAGCTTCTCATTGCTCTATCCACAAGTCTTATTCCATGGGTGATGCTTCCTCATCCATGCATTCTTCCTATCGGTCATGACCTGACTCTAGCGGATTTCTTTCATGTTCTGTCACCCTAGTTGTCATTCCTCTTTGCAACGCTCTAGATTGCTCTCTTCTCTCTTCCCTTCTTTTATGCCTCTTCTCTCTTTCTAAATTTTGCAAGTCCGACGTACCTTTGTGTGTCATTGTTTGTTCGATTTCCTTTTTAGGTCAACTTTTCATTGCTGGTGATGGTATTTTCTTCAGTCAACTAGAATCCTTTTTACTCTACCCCGACACGTGACTAGCTACCCCCCCCCCATAGCCTACCCGACGCTTTAGAAAGCTCGGATAGTTCTGTTTATTTGCTTAGGAAGTACTCCCACTCCCTTTCGGTAATGAATTTTTCCAACTTCTTATGTTTCTCCGCCCTCGCGTAGTGATGGATGAGGTTCTACGATATGGCCCGCTCCCTTCTCGATCAAAAATTTGAACAAAAGGGTCGGTAGAGAGCAAAGAAACTACTCAGTGAAGTCCGTATAAAACCTTCTCTCGATACTTTCAACCGAGACTCTTTCCTCCATGGCTCGTTCTTCGCAGAATTCGTCGGTGATCTTTTCAAACCACTCCGACAGGTTTGTTTGTCCGCCTCGAATTAGTTTCTCCAGTAACTCTTGGTCTTTAGTTGCTTCCGGATTTTTCATCCAGAAGTTTTTTTAACAGCCGAGGTACCGACTCTACAAACTTCTCATGTGTTTCGGTTAAGAATTTCTCCTTTGCCTGCACGATGGTCAATCTGTTTCTTCTTGCATAGTTTTGTAAATAATTTGCAATCTTACGCACCCACCAATTATTAATCTCTTGCTCTGATATCATCGGCGTATGGTCATGTCATCCGTATATGTACTACCGGCAATGGAACCAATGTTGTAATCTCACAGATCACATAAGGTTACCAATAATACACATAAGAATCATATAAACATACAAAAACAAGAGATAAGAACAGGTAATGGAATAAGAGATTATATTATAGAATCACATGAGGGTCCATACATATACAAAACTGAACCAAGTTCTTAACTGGCTCAACAGCCTATTATATATGATTTACAAAATGGTTATGAGTAACTACTTGTCGATTCAGTCAACCGACATGACCTTTGGAGGTCGACCTAATCTCTGATTAGTCGGTTGACTGGACTAGTCGGTTGACTCGACTAGTCGGGTCACCGACTAGCTCCTCCAATAGTTATCTTATTATCTTATTCTCTCAGAAGATTATCTACCCTTGTTAGTTTTTATTGTGAAGAAGGGTGAATCTCCTTTGTGTTAGGGCTCAACTTCATATTTGGTATTTTACTTGGATTGGATTAAATTCTTTTGAGAAAAGTTTGTTGGGTTTTCTCTGTCTTTGGATTTCCCAAGAGAAAATTTTTGTGTCTCTTGTTTATGGTATTCTTTCATTGGTCCTTGTTCTATTTTCCACTGCAAGAGAATATTTAATATGTAGTTAAATTATGGGATGAAATAAATGTATGAATAACTATTGTGAAATAATTATCAAGGATTAAAAATTGGTACATTGAAATCTTCATTGGATTGCAACGTCAAACAATGGTACATTGACACCTTCATTGCATAGTGTATGCTGCAAATGTGAAAATAGTCTTTCAAGCCATTGTTTTGCTTTAGTTTCTCTCACGTATAGGTCTTAAAGATAATGTCTAGGGCTAAAGAATATTGCTACATTAAATATATGAATCTCATTGATTCTTTAATTAAAGCTCTCAATTAATACTTGGACACACTTCCTTGTAAGTTGTATGCAACTCTCAAGGGAGCCATTGATACATGTTGCCATTGGTTGTGACATGCGTTTATTTTGGATTGGAATATGCAACAAATCATGTCGGTGTATAATCCCCTCGTTGTTAAAATTTTGAAGGACTCCATCTCTAAAGTCTTCCAAGAAGTTACTAAGATGTGTTGCACCATCTGTAAAAGAATATGACCCATCGAAATAACTCTTAAGAGTATTGAATGTATGGTCAGTATCTATTCCAAGTGTTGTTGCATCTACATTACCTTCTTGGATTTTTTTACTTAGATTATTCAACTCCACCAAAACATCAGCAAGCATATTTAGACATAATTGAACTAAGAAAATCCTTGCCTTATGATACCATGCATTCTTCCTTTCATTTTCCCACGAGCTCAAAATCCCAAGTATCAATGTAACGAGTCTTTCAACTACTTGATCCCTAGATAACCATCGAATCCCATGGATTTGAAGAACTTGTAAGGATTCTAATTCCATTACTTTTAGTAAAGCAACTAGCTCATCATTTCTCTTTGATGAATTTCCAACTCACGAGTACACCTTATTTGTTATTTTCTCAACCACTTCTCAGGATACAATAATTATGGTATCTTTGAAAAGCATTTGGTGCTGCAAGTGCGTCAAGATGTGCAATGCAATAAGGACCAATCAGATTTGGAAAATCATTCTTTAACAATGTGACAGATCAATTTTCACTTCCAACCATAAATGAAGCACCATTAGTAGAAATTGTTGTTAGCATTTCATTTTCCAACTGCCTTGTTTATTTTAGGTTGATGAATATATTATATATGGTATTTCCTTTTTCACCAAGAACGCTGATAAGTTTCATAAATTGTGATATTGGAGGCCTTAAGCCTCCTAAGCCTATTTATGTAGAATACCCAACAAGATATTGTTCCAAATCATTATCTAGACTTTCATATAACATCACATAAGAAGAAAAAAAGGAACGTCCAACATTTTTTTAGCTTGCACCTCTTCAAGGTAATTTGAGACACAAATAATAAATTCAATGGTATCTTTTTTGTTTAAATAGGAACAATACTCTACTCGACTAGGCATGTTAGGTGTTTGTAAATGCATATAAAGTTGACATACATAAGCAACAATTGCAAT
The DNA here is from genome assembly GCA_001517045.1 of Pseudotsuga menziesii. Taxonomy (NCBI): domain Eukaryota; kingdom Viridiplantae; phylum Streptophyta; class Pinopsida; order Pinales; family Pinaceae; genus Pseudotsuga; species Pseudotsuga menziesii. The sequence continues at coordinate 95,048 of LPNX010298117.1, forward strand.
ATCCTTTTTTGCAATAGAATATGTTAATTTCATTATGGTTATCACCTTTTCCTTGTTGGCCTCATTGATACTCATAATGTGTTCCATAATTTACTTTGTTAATCTTTGAGTTTCATACAATTTTTTTGAACTTATATTTGATGAGTAAAATATTTTGAATGAGTTTTCACATCATCATATTGAATTGTATTACATCCAGTGTCGATACCCCATGGACCTTAAGCCTTGTATTTCTCACAAAGTTTGTAGTTCATATGAGTCATTCCATTCACAACATTGATACTATAGACCCAAGGATGCTTTATCTTCAACTCCTCTCAAAATCCGTGCTTTGATGAGGTCTTTCTTTTCCTCTCACTACTAGAGGCACCCTCTTGATGACCAAACATCTCTATATAATAAACAAGGTCTTCATCCATGTATTAGTTATGTTCATCATTCAAGTTGGGTATATCATTCAAGTTAGGGATATATGAAATCTATTAAAGGGTTTTGGCATTGTAGAATACCCATAAAATTTGTCCAAAGTTGGTTGTCCCTTCTTTTTTGGAGGCATTTATAGTGAAACAATATACCTATAAACCATACCAACAATAATAAAAAGTAATATAATTCATGTTTTAAGCAAGGGGAAAAGAGATAAACCATAATGCCATGTCCAAATTAATAACATTATTTATTTAAATTAGTTGAATAAGCAAAGAACAAACAATCATTTTACTTCAAATGGAAAATTTAATCCAAGATGATTGTGGCAGAAACAAAGAAACAACCAATACCCTTAAAATTAAATGACAAATTATGCATGTTTGAACATAATTATTTAAACTACAAAAACACACTTGAAATACAGTTACAACATTATAATTGGACCTCCCTTGAAGCTTGGATTGAGCCTTTTAAACCTATGGGAATTGGGTCTTTCTTGAAAATTGTGATTAAAAAAAAATTTCATTAAATGGAGACTAGGAATGGACAATTAAAGAGTTTCATTTAATTTCGTGTAGATTGTATCGAAGAGTTTAGGTGGCAAATCCAAAGATTTTATGACTATGGCCCCTGAACTAATAAATTAATATGCCAATGAAAAACAATGGAATGTCATACTTCGAGAATATAATCAATTCAATTGAAATTATAAAAATGAAAAATGAAAATATAATCATTTCAATCAATTCGCTCAGATGGGGGGCTAAGATCACAACAAAAAGAATCATTAAATTGTTGGAATTATACATAGATTTAAGAGAAAACTACACCATACAATCCAAATTTCCAACTATTGCCACCAAAATTGTAAGGGAATTTTGAACTTATGATTGGCATCATCTTAGTAGGTGGTGCAGGATTAAAGGGCCTAAAACTGAGCTTGGAGAATGGTTATTCGTCCCTTAATGGATGATGGATTCATTTGTTTCCTTGTCATGAATATCAAACAACAATCAACTACACACATAATTTGCCTCTAGCAGTACTATGAATAAAGATGGATGCAAGACTTTTATAGTGTGCCTTTTCTGTTGTATGTCATTCTCTTAGTTTTTTTGGTGGTGTGGTATGACAACTCTTCAATATTGTTTGACTTGTTTTTTTTTAACTCAAACGAATATTTTTTTATTTTTTATTTATGAAGAAAACCATGTATGATTTAGCTATTGCCTAATCAACCATTTACAAAAATAGCAGAAGGTATACTTCAAGAAGGCCAAGAATTATTACAGAGATCTTATATTTTTAAAATATTTCTCTGTCAATGGCAAATCACTGCTTGATGAAACTCAATTACGGAAGTGGTTGAAATATACTCGGATCTCCATTGATGCTGAGATTACCTTGTGGCAGCAGGAAAGCTTTATTTGCCAGAGAGTATGCATGTTTATTTAGCTCTCGCAAAATATGAAAATAAGTAATCCTTTCAAAATATTTCAAGGTATCTCGGATTCGCTGTAGGGTTTTATTCAAAGAAGGATTGTTAAGATGATGTTCAAAGTTTAACAATTTGATCAGTAGCTCTGAATCCCCAAAAAATTGAATTAACTTGTATCTCATATCCTTTGCAATCTGGCGCACCTTAAGAAGATTGTATCTTTCTTCCTGATTATTCGAACTTGTTCCTAGTCCCCAGTTGAATTAAGTTTCACTCAAACTGTCTGAATAAATAATCAACCCACTAGCACCTGTGATCCCAGGATTCCCCTTGGACACACCGTCAAAGAAAATAGAAGTTGTAAAGGTGCTCTTCCACCACGATGGAAAGGAATCAACACATACTCTCAAGCGCCAAGAAGGAGGTCGTGACAGTTTGAAATTGATTATCCTTCTCACAAATGCACAGGATCCCAACCACGCGGCAATCTCTGGAGGCAGCGAGGAAATTGCAATTAATTTACTTATGGATTCCAAGATAAGTGATTTCGCTTTGCTAGCTACGTCCTTGGGAGTCGATGAGCTATTATTAAAAATCCAGTCATTTCTGGCCAACCACAGTTTCCACCAGATACCTTTTGGGATTGCTTGCCATATTTTAATCCAGTCTGCGTTTTTCCTTTTATCTCATAAATCCGATCTTTCCAGGAGATAAACAATGGGACTACTGCCATATGAGAGGGAGGAGTGACAATCATACCATGGAGAACCAGCTCCCACATTGTCTAAGTGAAAACGTAATCAACAAAAATATGATCTGATGTTTCTGAGGCAGAATTGCAAAAACAACATCTAAATGGTCCATGAAACCCACAATTATTCAAGTTTCACCTGTCAGCACCCTTTTTTGCATGAGTAGCCACATGAAGAAATTCACCTTAGGAAGGCTAAATGATGACCAAACAAAATTCCAATGCGCAAGTGATAAAAAAGAAGCTTGAGAAGTTTGTAATGCAAAGAATCCTTGAGAATATGAATAGTTTCCTGACCGACCCCATCCCCATTTATCTTTAGAAGAGTGATGGACGGGAGCCAGTCCTGAAAGTGTTGAGATCAACAAGTTCTGTTGAAGAAGAAGAGGTTCTAGAATATCTGGAAAATACCAACCTGTCCAATTCCCATTACTATCCCAAGAAGAGATGTATGCAAGTCAGAGGAAACCTTTATTAATTAACCATAACTTGATCTCATTTAACGAGTTTAAACTAGAAAGAGGAGGGTTTCCTAAAATATTGTCTTCCTACAATAAGATCCTCATCCCATTACCATGGATTCTATAGAGTTGTTGTTGAATATGGTAAATTCCTCTTTAGCACAAGTTCCAAAGTGTTGTACCTGTAGGTGTATTAGTTGATTTTCTCAAACAACCTCCCTTAACATATTTCATCCATAGAATCTTACTTACCGGATGTTTTTTATCTGCAAACAATTGCCAAATGATTTTTCCTCCCAGAGCCATATTTTCCAATCCAAGATCACGAATTTGCAATCCACCTTTCGTAAGAGGTCTTTTGAGTATATCCCAGCTTACCAAGGGCATCTTATTCTGATTGCCTTTCCCACCATTCCAAAGAAAGTCCCGAATAAGCTTGGAAATCTGAGTAGTGATAGACTTGGGAGCAAGGAGGAAAGACGACTGGAAGATGGGGAGGGATGAAAGGACCACCTTAATCAAAACAAACTTTCCATCCTTTGTTAATCATTGGCCACCCCAGGATACTATTTTATCTTTTTATTTTACCTATAACTTCCAGCCAAAGCGGAGGAGGACTTGGTCCCAAGGTTAATGGGAGTCCCAAGTATTTGATCTTATCCCACTTATCAAATCCAGGAAAGCCCAAGGAATGAGTTATTCGAAGAATTTTCAGATGATCTACATTCCAACCATATACATCACTCTTTCTTTTCTTGATCAAAGCTCTTGAGATTAAGCAGAAGTTTTGTAAAGTTTCATTGAAGGCCCGAGCAATATTTAATGAGGCCCCTCCCGGAAGGAGAGAGTCATCAACAAAAAGGGCATCATTTATAGAATCCACACCTCTTGCTGCCTTAATGCCTAGAATAGAACCTGCTACCAATTCTACTGAAATTTTTCTACTTAAAGATTCAACCATTAAGATATAAAGGAAAGGTGACAAAGGACACCCTTGATGGATTCCTCTTGAAGCTTGGAAAAAATATGATGGTCTACCATTAACAATGGGTGCTATCCAGGGCCTATATGTGCAAGATTTTATCAAACTAACAAATTCAACACTAAAACCAAAAGAGATAAGAACTTGATAGAGAAAGGAGAGCTTAACATTGTCGAAGGATTTTTTCATATCAAGCTTGATGATCATACCTTTCTCCTTCCTTTGGAAGTTGGAGGGAAGGGATTATTGTACTCATATCACATTGTCTACAAGATGCCTTCCTTTAACAAACCCCCCCTAGAGAGGATAAATTATATTTCCCAACAAGGGCTTAAATCTATTGGCTAAGAGTTTGGCCAAGAGTTAATGAAGCGTTGCATAGCGAGATAGGCCGAAACCTGTCAAAAGTTGTTGGATTAAATTCCTTTGGAATTAAAGCAAGGAAAGTAGAATTAGTACACCCTCCCACATTGGCTTTTTTATGAAAGGCTGCAATCATTTAGAAAATATCTCATTTTACAACGTGCCAACAAACTCTATAGAAATGAATGGAGAAGCCATCCGGCCTGGGGGCTTTATCTGGCTCCATTTCCTATATAACATCCACTATTTATTTTTCTAAGAACAATTTCAGTAAACCAACATTTAACTCCGAAGTGACTAAAGAAGGAATATTGGATAAAAACTCAGCATTCACTACGTCATCTATGACACCGTCCTCTGTAAGCAATTGTTGAAAATGTGATTGGGTAGCCTGTTGAATTTGCGAGTTCCCTTTAATAAATTCACTCTCGCTTGTATATATATCTGAAATGTGGTTTCAAGATAGTCTAGCTCTACATTGTCTGTGGAAGAAGGCAGTATTTTTATCTCCCACTTGCAACCAAAGACTACGAGACTTGAGATGCAGATACTCTTTTTCCAGGTGAAAGGAAAGGAAACAATTTGTTTGAGCGAACTATTCCTTATCCAAATGAAATTTAGTAATTTCTGATTCCACCATACCTAGTTGAATCTCTCCTAAAGCATGCACCATCTCTTGTCTGCTGCTCATTGGAGTTGTGAGCAGTTTTTAACCCAACTTTTCAAGGCATACTTGGTGCGCTTAAGTTTCTGTTCCCATACATGGCTGGGAGATCCTTCTACAAACTGAGACCAAGATTGTGTCATTGTTTCCTAGAAGCCATCTTTCTCAATCCAAAGAGGAATGAAACAGAATAGAATAGGACCTAAATCTTCCTCTTCTTCCAACAACAAAGAGATGGGGTGATGATCATAAGTTAACTTGGGAAGAATTCTGGAAGAGATTAAAATTTTCCCCTCCATCAAAGAGCTTTGGACCAGAAATCTATCTAGACGAGCAAAAATATCGGCATCCCCTACTCTATTATTGGTCCAAGTGTAACTACCTTTCTTGGGTTGAAATTAAGAAGGTCATGAGCACCAATCAAAGACTTCACAAACTCTTGAAGAGGATGTTTTCCCTGAACACCTCCTTTTTTCTCATTCGAATCTAAAATAATATTAAGATCCCCTGCCACAATAATATTTAGGGGAGAGTGGATTTCAATAAAATGTGACAAAGAAATCCAACAGTCTTTTTTCTCGATAAGATTTGCTGGTACATAAAGGTTAAAGAGAGCCATGGAAATCTTTCTTGTTGTATGATGAAGTTTTGTATAAATCCAATGTTGGGTAGCAAACGAGGCTTTAAGAATAAACTTATCCTCAAACCATAAGGTTTCGAGCCCCCTTGAAGTGCCCCATGCACTGACTGCCAAGCCAACATTATTTTTCCACTTTGATCTGCTTAAGGATAATAACGCTTCCTCTTCTATCTTTGTCTCTTGAAGTAAGAGAATGTTTGAATGTTCCATTCTCAATAGATCTTTCATTGCTTATGCTTTATAGGGATCCCCAGTCCCCTACAATTTCATGAGACGATCTACATTATTTACCTAAGAAAGAGGGAGTTGACCCTCCCTTTGGAGGTCTATTCCGCTTACTTCTGCCTATAGACATCTCTATTGTACCCTCACTACCATGCATATTTAATCGCTCAGCTTCTTCTTCTCTGACCTCCTGTCGAGACTTCCTACCTGCCATTTTAGTGATTTTCTCAATAGAATCTTCTTTCGATGAACCAGAAGTATCTATCGGCTTCTTCTTAAGAATTTCTGCGTACGAGGGAGGTGATATGGCACCTAAGGAGATTTATGAATTTCCTGTAAGATTGCATCAATTCAAGGAATTTCAAAGATTACAGGTCCTAATTATTCTTGTGACCTGCACATCTAATTGCTTCACTTCACCCTCTTCGAGAACAGGAGAATTTTGATCTTCAGAGGGACATAAAACAACAAAAGGATTTGAAGAAGCGGTAACTTTTTCCACAACTTGAGGTTTAAAAATTCTCTTGTCAACAGGAATGGATCCATTCCCCATATTTCCTCCTTTGCCTTTTGTTTTATTATCTTGTTTGGAAGTGCATGCTTTCTGAACTTGTATCCATTGATCAGCCTTCTCTTTTTCAATTTCTTCTTCTGATTTTTTCTTGCAATTTCAAGCAGAGTGGCCATATCCATGGAAATGGAGGCACTTGAAAGGGAGTTGATCATAATCAATCTCCTGAATGTGTGACCATTCATCAACAATTAACTTGATCGCCTAAGGCATCCCTATCTCTAAATCTACTTCAACACAAATTCTTGCACACGAATATTGTTCTTTCCTTTCTTCCCTATCAATATATTTTCCAAGCTTATTCCCGATGGTTTCCAAAGATTCTGAATTCTAGCAATGAAGGGGAAAATGGGGAATCCTAATCCAACAAGGAATAGTTGAAGGAATGTCCTGAGTAGGATCAAAATCTGGAGTCCACTTATTCAGATAGTGCCCCTAAGGACTCATAAAATATGGACCATTTCAAAAAATGAGATCTCTATTTTCAGCTGAATCAAACACAAAAACATAGTAACCTCTGACAACCAAATGATTGTGGATTCCTTCAGTAACCAGAGGCCTACAATTTCGTTGAACCCATCCATCAATTACCTTAGGAGAAGGCCAAAGACCAGTAAATTTCCCAATAAGTCCACGTTCATATAGATTCAGAGGAGGCGCAATCTCTTGACCAAAACAGGGACAAATCCAATGGGAAGGAGCCACTCTGCAACCACATCAGCAGTGATCCCCAGAGCACGATCCAAAAAGAACCTGTAAAACAACAACTGTCAATAAAATTGAATCCAAGACTCCAATAGGGGAAACCAGAGTCGAAGGCTCTGCATGGATCAGAGAAATTTGAAATCTTCTTCATTTCCTTTGAGTTTTGTGAGAATTTTAAGAGTGTCAAAAACAAAATGCCACTCTAAGTAATGGATTAGTGATTATTGGGTAAATGGATTTGGAGTCAAAATTGTTCAACTCCACTTTTAACATTAATGATGATATTTTGATAAATTGAATTATTCGGTTGTAACATATAAACTCAAGCATGGCATTAAAATAATTAAATTTGTAATGAAAATGACTACAACAAATGGAGTTCTTATGTGAGTTTGATTGAGATGAAACAAAAGCTAAAGCAGAGGTTGAGATGAAAGTTATAGACGATGTAAAGGCTCAAACAAAATTAGCAAAAGAAGATGAATTGAGAAAAAAAGTTGAGAAGAAACAAAAGGTTGAAGAAGCAAAGGCTATGACGAAAAAGAAATAAAGAGAAGAGAAACAAATAGAAAAGGAATAAGGGGATGTAGAAAAAATAGAGGGAGAACCAATGGAAGAGGTATACACCCCTCAAAGTTTTTACATGATGTTTTTCCCAGGTTTGGTAACTGCATCAAATATGTTGACCCCAATGTCCCCTAATGGAGTAGATAATTTAAAGATGTTTGCATTGGATAGGAAAAAGAAACAAATTGTTAGGAAAACCCACAAAAGAAGGAAAATCTTTATTGAGCAAGAACTTGTAGTCACTCCTTAAACTATCGTGTTGGATGCTAAAAGGATAAGCTTAGCAAGAGTAACCTTTGCAGGATTGGCATTTGCTCAAGTTATAGTAAACTAAGTAGTAGACTACTCAAACCATAGAATACTACAAAGCCTAGATAACACTACCAAAAAAATATGTGGATATTTATAACTCGAATCGATATGACATGATAAAATTCACTGAGTATGCACTTGAGATTCAATATGAGCGGAATTATGTACAAATCGGGTCTCCTTTTATAGGGGTTGAATCCATAAGCAATTATTATGTATCAAAATATTAATTTAGAATGAATCAGGCAGACCACAAAAGACCTAGACGTTTTCTAAACAAAACAAATTGGTGTTTAAAAGTAAAATATGTTATTCACTTTTTCATTCCTAAAGCTACTTTTCATGAAACCCAGGATAGAATCCCGAGAGCGTAGGATAAAAAATAGGGAAAATACTATAACTTAGATGTTATCGAAGAGTGAAGTCTAAATAATATAAATATAGTATTGTGGTCATAAAGAGAACAACTCAAAAGTCCTTTAAAATGCAGGGAATTACATCGATGAATACCTTCAAGTCAATGTCGATAGGGTCACACCAATGTTAGGCCACCAACACGGGGTTACCTCTCAAGCATTTTGTCTCGAGCTCTTTCATTCCACCATCCCCGGACGATATTTTCTTCTCAGAAGTTACAGGACCACTAGCGTTGGCGCTAGCACTTGGTACATTTTTTTGGAGGTTTAATGTGTCGTTTGCCTTTTTAACTTCATAGTGTCTGCAACTCTGCTAACTTTAGTGGTTTTATGATAAAATCCTTTTCTCTTTCTGCTAGACAACTACATCAAAAATTCTTGTTCTTAAAACTTTAGAAACTGTCATGTCCCCATTTTGATATCACCATATATTTCCATGTACCATCTATAGAGATCCTTGATCATTCTCCTGGCCCATTAGTTCCGTGGGTGAATAATTAATTAATTAGGATCAAATGACATAATAAATTAATATAGTTTGGATAGTGTAAGTGCGTATTTAAATATAATTTTTTACATTTTTGAGTGGATAATGCTTAAGGAGGGCCCAAGAGGGCGCATGGAGGATTATATGACTTCATGAAAAAAAAATTCCAAATAAGAAATAAGGCGAAAGTAGAAATCCAAAAGAAAGTAGGGAAAAAGCAAAAAAAAACAAGAAAGTAGGGAAGGCAGGAAAAGTAGAGAAAAGCAAGAAGGTGGCAAGAAAAGTAGTAAGGTGGAGAAAAGCAAGAAAAAACACAGTGAAAAGTAGTAAAAGTAGAAAGAAAGGGAAAGCAAAATAAAGTAAGGAAAGAGCCAGAAAACACATAGTTTCCAATTCAACTAAGGAGGGTGTTGGTGCATATGTTCAATGCATCTAATTCAAGGATTACTTGCCCAAGAAGCGGAATAAGTTATAAAATAAGGTTATTCTCCCACTCTCACATCTTTTGACTGTGTTAATTTCGAAATTGAGAGCTCTAAGCTTCTTTGACTTGGGAGATGTGCCCCTGGTCACAACTGAGAGGTGTGCTCAAGATGCTCTTCCAGTGAAATGAGAGGATTGATGGGTTTTTATCCATTGATGGTGATTTATTGCAGGTCTTGAAGCTAGTTCCATCCAAGTTTGAGTTCTTTTACAGAGACTGAGAAGTCATCCATTCAAATCCCAAAGTATTTTTGTTGTTTTCCTCATGTTGAGAGTTATGTGTTGAAGTATGTCATGTATGAGTTTTCTATGAGAGGCATTTTAGCTTCCCGTTGATGTAAATGTTGTAATGATGAACTTCTGAAGTCATTTATGTAATTCAAGAAAGTAAAGTTTGAGTTTCTTATCAATGTTCTTCCCTTAGTCTATATTTTGATGTAAAATTGCTAGTTTTCAGTGTTGCTTGGATTAACAAACTTATGTCCATCAAATTTGCTTTCTTTCAATTTATGATGTTAGTTATAATTTTAGTGAACAAAATTCATGACTGAAACTGGCAATTCGTAGCCTTTATCCATTTTTTGGGAAGCCATGAATCCAAGGTAGTTGCGTAGTCCCGGAGTGGCAATTTGCTTGTATGTTATCCAAAACATGCCAAAATCTCTATAAAACTGCATATTTGAACCCAAAATGATATATGATAGTAAATAGGAGTTCTCCAAGCCTTCACAAGTCGAAATCCCTCACCCTTGGTTTTCGGGAAGTGCACAACGGAAGATCTAGTTTGCATATGTTGGGGTGCCCAAGAGCCTTGGAGTAGACTTCAGCCTCGCTGAAGTTTGAAACATAAATGGTCCCAGTACATGGTACAAAGGATCACTAAGCTAGCACACCCCTCCCACTCTTCACAATTATTGAAATTGCTCTCTCGATCCCTTATTAAAGTGACTAGTTTAATCCTTTTAGTTCTTTGTTTTGTTAAATATTTTGGTAAATTGAATTAATGTCCAATCAGATCTGATTGGTACATTACAGCGGTATCATAGCTTGTTTTGGCTACTATTAATGGTCTTGTACCTGCAAGTTAACCGTTGTATCAAGTTTTGGGTGGTTTGAGTAAAGTTTTCTAGTGTTTTCACAAGTATGGTTAAAACTAGTCATTGTTTTTCTTGAAAATTTTCACAAGTGTGCCTTAGTCCCATAAAGGTACATTACAGAAATTGAACAAGAAAACATTGCTATAAGGTATCATAATTGCTATGTAATCACAAATTCAAAAATTACGACACTCTTAAATTCTTAATGTAGGTATTATCTAATACCTTATGAATATATTATCACAACTGGTTGTGATTCTTCTTCCAGGCTTCCACAACAAAGGAATGTGGCGGTGCATGACTTCCTGCACACTGCAATTTCCCTTCTAGGATTCCACAACAAATGAATGAGGAAACATAGTGCACATTGCAGCACTAGCGATATGCTTGCAACTTGCCAATTTCTGGCCCATTAGGGATTCAGGTGGGAGCATGCTCCATAATAATTCATAACTAAAGTCCAACATTCATTGAGCATTTAATGGATTTACCCAATACAATAACAAGAACTAGGAAATTTGACAACCATTGACTATTCAAACTATTAATTACGTCGTTAGGCGTTCTTTCTCTGGAGTAGTTTTGAAAAAAACTATTCAAAATCATTCTCTATTCCTCCAACACAGTTTTGACACATATATATTCACCACTTTCCACGTTCTTTTTCTATTCTTGTGTGTTGTTGACGTTTTTAGGTTTATCAGTCCTTTCTAAGTGCCCAAGTTTCGAAAGGGGCCTCATTAACTGACAAGTATGAAGAACACTTATTCTAACCATAACCTTCATCTGGATTCTGGTCTAGACCATATCAAAAAAGGAGAGAACCATGACATCAGAAGCAAAGGAATTGATCTCGTCAAAACCAGCGATCTCGGCTATTAATACAATTGAAGGTGTTGTGAGGGTTAAACTGGTTATCAGAAAGTAAGAAATGACAAAGATGTTCTCTGAAGTCCTAGGAAAAGGAGAGACCATGGAGGATTTGTTGTCGGAGCTTCAAGGCAAAGGTTATGCCACCATTGATAATTCATACGATGAAAATTGTGGCCCGACGCGCATGGGAAGTCATGGTGAATGGAGACCAGCATTGGAGAGCATCCCATAATGCAGCATTGATTTAGAGTAGGAATTTGATAGCACTAATATTGTAAGGTGCTATCGCTGTTGTGAAATGTTATGGTTAACACTGTTGTAAATGAGAGACTATGAGTGTGACAAAAAAATATAATGGTTGGTTTTATAGGATAGTTATCAGCACTATATTTTCCTTTTCAATGTTGATAATCATGTTGGTAGATTTGACGTCTAATCTTTGAATAATCTGAACTGTGTATGTTGAGGCTGTTGTAAATAAGTATTTTTTTTCGGGGGGGGGGGGGGGNTAAAGTACAGATACTCCTATTCCTCATGTGTTTTTCTTGTATTTAAGGTCAATAAATATAGAAATGTGAAATTTTGCATAAACTGTGTTTCTTTCTTTACTGGTTATGAGCTACTGAGTATGTGACATTAACACAGATTGACTGTCCAATATAACTACTATGAAATACATTAACTCAAAGGTACATAATAGTTGTTCATATAGCAATTAAATTGTCCCTCTTCGTTATTTCCAAGGTTTTTTAAACTGATCATACAACCATTTTGCTCTATAACTTCATCTCTGCAAACAACACATAAACCATTAACTAAATGTGTATTCGGTGGTTGGTGGGTGGCTACGTCCACATGGTGCCAACGCTGTTTTTATAATCCTACGGACACATAGGCCAAGTAAACCAACCTACAAAGACTTGTTAGCTCTCGCTTCGGTATTGGTTTTTCATTAACGACTAGGTACCTATATTCGAAATTAATGCGTTAAATAGACTTTTTTTTAATACCATAAGTTTTTTTAATATATTTTTTATGCTTAGATATTACTTTTGTGTATATTTTTTTATGGAAAATAAAAAATAAAATCAATAATTAACTTTTACACATGGTAATTTGTTATGCATCCCTAAATAAATTTCTATGTAACTAATTTATGGTAAAATATTAACTAAAAATATTGTTAACGCATTTTCTTTTATATATGTGTGTGTTAATATTTATATTTTAAGTTTAAAATATTATAAAAAATATTACTAAAGATTAAGTTCAAAACCATTTGAAGTTATTGCGCCGAGAGGAGATCTTGTAACGTTTGTCCATATCATGTCGGCCAAAAATAATATTAGTGAGTATGGGAGGGATATTGTAAGGTTTGCTATTAACAAAATAATAAAAAATTTAATTATCCACCAAAGTAAATGTTGGCCACAAAAACAACTTAATATGGGGGAGATGTTGTAATGTTCCTACCTAACAAAATAGTAAAAAATAAAAAATAAAATTATCCACAAAAAAAATGTTGGCCTTGCACATGGTTTAGGAGGGCCCTGCAAATGGTTTTAAAACCATGTGCAAGACCTCCTAAAAAACCCATGGTTTTATTGTACATGGTTTAGGAGGGCCTTGCAAATGGTTTTAAGACCATGTGCAAGGCCTCCTAAAGAACCCATGGTTTTAAGAGGGCCTTCCACATGGTTTTAAAACCGTGTATGGGGGAGATGTTGTAATGTTCATTTTTAACAAAATAAGAAATAATAAAAAATATTATATGTCGACTACTCCTTGAGTGCAATACTTAAAAATAGGTTTGCACCTCGAGATAATTGATCCCTCTCGGCGCTTGATAGAGCCTAGGATTTGGATCTATGCTGGTTTAAATTCAAATACAACATAATTAGCATACACTATCTTAAACTTGGATCTATCAAATAAGAGGGATCCAACACATTAAGACAAAAAAATATATACCTCGAGAAATTGAATCACTCTCAATTTTTTGAATTCCTTTTTATTTTTGGGAACATATTAGGTTGAGAGCACCTCGCTACTCTTTGTGCAATAAAAGAATTTTGGTAATATCAATTAGATCTAGTCTATATAGTTGTGGAATAGAATGATGTATTGTTTCATATTTATATAATTGCGTTAAAGCCTTATAAAATAGCAAGTTTTTTTATTATAGAAGATTTTTAAGAGTAAATTATGTTTGAGTTGCTAAATGTTCTCAATCTTTATAGTAAACACTCCATCCATCATAAGAGGATTAGTCATAAGCTTTAAAATAGCATAGAAGAGTAACAATAAATGAGACTAAATATGTGATGAATAAAAAATAATTGTTAAAATTTATTTTTAACCATGGCAATAAGGAGCCAAAAAATCCACTACGTTAAAGCTTGTTCAAAGATGGATAACTTTGTATCCAACTTTATATAAGAAGAGTAGGTCTATGAATAAGAGATGTTATGAGTGCATCATTAAGACCCAAATTATCATTATATTTTCTAAAAACATTGATTATTCATCCAAGAGTAGCTCCACCAACCGACACATTCAAAAATATCTCTACTACGACAACTACTTAGCCTCATTGATGGTTACTCTTGTCTACTATTTAAAAGTTTACTACTAATTTCTAAGTGATGTATAGATCCAAAAAAACCTTCCATAATTATAAGCAACAATGAGAATCTCAATTCTCAACATATTCCATGGTCAACCATTTGTTAGTGTTTCATTTTTAAGAGGTTATGTCAAAAGTATTGATACAATTATGATTAGCGGGTTACTTCATTTTTATTAGTCCATATCACAATAGAAAATATACTTTTTGTTTGCAAGTCAAAATGTTTTGATTTTTTGTTAGTTCAATTTTCTGTCAAAAAAATTATTGAATTTTTTCAATGTTTTTAGAAAACAGTTTATTACATCGAATTTTCTGAAATTTAACATTAGTTTAGTAGCTTCGAAATCCCAACCATTCTATTTTTAAATTGGTGAAAAATATTGTCGAATATAAATCTCTATGTGAGTGGCATTAATTGTCAAATAAATAAATAATTGGCATGGGGTGTATACAATCCATTTTAATTACGAGAGATAAGGCAAGGAAAATGGTTATAGTGCATGAAACCACACAACCCTTAAGGAGGGATTATTTCTTTCTCTCTCTACCCAATTTATCATTTGTGTGCTTGTTATAGTATATCTCTTCAATGGAATGATGTTTCTTTGTGTTCTCTTTTAATAATTTCTCCTCAACAAATTATGGCATCTCTTTGGTTAACATATTCACCCTATCATTGTCCATCATACCCTCCAACACTCAATGCGCAATAGTTTTTAAGTTTTCTATGTCGTCGTAGCTTAAGTCCTAACTTGATTAGTATTTAATACATTTGCATAATAACAACATAAAGAGGATCATTGAAAGAAACACAATCACAAGGTACACAACAATTTATCCTGGGAAAACCCTAAAGGGAAAAAACCAACAAAGCTTCCTCAATATCGATTACCAGTATGCAATGACCAAAGAACAAGGTCTCATAGATAGAGATACCAAACCCCAAGCATAAGAGCCAAAACAACAAAGACACTAGTCCTCCTCCTTCTATGTCCCTCCTTTCTTTATCTTGTGCAACACAAGTGTGTGTGAGTGTGTACAAATGAGGGAGGGCACCTCCCTATTTATACTGACATTTTTCGTAATTGGGTCGAACTGTCTAACTAACAGGGTCGACCTACCTAGGAAATCCCACAATAATGATTATATTCTTCTTTTATGGGTGTTATTGACCCAACTTACAACTAAGGGTTTACCTCATGAATTTTACATTACCTTTTACAACAGTAACATCTCCCGAATGAGGAATAATAATAATGTGAAGTACAAATAGAATATTCTTCAAAGTTACATTATTTCAACACTCCCCTTTAACAAGATGAATATTCTACTGACATCAACAACAACTAGTGTGGCTCGACACAACATCACCAGAAGGAGAGAAAGAGGGGGGGTCATCAACATCACCTTTTGGAACATTGTCGAGTACATCTATAGATCATCAAAAGTTTTGAACGACATCATCATCTTCAACACAGAGCTGCAGTGTCACTATCTTCAGCAAAGAGTTGAAGTATCGTCATCAACATCTTCATTATAGAGCTGAAGTATCATCATCAACATATTCAGTACAGAGTTGAAGTATCATCATCTGCAGTATGGAAATGGGGCATCATCATCTGCATGAACATTATCAACAACATGGAGTTGGAGCATCATCATCTGCAACATGGAACTGGAGCATCATCTGTAGCATGGAGCTGGAGCATCATCATCATCTACTGGAACATAATCATATACAGCATGGAACTAATCATCATCTACAGCATGGGACTGGGGCATCATCATTTGCAGTATGGAACATCATCATCTACATAAAAACTGATACATCACTAGCATCGACAACACGAGACTGTCTCATCAACATAAGGCTGGAATAACAACAACAACAACATCACGATGCTAGCTCATGAGCATAAATATGGAATAACAACAACGATGACGACACGAGGCTGGCTCGTCAACATAAAGTTGGAATAACAAAAACAATGACAACACGAGGCTGGATCATCGACATAAAGTTGGAATAACAACAACAATGACATCACGAGGTTGTCTCATCAACATAAAGATAGAATAAGAACAACATGTTACATCATCATCAACAACTCAAGGCTGGAGTAACATCATCTATGGAATGTATAACAACAACCAACATGATCCTTCCTTTCAGAATTACGTGATCATGGACAACACATATGTGGTACTTAGAAAATCCTTCCTTTCGGAATTACGGGATCAATTCTTTTCGGAGCTACCAATAATAATCACATCTAACACATACATACACAAGATGATCCTTCCTTTCATAATTACAGGATCAATTCCACCACTGACATCCTGGACAATCCTTCCTTTCGGAATTACGGGATCAAGTCTAAGGATGATTAGTCCTTCCACATCAACATTTAAGACGATCCTTCCTTTCGGAATTACAAGATTAAGTCTAAGGATGATTAGTCCTTCCTCATCAACATTTAAGGCGATCCTTCCTTCCAGAATTATGGGATCAAGTCTAAGTATGATTAGTACTTCCACATCAACATTTAAGATGATCATTCCTTTCGAAATTACAGGATCAAGTCTAAGGATGATTAGTCCTTCCACATCAACATTTAAGATTATCCTTCTTTTCAAAATTATTGGATCAAGTCTAAGGATGATTAGTCCTTCCACATCTATATCTTGGATGATCCTTCCTTTCATAATTACGGGATCAATTCCATCGAGATCAACATTTAATACGATCCTTCCTTTCGGAATTACGGGGTCAAGTCTAAGGATGATTAATCCCAACATCAACATCTTGGACGATCCTTCCTTTCGGAATTATGAGATCCAATCCATCAAGATCAACATTTAAGACGATCCTTCCTTTCATAATTTTGGGACCAAGTCTAAGGATGATCAATCCCAACATCACCATCTTGGATGATCCTTCCTTTCAGAATTACGAGATCAAGCCCATCAAGATCAACATTTGAGATGATATTTCCTTTTGGAATTATGGGATCAAGTCTAAGGATGATCAATCCCAACTGAGCTACCTGCTATGATTAAGATTCCATAGTATCAATACTACTCCCCCTTTCGAGGGAAGTCCTTACAAACAACACTAAGCTTGTCTCAGAAGTGTTCAAACTTCACACGAGAAAGAGGTTTAGTCAACACATCTGCAACTTGCTCATTTGTGTTCACATATTGGAGTTTTATAGCTCCCTTCTACTCCATGTCACGAATGTAGAAGTACTCGATTTCTATGTGCTTCATCTTGTCATGGAAAACAAGGTTCTTTGAAACATCCTCTTGAAGTGTTCTTTCTATCTGAGACGCATCTCGTCCAATATGAATCTGTATAACCATGTTGTCTAAAGCCATAATATCTAGTATAGCTAAGACCATAGTCTATCGTACCTTTTAGGTACCTCATAACATGCTTTGCAGCTACCAAGAGAACATGTATGGGATTAACGAGATACTGACTCAAAGTGTTCACAACGAAGCATACATTTGGTCGGGTATTTGTCAGATACATCAATGAACCAATTATATGTCTGTATAATGTCACATCCACTAATTCTGACAAAGCATCATCCAACAACTTCAAGTGTGTATCCATGGGTGTGGCCATGGATTTACATTCCAACATGTCAAACATTTTTCAGGGATTTTCTTTGCATACTTTCCTTGGTTAAGGAAGACTCCTTCTGGGCTCTGCCATACCTCAAGACCTAGAATATAATGCATCAAGCAAAGGTCTTTAATCTTCTGCAACGAGCTTCTTCTTACACTCTAAGATTTGCTTCTCATTACCTGTTAGGAATAAGTCTTTCACATACAACAATATTATGACAGGTTCATCATCCATAACCTTGAAGTAATGGTTAGGATCAACCTTACTTTTGGTAAAGCTCAAGCTCATCAGAAAAATATCGATTCTTCCATACCAAGCTCTTGGATCTTACTTCAGTCCATATAGAGCCTTCTTCAATTTACAAAAATGTGTTATTTTGTCTTCAACTTCAAAACCTTGTGGTTATTCTATGTACACTTCTTCTTCAATGACACCATTTAGGAAGGTTGTTTTCACATCCATATGGTGTAACTTCCATTCTTTCTTGGTTTCTAGTGCCATGCTGGTTTTGATAGAAGTGTACCTTGCTACAGGAGGAAATGTCTCTTCATAATCGATTCCTTCCTTTTGAGAGAATCCATGGGCCACAAATCTGGCTTTGTACTTCTCAATACTTCCATTGGATATATGTTTTATGTTTTATCTTGCAGAATACTTTCACTTTTGCCTTCTGGCTTGGGAACTATTTCCCATGCATCATTCTTCATTATGGATGGGTATTCTTCTGTCATAGCTTCTACCCATTCTTTATTTTGATCAACTACTTCAAAATAAGCAGGTTCTTTGTCTACAAGATCAGGCATCAAAGACACATAACTAGGAAATGGCTTTGGCCACTTGCTTTGCCTTGTGGAGCCTTCTAGAACACCATACCTTTCTGCTTCTTCAATAATCTCACGAGCACAAGCTGGATTTCTCTTATGGGATATATTCATGTGGGGAGGTTCTTGGGGCTCCAACATATCATGTTCTTCCAATATCCCATCATCATGAGAAGGTGCAATTTCTTTCATTGGTTCTACAGCTCTGGTAGCTACAAATTCTTCATATGTTTCTTCAAGTTGGCACTTTCTCAACTTATTAAGAGATGCATCTTCATCAAAGGTTACATCCCTACTAATTTCCATGTGATGGTAACCTGATATATAGATTCTGAAATCCTTGAAGACCTCACAATACCTAACAAATATTCCTTTCTTTCTGGAAGGACCCAACTTGGTTCTTTTCTCTTTTGGTATATGAACAAACATTGGACAACCAAATATCTTTAGGTGACTTCCCCCTGGTTTCTTACCTGTGGACATTTCTTCAGGGTCATGAATCTAAGTGCACTACGGGGTATTCTATTATGGACATATATTATTGTTCTTGTTGCCTTAGCTCATACGTGCATATGAAGATCTTGATCATGGATCAAGGCTACTTCTGAGTGACCTCTCAATTCATACAGGCCACCCTTTAGTGACAGATACATCTGCTAAGAAACATATTCTTCAACTTCTTCCTTTGCTAACTTCCTGGGAGGTTCTTCTTCTTCTTCTTCTTCTAAGTTAGCATGATTTCTTTTGTTAGTCTTCCTCTTATATTCTTCTTTCTTTCTTGGACAATTTATGGCAATATGTCCTATCTTATCATAATGGTAACATTGATAAGTGGAGAAATCTTTCTACTTGTAATCTCCCTATTTATTCTTTTGAAACTTGTTAGGAGGATAAGACCCCTTATGAGTTTCCTTTTTGAAATGATGCTTTCCTTTTCTTCTTCTGGTATGAGTAGATAGAGAATGGTCATCATCTCTAAGTAGTGCTTCTCGATTAGATACTCTATCTTCTTCTTGAACACATTTTTCCCATAGGATATCAAATTTTAGGATTTCTTTCCCTGCATTGATTGTATAGATGAAGGAGTCCCATGGTCTAGTAAGACAATTGAGAGCAGTCGTTACTAGTTCAATTTCACCAATCTTGTCTTCAATTGCTTCTGGTTATTCTTTGAATCGAGAGACCCTTGCGAAGTATTCATGGATAGATTCACCCTTGCTCATATTTGTACTTTTGAGTTGGGCTCTCAAGTTCATCTTTCAATTGATGTTTCTTCCTTCATACATTCTTGATAGGGCATCCAACATTTCCTTAGGTGTATCCTTTATTAAATAAGCTATGATCCTCTTAGCTCTAATCATGTATTTATTGTACTTTTCCTTTGCTTTATCTTATTTGGGCTCCAACACAACTCCCTTGATAAACTTTGTAAGAATTCTCTTATAGAATGAGTCCTATTCTATATTTCCAAGAATGAAAGGTTTCTATGCGTTCCAACTTGTCATCAAACTTAGTGCTTGGAGACATCTTGTCCCGGATATCAGAAAATGACAAAAAATTGAAAATTTATTAGAAATGAAAACGATACTCACCAAAAGATGCACTTGATTCAGGCGAGTATGATGGTACCATAATTTTCTTAAGAATCCAAATTCTAACCCTTGAAACTGGACTTGCAAGATCTTGGATTGCAATTTCTGGTTTTCTGGTTTCAAGCCAAACTAGGGCTTAAATTTACAGAGGATCTTCCCACTGTAAAAATTTGATATTGGTGCCAAAATATGCACCTAGGAGGGATGCACTTCCCTATGTCACTTACACTAAAAAATTTCACTTTATTAGAAAACCCTAATTTTATTGTCCGAAGAAGGAGAGAGAGATTTACCTTATGAAAGATGCTCTTTTCAAGCTAGCTCTGAAACCATGTAAGTTTTCTATGATGCCATAGCTTAAGCCCTAACTTGATTAGTATTTAACACATTTTCATAATAACAACATGTTGCAGCTGCAACCGCTCTCCCCAAATTTCTTAAATTTTGGGCCCCTCCTCATGATGGAATATTGCTTCAGGTTGTTTTATCCTTGATTGATTGATCATGTTTTAAGTTTGGATATTTTTAACGATTTATATACAGCCTGTTCCCGGAATTTGTTTGTGTTTGAATCTTGCAGCGGGTCGCAGAGTTGAGTTTAGTATTGAAAATTGTTCTCTTATGGGTCGTCGTTGCGGAGGTATAGTAGGTTTCTGGCCATTATTGATTTTTAAAGCTGTCTAAACACTTAGAATCTTTATATTGATCGTGAGTCATTCTTGTTGGATCGGAATCCGGAGCCTTTTCGCTTTCGCCGTTGTGGAACCCAGAGTAGTTTAGCACCCGAAGTCCAAATCTTCTCGACTGCCGATGCGTGTTGACCTGATTTAGCCCCGTACCCGAAGCCGTTTTTCTTCCATCGTTGCGGCTGGGGAAGTCATTTGGCTTCCGAAGTGCAAATCCGTCCGACTTTCGACTGTGCATCGCGTGGCTCTAGCCTTCTCTTTTCCACCGTTGCGGCTCTCAAAGTCATTTGGCTTCCGAAGTGCAAATCCATCCGACTGCCGATTAAAGCCTCTCCCGCCCGCGTTGCGCGTAGCTTTAGCCCTTCTCGTTTCCATCGTTACGGCTAGGAAAAGCCTTTGGCTTTCGACGTCAGTATCCTTCCGACTTCCGCGGTGGTGCACTTGGCCATTTCTTGTGGGATAGCCATTTCAGTTTGTATAATCTGCTGTTTCGTTTTATAACGTAGTCCCAATGAGTAATACACTTGGATTAATTGCAGGTGGACGTAAGGAACTGATGCACAAAGATGTAAAGGAGCAGTTGGGCAAGGATTGAAAAGAAACCGACCGGATCGCTAAAAGGGCCATCGAAGCAGAAGGCAAAGTCGATAATGATAAAGGCACGAACCTGACTGTCTGTCCGTTACTAAACAATTCATGAATGCATAACAGATAACATAGAAGAATAGGAAGCGTTGAGGAACTGAAAGGTCAGACGTTTGGGGGGCAGCCCAAGCGGTCTGCAGTTGTAGTTTAAATGTTTGAAAGTAGAACTTAGAAGGGGACTTTTTCCCTGGAAGAACTTGTAAACCATTTGCTTGTAAGAGGAACTATTTCGTTTTACAATCAGAAACTACAACTTTTGCCTGTTGGAGAAAGCGAAATGTGGAATGTATTAACATGATTAAATGAACAATGTTGAAGGGGAACTATTTCGTTTTTAGCTGTGTTTCATTAACTGTGAGAGTGTTTAACTTCCTGAACCTATGTTCTTGTTGAATGCTTTTCAGTATATTTTGTGATGTTTCCACTGTGAGTAATGAATGTTGTTCATAAAACAATTGGCTAACTGGTTGTTCAAAAATATGAAATTGTCCATGTGTCTCGAAAGAAGTGTCAGCTATCTGTAACTTTTCGTTACGCATGTGAAAAATGTATTACTCACCAATAAATGATAATCTTGCTCCCTAGGGATAGTTTAGATAGTTAGTTTCATTCCTTGTTGTATGTGATTTAGATGCTAGTGAGTCTAAGACGAGAGGTAAGAACCTGCGCATCACATTGTGACTGCTCCTTGCATCTTATCGCCCTGCATGGTTAATTAGGCACTCGCATATCATACATTAAGTCAAAAAATACAAAATACATGGTGGACCGGGCCGCAACCGGTAAAACCTTTGTTTTTGTTACTTTGACCTACGGTAGTCGAACCGCAAACCGGATGGATTCCCTATACCAAACAGTCAACGGGCTAGTTAAGAACGTTGACTGGGGAGAATCCCTTACTATTGTTGCCTGCGAATTTCGGGGCCTCAACAGTTTTGGCTCTAGAAGGAGGGCCGCCAGTGTATGGCTGGTCGAGGAAACCTGTTTTCCCAAAATTATTCCACTGGTAACAGTTCTGGCAGCGGTGGGTTTCATAATCCAATTCCAGAAGAAAGAGAACATCTATATTCTGTTGGTAATGAAATTGTTAATGATCTGAGAAGACACACCAGGGCATATGTAAAAAAGATTGGAGGATTGCCAATCATCCCTGAATTGCCCAGAAGAGAGTATAAAAAGAAAGATCGTCCTGTAGTGGAAGACTCAGTGTTGGTTGGAGACTGGGAAGAACTTGTAGAAACAACCTTACAGGAAGTTATGCTACCTTTGAATCAAGAAGGCCCAGAAACCCCTCACAGTTCTCCTGCTCATACTCGAGTTGGTTCACCTCCTCACTCTCCACCAGACTCATGGCTGGCGTAAACGCAAACCAACCACCTAACCCACCAAATCCACCACCTGCATGGAGAGCCAGATCACCATTAAACCTGACACCTCCATTACACGACCTACCTCAAGCCTTTGAAAAGATGTTTCCCAAGTTTGACCCCAATGAGAAAATACTAGTAGATGATCACCTACAAAGTTTTTACTTGGCAATTGAAGGATTAAGGGCCGGGGAGTATGAAGATGTAGTTTGCAGACTGTTCCCACATACCCTTAAAGGAGCTGTAGCATCGTGGTACTTTGGGTTGCCTGCTAACTCTATCCCTGATTGGGATACCTTCGAAAGAATTTTCAGAAGTAAGTATGCAACTCAGAAAACTCATGCAGCCCTCATGAAAGGGCTATGCGCTTTGAAGAAAGAAAGAAAGGAAAAGGTGCACAGTTTCACACAAAGGTTTGCAGCCTATCTCAAGAATTTTTCTGAAACGGATAGACCTTCAGACAAAGTTCTGATTGAATATTATACTTCAGCTTTAGGCCCTGATTTGGCCATGTTTGCCAAAGGAAGGGCCAAGCCTACTTTGACGGAAACCTATGAAGAGGCAGAAGTAGTGGAAGCTGAAAGAGAAAGTATTGAAGATTATCCACAACAGTCAGGAGAGAAAGGTGCAGGAAGGAAAGCTTTACTGTTTACTAAGCCTAAGGAAGAAAAGTCACAAGATTTGGAAAATATGGCCAAAATGATGCAGAAGCTTTTCAACAAAATCATAGATACGGAGAAAGAAAAGGAAACACAAAAGTTTTATAAGCCATATTATAAGAAAAGAGAGGATAACCATCAATCCCAACCTCCTCCTCACAATACTGCATCTATGAATTTAACAGAGGTGGGCATGGACAATTTTTGCACTTTCCACCAACAGCCACACTCTGAAAAGAATTGTCCTCAATGGATAAATTCGATGACGTTGGTCATGAATCAGCTGCTGGATTCTAGATTAATAGAAGATGGAGATGAAGAGAGAAAAGAGAAGACTACGTCAACAAAGGAACAAGAGGAGGAAACCATGGCTTTGTGGGATTCTGTTTCATTATTTGATGCTGAAGAGGAAGAGAATCAGAGCTACAAGGACGTCATGGAAACCAACGTAGCAACAAGAATCAAAGGGCCAATCAAAGAAAACAGTCTCATCCTACCAAAGATCAAAAGGCTGCAAAGAAATGTAAAGAAATTTCAAAATAAATCCTTAGCTGATAAGATTCCAGAATTCACTATTACCAGCCAAGATCCGAAGCAGAATGATACGTTGGCTAGGCCAAATGAAGGAAAGATGAATGCTGATAAACCTCATCCCATTGAGCAACCGATGGATTATGACATAGTGGAGGATTTAAAGAAGGTAAAAGCGAATGTTCCACTATTCAAAATGTGTAAAGTGCCGCAGCAAAAGGAAAGATTGTTGAAAGCACTTGAAGCAACAGATGAGAAGCTGCCCGCTAACAATCAACCTCAGGAAGAAGAAGAAATTGGAGAAACCGGCATTGGAGGCAAGTCTAAAAGTAAACATCCACCTTTCCTCCTCATGTTTGAAATTTTCAACCATAATGTACATAATTGCTTGGTAGACTCAGGGGCGTCAGTTAATGTTATGCCCATATCAGTATGTAAAAAGATCAATGGGCAGCCTAAGCCATCCACGTGGAGGGTGGTTCAATTGGACAGAACGAATGTAAAGGTAATTGGTGAGATGGAAGATGCCCTGGTCCGTCTGGCCTCCAATGACAAAGTATGCCAAGTTATTAACATCGTGGTGGCTGATATACCAGACGCTTACGGTCTTGTCCTGAGCAGAGATTGGTCGACCAAATTAAATGGATATTTCACCTCATATTGGTCGCATCTGTGGTTGATTCTAAGAGAACCTCACATGAAGTACAATGTTACTCAACTGGAGGAGAAGAATGTACCAGTGGATTATGTATTGGGAAACTATTTTATTGAGTTGGAACCAGGGAATTATCAAGCGGAAGAAGCCAGCAACACATCTGACACCCAGCCTAATCTCCTTCGATTCTCACAGGCTGATGAGATTGATTGTAATATAGTAAGCTTAGCAGTAGGAATAGATTCACATTCAGTACTTCGTGATTTTTGGACTTTGTTTTTTGATGGCTCTAAGACATTAGAAGGGTTAGGGGCTGGCTGTGTCCTGATCGACCCACAGAAGAATAAACACTTCCTTTCATGTAGATTAGAGTTTGAGTGTACTAATAATACAGCTGAGTACAAAGCACTGGTGCAGGGACTAAAGAAAGCGATTGAATTAAAGGTAAGTAATCTAAAAGTTTTTGGGGATTCTGAAATTATTGTGAAACAAATTCGGAATCAAATACATTGTGTTTCCCCTCACTTGAAAGCTTACCAAAATGAGGTATGGGACTTGCTTAAATGTTTTAATGCATTCAACATTATTTCAGTTCCAAGAATTAAAAACGCAGCAGCTGACCTGTTGGCCACATCAGTCGCTAGGCTCGTACCCACTAATAATCGATGTTCTATCGAACTGCTTTTTAGGCCCTCAGTACCGGATATGATCACCAACTTACGAGTGTTCGATGATGATCAGCAAATTATATAATGTTATGACGAGGTGTTTAAAGGAGCGATCATAGACGATGAGGAGCATCAGGCTGAGATGAAGTACGATAATTTCATTCCTAGAGGAGTCAAAACGTTAGAAAAAATGTTCGATTTAAATGAAAAGTTTAGAAGACCAGCTAATGTGAAGACCACAGCTCATCTCTACAGTTCGAGCTAATAAATTTAGGGACTGAGACGAATCCCAAATTTGTGAATCTCGGCAAGTGTTGTTCACCAACAGAAAGAGACAAATTCATCAGTCTATTTAAACAATATAAAGATGTTTTCGCATGGACGCACGAAGATTTGAAAACATACAACACCAACATCATCAAACACGTCATCCCCATTAAAACAGGCATCAAGCCCTATCAGCAACCGTTACGAAAAATGCATCCAAAATTGGAACCGCTGATTCAGAGTGAAGTGAAGAAATTATTGGATGCTAGAATCATTTTTAAAGTCAGACACTCTGAGTGGGTATCAAATATGGTACCTGTAAGGAAAAATTCTGGAGAGATCAGACTCTGCGTGGATTTCAGGAACCTAAATTGTCACGTCCCCATGCCTCCGACTGGCAAGGAGGACGCGACTACATGCTTCAACCACCTGGGCTAAGAGCCCATGAACATGAAAATTTACAAAATAATTGCAGAAACAGAATGCTTAAAAAAATTTGAGCTAAAATATGCACACAGGATTATTCGTCATGCACAGATGCAATCATCTATCATACACAGCGGAAACATCATGCATTCAAACAAGCATTCTTTCAACATGTTCATTTCATTTTAGTTAACAGTAATTATAGAATTGCCGTGGTAAAATACACAAGAACACTTATCTTATGAAAGCTTTGCTCCGCAACCAGCTATGTCGCTGCAACGTTCCACCCAACCATAGGCCAGCGTGCTCCTTAATCTCTCAGCAGCGCTGCCACCCCCGAGCTAGGCATGATTCTCCAAGGAATAATGGAACTAGCAGGCTTACACATAGCCAAGGATGTACAAAACACAGCCAAGCCAACACAGTTGGGTTTATCAGGCCATTAAGGAGTTGGAGAAGGCAAATTGCTAAGCTAGTGAGCTCATTACAAAGCCAAGGACACCTACACCAGAACTAGCCTGACCTCTAAGACACCCATCCACACCCAACACAAGGAATCAGTCCCTTCTCTGCTACATAGTCCCTCAGGCCCTGCATTCCCTTCTAGTGCTATTCAGGGGTGATGGAGAAGAAGGCCAGCCCTCTAGCTCTGTCTGTGTGGTTCCAACCACCAGGTTTATCAAGCAAAACTAAGCCAACATCCAGCAGGGGAAAATCAACAGTCCGTCCAAGGCAATTGAGCCATGGGAAGACTCACACAGACCACACTGGAAACGAATTTACAAACTCCCGGCCTGGGTGTGAGTAACAATCAACGCAGGACCCACAAATTCGACCCATGGGGAAAGGATTCAGCCACATCATTCACAAATTCGTGGAGGAAAACGACGTGGGTAAAAACCAGGAAATTCCTGTGCGTAGAGAGAAATAACGGACTGGAAATGGTGGAAAACGAACAGAGCACAGAAAGGACGCGAAATTGGGCATGCGTGGGTGTTCAGCAAACTCGTGGAGCCAAGAAAATGTCTGCATGAGACCAAAAACGTCAAGAGCCTGTGCGTGAGGATGAGCAGCAATGGGGAGGACGCGAATTGCAAGTCCTGAGCATTTTTCAACTCGTGGAGAGGAAGAAAAATCTACGGGAAGGATGAGGATGAATTAAATAAAGGGCGTAGGCTAGGACTGACAGTCCTGCCACCCCACACCCCAAAACAATAACTGCCATAACTCCTCCCAGCTGCCAACAGAAATTCTTAATGAAGGTGGTTGGAATAAAATCAAAGAAGATGACACATGGGTTTTTCCCTTTTTGGCTCAAGATTGACAAATTCCCCCCCCCCCCACATCCTCATCCTTGGGAAAATCATGCCCCTTTCGATTTAGTTGCCGCGACCGTAGCTGGTTGTGTTCAATTTAATTAATTATGATGCATATTTACATGATAACCATCATTTAATATGTGCCGCATGCCCCGATATACCATCGGTGACGAATTTAAATCCAACAGATAGCATAACCGATCAATGGTGGGGCCTTGGCCTTTAGCTCCACACCATGATCATTTACAATATACACATCATATACATCTAATGTAACGGAGTCAAAACCGGGACATTACATAAACCGTGCATCAGAAAAGGATAACTATCCTGTTCCACCCATGGAGCAACTGCTACAAATGGTTTCAGGTTCTGAACTGTTTTCATTATTAGACGGTTTCTCTGGCTACAGTCAAGTATTAGTAGCCGAAGAAGACAGATTGAAGACCACGTTCAAGACCAAATGGGGAACCTTTGCCTACAGAAGAATGCCCTTTCGGCTTATAAATGCTGGAGCAACATTTCAGAGAGCTATGGACATAGCTTTTCGTGGATTGATTGGCCGAAGTGCTGTAGTATACCTTGACGATATTATAATATTCTCGAAGAAAAGAGAAGAGCACTCGTTTCACTTAAGGCAAATTTTCGAACGCTGTCGGAAATACGACATCTCACTCAATCCTAAGAAGTGTGTGTTCGCTGTCATGGAGGGCAAGTTGCTGGGTCACATAGTTTCGAAGAAAGGAATCTCTATAGATCCAGAAAGAATTAAGGCTATTGAACAAATCCCCTTACCCCATAATAAAAAGGGGATGCAATCATTTATGGGAACGATAAATTTCGTGCGAAGGTTTGTGCCTGATTTTGCTCAGATTGTCAAACCGTTGCAACAGATGGTAAAGCAAAATGCACTATTCAAGTGGACTGAAATTGAGAAGAGCGCATTCAACAAAATCAAAACTGCTGTTGCACATGCACCCTCCCTGAAAAGCCCAAATTTTGACAAAGATTTTATCTTGTATACCTTCGCATCCGATGATTCACTAGCAGCTGTGCTCACCCAAAAGGAACACGCTTGGGAAGATGAAGCCGAATTACATGTAATGGAGGTATGCCCTTTGTTTACAGCTCCCGAGTCTTGGTATAGAGACCTTGTGCATTACCTGCAAGGTGGACTGTTGCCAGAACATTGGAATTCCAAGCAAAGGAGAGCGTTGCGTCTTAAATCAGCCGCATATCAACTTGTTGAAGGGGTATTATTCAGAAATAATTATGACGGGGTTCTTCTCAGATGCTTACAAAAGGAAGATGAGAAGAAAGTGATGGCAGAATTGCATGATGGTCCTGCTGGAGGACATTATTCAGGGGATACCACAGCCCACAAAATCCTCAGGGCAGGTTACTACTGGCCTACGCTCTTTAGAGATGCACACGCACATGTCAGAAAGTGTGATATTTGCCAAAGGTGTAGTGGGAGACAGCCTAGAGCAGCAGCACCTCTAAAGACTGTGATGATCGCGTAACCATTCGAGCAATGGGGACTGGATATTATTGGAGAAATAAAACCGAACTCCTCTTTGCAGCACAAGTACATTCTGACCGCTACTGATTATTTCACTCGCTGGGTCGAAGCCATCCCACTGTGCAAGATAAATGAAGACGAGGTCATCAGCTTCCTACAAGACCACATCATGACCAGGTTTGGAGTTCCAGTTTCGTTAGTTTTTGATAATGCTAAGTACTTTTCATCAATTAAATTGACTGATTTTGCTCATGATAAAGGGATAAAATTGCATTATTCTGCTAATTACTATCCACAAGGAAATGTCCTGGCTGAATCCTCCAACAAAAATCTGATTAGAATTTTAAAGAAGACTGTGGTAGAAAACCAGAGGAGTTGGCACTCAGCATTACCAAATGCCCTTTGGGCCGATAGGGTCACCCCCAAGTCTGCGATTGGAGTGTCTCCATATACCCTTGTTTATGGTAAAGAAGCCATCCTTCCTCCCAATATCATGCTACCATCTTCCATGCTAGCTCAAGAGTCTAGGGGGTCGGATGATGAAGTTTTGCAAATAAGAATATATAATCTCCTGAAAGCAGAAGAGGCTAGATCTAAATCCAGAGAACGCTTTAGGCAACAGCAGGAGTTAGTTAAGAGATGGTTCGACAAGCATAAAGCTGGAACAAAAGACTTTGAAGTAGGAGACTTAGTCCTCAAATGGGATCACCCCCATGATGAGAAAGGAAAGCACACTAAATTCCAGCAGTTGTGGGTAGGCCCTTATCAGATAGCGGCAAAGCTTGGACCTTCTACTTATAAGTTGCAAGATCTGCAAGGATGGGAAGAGAACTTACCCATAAATGGTTTGGTCCTCAAGCCATATTTTTCCTGAGTTTGTTTGAATTCTTCTATCTTGTATATAAATAATCTGTTTGGCTGTCTTTTGAGTCATGTTTTATAGTTTGTTTTTCTTGATTCTAATAAAGGGAATGAACCCGCGGTTGCATAGAGAACATTAAAATGTTTGGGAATGATAAACATTTTTGGGTCTCAGACTGTGTGTTTTATATAAAAGAATTTCTTCCAGTTTAGTCGTTTTCTCGAATAATTCTGTGTGCATTGAAGTCCTGCTTAACCCCTGTGAAATAAACCAGATTCGAAGAGTCTGGAGTACTATGTTGAGGCTCCATCCACGTCACACTTAAAATGTTCTAAGGAGCGACAGCAGAGGACCCATGGAAAGGAGCAGGGTGAACAATATATTAAATATAAATGATCCCATGCCAAGAAACGAATGCCAAAAGGCAAACAAAGAGTCAAAAACTCTTATGAAAGCATCATAAATCAAAGCAGGTGCTAAATCATGAGTATTAAATTGCCGAAAGATCCTCTCCGTCCGTGAGCTGAAACTTGAAGTACCCCACTCACACAAAAGGACACTATGGGATAGAGGATCCTGAATTAAGATTCAGTATGAAAGGCATGCAGGAAGACTCATATATATAAAGGGGACAAAAGTCCAGAAGCACAAAAGTGATAGAGTGGCATGGGAACGAGGAACAAACGAATATTTCTGTTTACCATATGCTACAATCCTGTGGGGTCCAAGCTATCAGCTACTTGAAGACAAAGGTAATAATGAAACTCATCCTCTAGCCTCAACAGAGTCATCTGGACTTGAAAATCTTGCTTTCCACTCTCCCAAATTGGACTATTATCAATGATTAAGGGTACACACTTCCGGCATTCGAGAAATCCAGAGAGCTAGAAGAATTCAATAGATGCATTTGTTGTTAAACAGTCTGTCACTCATAGAATAATCGCCCTGAGATCTAGGTTCACTAAGTAATCGCCAGTTGTTGCAGCTGCAATCGTTCTCCCCAAATTTCTTAAATTTTGGGCTCCTCCTCATGATGGAATATTGCTTCAAGTTGTTTTATCCTTGATTGATTGATCATGTTTTAAGTTTGGATATTTTTAACGATTTTATATGCAGCCTGTTCCCGGAATTTGTTTGTGTTTGAATGTTGCAACGGGTCACAGAGTTGAGTTTAGTATTGAAAATTGTTCTCTTATGGGTCGTCGTTGCGGAGGTATAGTAGGTCTCTGGCCGTTATTGATTTTTAAAGCTGTCTAAACACTTAGAATCTTTATATTGATCGGGATTCATTCTTGTTGGATCGGAAGCCAGAGCCTTTTCGTTTCCGCCGTTGCGGAACCCAGAGTAGTTTAACACCCGAAGTCCAAATCTTCCCGACTGTCGATGCGTGTTGACCTGATTTAGCCGCGTACCCAAAGCCGTTTTTATTCCACCGTTGCGGCTGGGGAAGTCATTTGGCTTCTGAAGTGCAAATCCGTCTGACTTCCGACTGTGCATCGCGTGGCTCTAGCCTTCTATTTTCCGTCGTTGTGGCTCTCAAAGTCATTTGGCTTCCGAAGTGCAAATCCGTCCGACTGTCGATTAAAGCCTCTCCCGCCCACGTTGCGCGTAGCTTTAGCCCTTCTCGTTTCCGCCGTTACGACTAGGCAAAGCCTTTGGCTTCCGACGTTAGTATCCTTCCGACTTTCGCGGTGGTGCACCTGGCCATTTCTTGTGGGATAGCCGTTTCAGTTTGTATAATCTGTTGTTTCGTTTTATAACGTAGTCCCAATGAGTAATACACTTGCATTAATTGCAGGTGGACGTAAGGAACTGATGCGCGAAGACGTAAAGGAGTAGTTGGGCAAGGATCGAAAAGAAACCGACCAGATCGCTAAAAGGGCCATCGAAGCAGAAGGCAAAGTCGATAATGATAAAGGCACGAACCTGACTGTCTGTCCGTTACTAACCAGTTCATGAATGCATAACAGATAACATAGAAGAATAGTAAGCGTTGAGGAACTGAAAGGTCAGATGTTTGGGGGGCAGCCCAGGCGGTCTGCAGTTGTAGTTTAAATGTTTGAAAGTAGAACTTAGAAGGGGACTTTTTCCCTAGAAGAACTTGTAAACCATTTGCTTGTAAGAGGAACTATTTCGTTTTACAATCAGAAACTGCAACTTTTGCCTGCTGGAGAAAGCGAAATGTGGAATGTATCAACGTGATTAAATGAACAATGTTGAAGGGGAACTATTTCATTTTTAGCTGTGTTTCATTAACTGTGAGAGTGTTTAACTTCCTGAACCTATGTTCTTGTTGAATGCTTTTCAGTATATTTTGTGATGTTTCCACTGTGAGTAATGAATGTTGTTCATAAAACAATTGGCTAATTGGTTGTTCAAAAATATGAAATTGTCCATGTGTCTCGAAAGAAGTGTCAGCTATCTGTAACTTTTCGTTACGCATGTGCAAAATGTATTACTCACCAATAAATGATAATCTTGCTCCCTAGGGATAGTTTAGATATTTAGTTTCATTCCTTGTTGTATGTGATTTAGATGCTAGTGAGTCTAAGACGAGAGGTAAGAACCTGCGCATCACATTGTGACTGCTCCTTGCATCTTATCGCCCTGCATGGTTAATTAGGCACTTGCATATCATACATTAAGTCAAAAAATACAAAATACACGGTGGACCGGGCCGCAATCGGTAAAACCTTTGTTTTTGTTACTTTGACCTACGGTAGCCGGACCGCAAACCGGACGGATTCCCTATACCAAACAGTCAACGGGCTAGTTGGGAACGTTGACTGGGGAGAATACCTTACTGTTGTTGCCTGTGAATTTCGGGGCCTCAACACAACATAAAGAGGATCACTGAAAGAAACACAACCATAGGGTACACAACAATTTATCCCAGGAAAAACTTAGAGGGAAAAACCCAACAAAAATCCCTCAATATAGATTACCAGTATGCAATGACCAAAAAACAAGGTCTCATAGATAGAGATACCAAACCCAAATCATAAGAGCCAAAACACCAAAGACACTATTCCCCCTCCTTCTATGTCCCTCCTTTTTCTCTCTTGCACAACACACATGTGTGTGAGTGTGTACAAATGAGGGAGGGCGCCTCCCTATTTATATTGATCTTCCCAATTGACATTTTCCCTAAGTAGGCCGACCTGTCTAACTAACAGGGCCAACCTGCCTAGGAAATCCCACAATAATAATTATATTCTTCGTTTTTGGGTGTTATTGACCCGACTTACAACTGAGGGTTTACCTCATGACTTTTACATGACCTTTTACATCATTAACACCTCTTAAAGGATGAATAATAGTAATGTGAAGTACAAGTAGAATATTATTCGAAGTTACATTATTTCAATAAAATTAAGTGCAATAGCAACATCAATTCCAAATGATTTAAAGACTTGAGTATGGGTGATGCGTGCAAGAGCACTTCCATTGCTTTCAATATACCAAATTACAACCAATAAGGGGACCAACATCTTCTACTTATACATAGAAACCACTTAAGAGTTCTCTTAGCTATCAATTCAGCTTAAGGTGTTCCATACATTTAGTAGGGACCATTACAATATTCATAACAAATGATAAGAGCGAAAAATTAGCTCTGAAAGCATTGAGAATGCATTACCAACCTGTTGCTTTTTTTGTTTGCTCTAGACCTATAAACATATGTTGTGACCAAGTAGTTCCCTTAACCCCTCACATTCATAATTTCTGTTTATTCAAAAAGACTATACACTGACCTGTAATTATATATGCAAGAGATAAAGCCACCAAAACCCTCACTTGTATAGAAGGCACTAACTACAAAGTGGAATTTTTCAACATTGCCACCTTCAACTACCACCTGTAAGAGGTAAAGCCACCACCAATACCCTCACTTGTCTGGAAGGTACTAACTACAAAGTGGAATTCTTCAACATTTCCACCTTCAACTACCACCTACCTCGAGAACCTATACAAAATTCCATACTATTTTATCTCTAAATTAGGTAGGTATCTGTGCGCTCATTATATTAATTAGAATTAGAGAAAGAATATACAATGGTTGTGTCGTCATCTATGCTTCTCTAGTCATATCCCTTTTCTATCCATGGTTACCAATCAACCTTGTGTGTGATATGAATTCCAATTTGTGAAATCATCATTTATCAATCCAATATTAGTTAGTTCTCAATGTGATTAATAATAATGATGTATGTGACTGACTCCTTCTCATTTAATCATTATAATGTGTCCATTTATCAATGCACTTGCATAAAACATATTTTAGAACATATGTTAAGGTTTAGTTTTTACACTTAAATATTTTGTTGCCAAACTAGTTGATATACATTATTGTATACATGTTAATGGGCAAGTATACGGAGTGCACCTAAACACCAGCATAGATCCAAATCCCAGGCTCTATCAAGCGCTGAGAGGGATCAAATCTTTGGAGGTGCAGACCTCTTCAGACCAAAAGGCACATTTTTTTATTTAAGGTCCACAAATAATATTTTTATTATTAATATTTAATACTATTTATGGTTGCATATAATATTTTTTATTTTGTTAGGAAAAAACATTAAAACATCTCCCCCATACATAGTTTTAAAACCATGTGCAAGGCCCTCCTAAAATCACGGGTTGTTTAGGAGGCCTTGCACATAGTATTAAAACCATTTGCAACTACCTCCTAAACCATGTACAACAAAACCATGGGTTGTTTAGGAGGCTTTGCACATGGCTTTAAAATAATTTGTAAGGCCCTTCTAAACCATGTACAATAAAACTATGGGTTTTTAAGAGGCCTTGCACATGGTTTTAAAACCATGTGCATGACCAACATTTTTTTTGCGGATAATCCAATTTTTTTATTTTTATTGTTTTTTATTATTTTGTTAAGTAGAAACATTACAACATCTCCCCTATATTGTGTTGTTTTTCTCACAGACATTTTTTATGGCAGATAATTAAATTATTTATTTATTATTTTGTTAGGTAGGAACATTACAACATCTCACCCATATTAGATTGTTTTTGTGGCCGACATTTATTTTGGAAGATAATTAAAAGTTTTGTTTTTTATAGCCGACATCTATGTAACGTTACGTAACGTTACATAACGTTACAAGATCTCCTCCATACTGGGCTGTAGAGCGCCTCTCGGCGCAATTAATAGTGATTGCATACATTTTATTTACATAGCGTTCTTATTGCCAATAAGAAAAAAAATCCTTATTAATAATAAGAAAATCAAGTCTTAAATACATACATTTAGGCAATTACAACTTTAATGCAATTATATAATAAGCTAAGGTAAAGTTTTTTTTAACAACAATCCTTCATTTATTTTTATTTTCTTTAACTCTATGATTTGTTGTGTTAATTATGAGATTGAAATTTTGCATCATAACTCTCTATTTACCAACCAACATAGATCCATCTTAAACCCGGATCTAGAAAGCATCGAGAAGGATCCAATTTATTTAGGTGTAACTTATTTTTATCTTAAATTTTTAAATGTTCATAAGAAATTACATCTCAAACATTTTGATCGGTTTAGTGTTTGTTAAATCCCATTTAACATGGATCTTTTAATTACTTTTCATTTAATTTTATTATTATGTTTTATTATTTGATAAATTAAGCTACATGTTTTCCTTTATATTCTTTTTTGTTTACACTATATAAATATACGAATTCACAATATATATATATATATATATATA
>LPNX010298117.1:130627-166134 GCA_001517045.1 Pseudotsuga menziesii
AGCACCTCGCTTCTCATGGTGCAAAAATCTAGCATATGCTTTGAATATTTATCCAAGCAAACACCATTTAGTTATCTAGTTTAATATTTTTTTGTAAGTAAGATGGAACCTTTTCTATTACTGCTGAAATTGAGAAACAATATTTACAGTCTCCTGACCCCTAAAACATGGGGTTAGGCAATGGTCCTGCAACCAGAAGAGGAAAGTAAACAAAATGGCCCAAAGAAAATGACACAAAAGCATGATAGCAGCCCAACCTTTCAGCTTGAGCGCTCGATCATGATTACAAGCCGAAAACTTGGAATAGTAAGGAAACATAACAATAACAGGACCCGAGACTAAGCTAGCACTTGCGAGAAGATTCTACTTCGTCCGAGGCATGGTTGGGGGCAACCGCTGCCTCCTGATTGACATTCACAGTGTCTTCATCAGCATTTCTCTAACCACGCTGGAAGGGTGGCTCATATAGCTTTAGTAAGCTTCGCATGTGGACGATGTTTCTTTCAACATCCTCTTTGAAGGTGCCCACCGTGATTCGAATCAACTCAACATAACTCTCTCTCATTCATGGAGCACGAGAGAATGAACTTGAGTCACCAATAGTTCGACATCACCACATCTCCTCCCAACTTCAGTCTGAATTCCCCATAAATTTTGCTCTCCATCGCTGCAATGGAGCATTGGATATGCTCCAATGTTTCTTCGTTGAAGAGGCTTTCCCACTCTTCCTCTTCAGTTCCTCCTTCTGGAGCAGCCATGTTGGAGCATCGACTCTTCCTGCACGAATATCTCTTCCTGCTCCTTCGCTTGCACTTCCTCACCTTAACACACAGGAGCGTTCTATCCCTGGCTTTATTCAGGCTGGCATAGGAACAAAGAATCAATCTCATCAAAGAATAATCAACAAATACTCATGAAATGGTGTTAATCGGAACCGGAATTGGTTTCCTCTCTGTATATTTAATAAACAATGAATGGTTACAATACCAATGTCAAGCAATAGCATGAATCAATGAGAAATTCAAATACCTGAGGAGGAAATTCAAAATCATGAGTCAGTTTGGCTTAACTAACTGTTAGCCATTCAATCACACTTAGTTAACCACTTGACCAAAACCCTAATTGACTCACCAAACCCTAACTGAAGTCGGAGTGCAATAAATGACTGAATCTCAACTGAATGAGATCAAAACACATGTCATAGCAAGCCAACCATCAAGTGCTAGTGCTCCATGACTTCAATGAACCCCGATGAGGTTAACTGAAGCTGAACTGATCATCAAAAGTTGGTGGAGGTGCCCCTGTTGACTCCAGATCATCATTAAATAAACATTAAATAATATATTTAATGAGAGGAGGCGCCTTAACTGACTTGTTGAACTGATTGTAACCACCAGTTAGCAATTAGGTGCATTAATATCACTCAGATCACCCCCGAAGTGCTCCAGTTAGCCTCCTTGACTATATGAGAAGGCTATGTTAGCCTCCTTGACTGTAGGTAGGCGTGGGTGTGACTGGATGATGGCAATTAATGCTCCACTGATGTCAATTAATGTCAATTATACTTAGGATAGTGGTTTAACTAGGCCAATTTGACAAAAAAGAGTGTGTATGGTGGTAAATGTCTCCAACACCCCCACTTAAGCTATACTTAGGATGAGTTAGAAAACATAGATGCATAAAAATGTTAGGGCCTTGGCAACAAAGGCCATAGGTCACCTTGTACAATAAAGTAACTGCTTAATATAACCAAGGAAACGGGGAAAACCTCATGGGAACCCCCCTTAAACTAAGCAGTAAATCAAGAATTGGTTCTTCTATGCAGCATCATCCTGAGACTGTGCATGTGAACCTTTGAATCAAAACTAAATGAATATGTTTGGAGGAATCTTCCACTTTGGAAGAAGAATAATGCACTCAACTGAATCAGAAATATAAACAGCTACACAGTGAAAACTAGACCCATGTAGAGCAGTTGAAATCATCTGAAGAAAGAGCAAAGGTTCTTGAGGATTCGAACCATGTGTGGAACACTCAAGAAAATAATATGTTGCAGCCTTGAACAACAAACCATGAGTGGTAAAATCAGCCCCAAATCTTAGGAGCAAGTGTCCAAGCGGATGCAAAATGTCTTCCTCTTTACTAGTTCTGCGAGGAGATGAGCATGTGACCAAAGGTAGAGAAGCCTTGGGACTCTGGAGAGCAAATGGTTGAGCTCCATAATCTGATATAGCTTCTGTAATAGCTAATGAATCACATAATAAAATATCAACAACCTCATAAGAGGAAACTAATACCAAATCCCCATCAGCAAAATTGAAGAAGAACTGCGGTACTTGATTTTTCACACCGGAATTGGTGAGAGCAGCTACAAGCATGACTGAAAGCTCTTGGATTTTAAAATATGAACCAAATAAATTTAGATCAGAAATTAAATCAGATCTAAATAAGTTCACAACAGATCCAAAACTGTGAAATGAAATCAAATCCCCAACAACAATTTCGAAGGAGACTTGCGGTACTTGTTTCTTCACACCATTGATGAGAACAACTACAAGCAGTATTGAAGGTTTATGAACCTGAAATTTTGAACCAAGAAATATCAGATCCAATAAGGTTCATATCAAATCCAAAAGTATGGTCAACCGAGACGGTGGATGCACAGTTGTCTTTTTGTTCAAAATTCTGAATTTTGGTGCATGCAATCCTGCAGGATTTTGCTGGAAGATCTAGATCATTGGGAGCAAATGTGTCACTCTTATAATCTAATATTTCTTCCAAAATATCCAAGTTTTTACATATTTACACACCAGTAGCAACATTAGAGGGAGAAAAATCAAATTTCTCTTCACTTTCGGAAGCAATTACTGGTAAATTTTGCACATAATTCAAAGGAAAATCACCGGTGAATGTTTGCATGGAAGTGCGGCAGTATTTTTCTTCAATATCAGAGATTCGAATGTCTTCTTTTGTTTCAACAATATGAGAAAATGAGATATCAGAGATCTCATGAACTTCCGGAGCATCAGGAGAAGGAGTCACTGCATGGAGACTTTCTTCAATTCGAATTGACTGTGTAGAAGATTCAGCTTCATCTTCATCTTGAACAACTTCATCAGAGAGAGTAGAGGCTAAGAATTTTGAGTAAAGAACTCTTGTGGTGCTGGATGTGATCTCCAAAGTGCTATTATGATCCTCATTGTGCTTGCCAAAGATTCTGTCCAATTTTGTCCAGAGATCCTTTGGGTATTCAGCAGAACCAATAAGGTAGACAAGTTAGGAGAAAGGGCCAGACATATTGCTCCAAAAGTTCTATCACCGTCATTTAGCCAGTCATTATCATTCTCATAAAACTCTTTTCCAAGTCCAATAGACACCTCATAGAGACCTCGTCTCTTCAGAGATGCAATCATCTTCAACTTCCATTCCAAATAGCTTGTGAATGGGGTGAGAAGAGGGATTAATGAGTCCATTCAAAGTTGTACCTGTTAAAACCTACAAATCAAAACAAAAATGGCACCGTAAGGTCGGACAACCTACACATTTTAGGCTTTCATCACACCTAGTATAGTCAATCAAACAAGCTTGATCAACAAGTTCTTTACTTGGGGTATTAAGTGGTAAGCCTTGGCTTCTGGTGCAGCGCTGGATTTTAGAGCTATTGCTCCCTTCATGAAGAAATCTGTCAAAAAACTTGTTTTTGAGAGATAGATCTTTGTACCGCCGTAAGCTCTGATACCATATTAATCTTGCACATTAATCTAGGAACAAAGAATCAATCTCATCAAAGAATAATAAACAAATACTCATGAAATGGTGTTAATCGGAACCAGAATTGGTTTCCTCTCTGTATATTTAATAAACAATGAATGGTTACAATACCAATGTCAAGCAATAGCATGAATCAATGAGAAATTCGAATACCTAAGGAGGCAATTCGAAATCATGAGTGAGTCTGGCTTAACTGACTGTCAGCCATTCAATCACACTCAGTTAACCACTTGACCAAAACCCTAATTGATTCACCAAACCCTAACTGAAGTCGGAGTGCAATAAATGACTGAATCTCAACTGAAGGAGATCAAAACACATGTCATAGCAAGCCACCCATCAAGTGCTAGTGCTCCATGACTTCAATGAACCCCGATGAGGTTAACTGAAGCTGAACTGATCATCAGAAGTTGGTGGAGGCGCCCCTATTGACTCTAGATCATTAAATAATAATAAATAATCATTAAATAATATATTTAATGAGAGGAGGTGCCTTAACTGACTGGTTGAACTGATTGTAACCACCAGTTAGCAATTAGGTGCATTAATATCACTCAGATCACCCCCGAAGTGCTCCAGTTAGTCTCCTTGACTGTAGGAGAAGGCCATGTTAGCCTCCTTGACTGTAGGTAGGCATGGGTGTGACTGGATGATGGCAATTAATGCTCCACTGATTTCAATTAATGTCAATTATACTTATGATAGTGGTTTAACTAGGCCAATTTGACAAAAAAGAGTGTGTATGGTGGTAAATGTCTCCAACAACTTCGACCACCACCACATGGACATCCGCTATTTGAGTGTCCGTATAGTGGATATCCGTCACTTGGACCTCCATCTCCTACAGACCACCCGCATCCGGGTTTATCTAGTTGAATATTTGTTGTGTTTAGTTCTACACTTTGTTTACATTACGTCAATTTAATATTTCATTTTTTACCTTCTTTTACCCTCTAACAACCACCTATAAATGTATTATTGCACCTTCTTTGAGCAATTGCTAGTAAATAACCATTAATAACATTTTCAACAAAATTTCGGATGCCAGTTCTACCTTATAAAAAGTTTTTGAAGTACTTTTTCCCACTAGAAGACGAAAGAAACCTAAAATAAAACAAATGCAAATATTTTTTTAAAAGAATTTCAATCTATAAAACACAATGATTAAGAGGGTCTCCCACGTACATGTAAATCGGCCTATCCAAAATAAAAGCGATTCTCTGCTTCCATGAAAGTTTCCAAATTCAAAACGGTTAGGATTATCACTCATATACACATCTGATCTAGCGCCCATCGACCCGCACCCTTCAAACAAACGGATTTCGAGATTGCGATAGCAGACGGAAATTCATTTTTTGAAGCAGAGGTGCATACCGTAACGCAACACAGAAAACGAGCGCAGACTAGTTACTTAATTTGCGCACTGCAAAAAGTACCAAAGTGACAAAAGCAGCGGAGTCCAACAGAAAATACACACTCGGCCAGAAGGAGAATGAGCAAGGGATAGACAGAGGCAGAGAGAGCAGAGGAAGCCGTAACACCGACATAATTGAGAATTATTGAAGAAGGTATTATTTTTTTAGAAAGTGTGTTCTAAATTTTGAAAATTTCCGGTCTTGTTTGGGAGCACACGATTGTTTGTTCTGTACTGTTACACCCGTGCATACCCTAAACCTGAGCTACTGCTGCATATTGGCATACTCTTTCCCAGTTTGTTGTTTTCCTCATTCGGGTCGTGCGTGCTTCTTTGGTTCAATAAAAAAGGAAAAAAAATCGTTTTACCATTCTACATTTTTAGTTTTCATCTCTGCAATTC
The DNA here is from genome assembly GCA_001517045.1 of Pseudotsuga menziesii. Classification (NCBI taxonomy): domain Eukaryota; kingdom Viridiplantae; phylum Streptophyta; class Pinopsida; order Pinales; family Pinaceae; genus Pseudotsuga; species Pseudotsuga menziesii. The sequence goes on from LPNX010298117.1 coordinate 136,215, forward strand.
AATTTATTTTTGTGTCCATGGAAGTTAAATCCAGAAGGTGCGCCTAGAGTTCGCCTTGTGTTTTCTTCCAAATCATTGTGAAAAAATTAAGGAAAAATCATTGTGAAAAAAATAAGGAAAAATAGAGTGTTTGAAATACGACCTTCTGAATTCCCTCCTCCCATCCCAGAGGGATTCAACGGCTGCCCGAAAAGACAGATATTTCCGAGGACACTTGCACATTGGTATCTGTGCACGTTGACACTCCACAAGACAAATTGCAGGGGTAGTGCGTGAGGCAAATCTTGGCTGAGAAGACATAGAAATCATTTGAGTGAACTGCTTTGTGCCTTGGCTGAGGGCATGTCATCCAGTCTGTGCAAGAAGGAGGTACCGGTGATGAACAAGAAGCGCATGAACATGGAATTGGAAGAGTAAATCAGAGGTCTCATCGTCGAATCCCGTGCATGCATTGGAGTCTTTAAATTTCGTGCAGAAATATAGGTGCCAGGTCTGTTAATCACCAAAGTTTTTGAGTTTGATTTACACGCTAACGCATCGGAAGAACCTTGCTTGTGTGCTTGCTGTTCCCAATTATATGACCTATGCAAACTCTTGTGAATTTCCGGGTTCATTTATCCAGAATATATTAGAAATGCGCATTGCCGGGAATGATGGATTGAACGAGCGATATAGTATCATCCTTATGACATTTAACGATTAGAAATCAGCAGATGTGTTTTAACACCATTATAATCCTAGGCCTTTCTCATCATTGGAGGCAGAAATTTGTCATGTTCTGTTTATTGCAGACGTGCAGTATACTGGATCATTCGAACTTGCCTCTCTTCCCCTAAACACTGCGTGCTCAATCTCTTCTCCTTCACCTGCAACTATCTCTCTGGGACCTGATGCGATTGGTATCCGATTTCCTCTCTCTCAGCTGGTTGAATCATCGCATGTGCTCTCTCTGCGGTTTGTTTAGTTTTTCTCGACCTCATACCTGCATGGATCCCTCATACTTGCAGTGCACACTTGGACAATAATTTTTGGGTGAACCCTTCTTTCCAGCAGAACTCCTTTACTGGACTTGGTCAATCCATGACTCCTCTTGGGTTCATAAGGTGAAGGGCATTTGCATCTGCCTGGCACTCTTATTGGAGGCACGTTTATAAGAAAGGCTTCCTGTTTGGTGGCAGAAAACGACAATTGTTGTGATGAATGGAGCGCGTGTTAACAGTCCATTGTGTCAAGGATTCAAGATGTGCTCCAGTTGCCAATGATAGGGTGAAGAAAGTGCTTCAACATGAGAGGAAGAGGCTGCAGCCTGCAGGTTTGTAACATTAGCTAGAAAGAGAACTAGAATTTGGTGCTGGACCCTTTTTACTGTATTAGTCCACCTAACCCTCAAGAGATAGTTCTTAGGATCTGTGGAGAAGTTATCCCCACTCAATCTGCTAAATCTTGTGTTGTAAGTTGCTTAGATTTGTTCCTCACCGAAGGTCATATCTCTCACCTCACGTCATCTCTAAGTTTTACCATTGTGTAGTATTACTTTACTTGTGTGGCATTTCTGTGTATCTCTGTATATCTCTACGTGGTGACCTCTCTGTAATCCTCTACGTGTTATAGTCGCTATCCATTATATCTTGTTTACTCAACAAGAAGATGGTCCCAGGTTGATCTCTCCAACCGAAACCCTACTGGAACAACAAAAGCATTCAATTGTTTGTCTTGGATTGCTCATCTCGCCATTAAGTTTGAGAACTAGCCGTTTCATTACCATCAATAACCACCGAATACCTAATCTGCTATAATTGAATTAACTAATCTGCTATAATTGAATTAACTTTTGATGTGGCTGTTGCTAGTTACCCTTGAAGATCTTGCTTGGTCACACAAACCCTGTGACTATTGTTCACTTCAATGCTTGGATGGCTAATTTATAGTTTCCAACAATAATGGAAAAATATGTACTGTGAAAGAATATGCTCTTTGGAGGATTGTAAAACTAAAGAGGGGGTTGTGAATCCCCTTGCACTTCTTTCGACCACACAAAAATGAGCCAACTAGGCAAAAGATAAATTGAGGTAAAACTACCTGGGGAGGTGTTTGGTGGATTCGACTTCTGGCAAAATTTTCAAGTAGTGAACATCATAGATAGAGCATCATCAATCATCAAAGGATTCAATGCCTTATTCAATATTCAAATTTTGGAGACCGATTTAACTTGCAAGCATTGATTTTGTAAGTTCTCCTGTATTTTGATATGTGCAATACTTATAAGTTATTTTTATAAGTGTCAAATCAAACTAAGTTGTATTAAATTGTATTCGGGTGCATTTTCGGTAGAAGTCGACACCCTTCATTTGCTGACTTGAGTTTTTTTTTCGTAAGGGTGGAGTTTCAAGAAACTGTTTGTGATTTTTATCAGTCTTTTGTCAGTTCTTAAAATGCTTCGAATTAATGATTTAGTAGAGTTATTGAACACTCTATTGCTCTCTTTTGGTGACAACATAGTTATAGTCGATAAGACAACACTCACTGATGTTCTAACTTGTTTACAAGATTCAGAAGACACAATTGTAAAGTCCTCAACTAGATCTGGATTGATTTTTGAGTTAACTGCTTCTGTATTTTGTTTTCGGACTTTTGTCAATCACTTTGGCAACATTGCTCATATACTTCTGAAGTATCCCTTGCTGGAGATGGCTGAGTTTTTGTTTGGATTTCTGAGGCAGTTCTAATGTTTTGATCTCAGATCTCATTCCACACAAATTTTGACAGTAAAAATGCACTTCAAATGTGTTTACTTGCATTAAATATCACAAAGCAATCCACACAAAACACATAGATTTGACTGTAAATTGTTAGCAACCATAACAACAGTACAATATGATGTTATAAATCATATTTACAATGGTATTTCAGACCTGTAGGTGAAGGTACGTGTTGCTGCTCTTAAAGTGCCAAATTGTTCTCTCTTTAGTGCCCCAAGTGGCTGTAGGTGACAATGTGCAGCTGTTTGTGAGTGAAGGTTGCACCCAGCAAATGAAAATAGTCCCAATCAGTCTTGTACAACAGTAAATATATGGCATCAAACTGAAGCAAAGAAGAGTCTTTGGATCCCATTGTTAGTTTTTCTACTTTAATTCAATTTGATTCGGATCTTTATCTGAAAGAATAACAAGCACAGCAAGATACACAAGACACAAAGATTTTCCTCGGGGAAACCATAAAGGAGGAAACCCCACAAACTTCCTCATAATAGTTCCGTCACTAATACAATATCACAAGATGGAAAAACCTAAGAATAAGTTGTCTTTTGCAGCTCTCTCTCTTTCTCCTCTAGCGAACTTGTCCTCTCCCTCCTAATGCGCACATGAGAGAGTGTGTGAGTGTGTGTATAAATGAGGGAGGGCGCCTCCCTATTTATACATATCAAGTGATTGACCTAAAACTTAACTGGGCCGACCTCTTACCCTAGCAGGGCCGACTTCACCTAGGGAGACTCAAAAATACATTTTATTATATTAATCTTGGGGACTACTGCCCCGACTTACAACAGAGGTTTTACCTCAATGGCCATATACAATAATGACATCCCGAATAGAGGGAAAACATCTTCGACGGGGGTACAACAATATACAATGATAATATACAACATAATATCTTTCGAAGTTACAATTACAACAACACTCCCTCTTAACTAGGAAGGTATTCTCTCGCCACAGTCATCAACACTCTAGTCAGGTCATTATCGCCGGATCATCATCGTCGCTGTTGTCGTAGTCCTCATCTTGTGATCATTGTCTAGTGACATTTGTCGGATCTATCCATCATAGGAAGTTTCTACAGAGCCAACCCTGTTTCATGCTGGGTGTAGGCCTAGTCCTCATTTAGGTTTTCATCATATCCACGAGCAAGCCTCCTATCGTTGTCAGTGAAATCACATGCATCTCCTATCATTGTCAGTGAAATCACATGCGTCTCCTATCGTTGTCTTGTTGTATCTGGATCGTCTCATCATCGCACACGGAGAACAACCCAGATGCAAACCACATGTCCAACAGGCCACCTGCGTTCTACCAACATAGGAACACACTAGGACTCATTACGTCTCAAAGACAACCTGCGTCTACAACTATGCGAGAATCGCCTAAGAGCACATCATGTGCATTACGTCTCTTCACGGTCAACCCATGTTCTATTAGCATAGGAGCATGCCAGGACTCATTACATCTCGAGGACAACCTACATCTACCACTATGCGAGAATTGCCTAGTCGCACACAAAGTGTCTTGTGAGCGGTGGACATCTCATCGTGACCAACATGGGAGCACGATAGGACTGATTATGTCCAGGGACAACTTGCATTCTATGCCATGACTGATTACGTCTAGGGAAAACTTGTGTTCTATGTCAGGACTGATTACGTCCAGGGACAACTTGCGTTCTACGCCAGGACTGATCACTTCCAGTGACAACCTGCTAGGACTGATTACATCTAGTGACAACCTGTGTTCTATGCCAGGATTGATTACGTCCAGGGACAACTTGCTTTCCACGTGAACCATTTCCAGCGTGGGAGCATGCCAGGATTGATTACGTCCAGGGACAACCTGTGTTCTACGCCAGGACCGATTACCTCTCGAGGACAACCTGCATCTCCTACCATGTGAGGTCTCTCTCTAGTGCATTTGCGTCTTCCAGTATCTTGTCATCTCTAGCATGGGAGCACGCTAGGATAGATTACGTCTAGGGACAACCTGTGTCTACCACCATGCAAGAGCTCGTCACTCCCTCTTTCTAAGGACCTCAATCTGGATGACTTCAAGTCTTTCTCTGAAGTACTTTAACTTCACTCTGGCTAACGACTTGGTCAATACATCGACTATCTCCTCGTTTGTCGCCACGTACTGGAGCTTCTCTGCTCCTCTCTGTACCATATCCTGGATATAGTGATACTTGATCTCGATGTGGTTTGACTTGTCATGGAACATCGGGTTCTTCGACAACTTTACGTAGCTATGGTTGTCGCAAAAGATGCAAGTCGCCTCTAACTCGAGATCAAATAAATCAGACAGTAGCTTTTGAAGCAATACTGCCTCACAACTGAACAAGTTGCAACATATTTTGCCTCGGTTGTAATCAACGCCACGCATGACTACTTCCTGCTAAACTAGGAGATCATACTGTATCCTAAATTGAAGCAGCATCTCGAAGTGCTCTTCCTATCAGTGGCGCTTCCTGCCCAATTTGAATCAACATAATCTTGCAGGTTAATCTTCTGATTTGCGTCATACTTGAGCCCATAGTCAACTATACCCTTCAGGTACCTCAATACATGCTTTGCAACAATTAGGTGAACATGTCTCAGATTCGTTAAGAACTGGCTCAAGGTGTTCACAACAAAGCATATGTTTGGTCTCGTGTTTGTCAGGTACATCAATGAACCAATCATCTGACGATACATCATGGCATCAACTGTCTCTGATGAAGCATCACACAGTAGCTTCAAGTTCGATGCCATAGGTGTGGCCATTGCCTTGCTTTCCAACATTTCGAATCTCTTCAGAGTCTCCACGACATACTTTCCTTGACTAAGGAAAATTCCATCCGCACTCTGCCACACCTCCATGCCTAAGAAGTAATGCATCATCCCTAGGTCTTTCATATCAAACTCCATTGCAAAGTTGGACTTGCAGTCTCCAATTGGCCTCTCATCTTCTGTAAGAAAGAGATCATCCACATATAAGACTAGTATGAGAGGCACCTCACCTGTCAAGAAGTACAGGTTGTGGTCACCCTCACTCTGCTGAAATCCCATCTCCTATAGATAGCTGTTTATCCTTGAGTACCATACTCGAGGTGCCTGCTTGAGCCGATAAAGAGCTCTATGCAACTTGCATACATGTGTCTCCCTGTTCTCCACATCAAACCCCTCTGGATGCTCAATATAGACCTCCTCCTCTATCGCTTTGTTGAGGAAGGCAGTCTTGACGTCCATCTGATGGACTCACCAACCCATCTTTGCAGCTAAAGAGATAACAGTCCGAATAGAGGAATACCTAGCTACAGGGGCGAAGGTGTCCTCATAGTCAATACCTTCCTTCATGTGAATGCCCCTTAGCCACGAAGCGCCCCTTATACTTCTCCACGCTTCTGTTTGCTGCATGCTTTACCTTGTAGATCCATCAAGATCCCACCACCTTTTTACCTTCAGGCCTTGGCATAACCTCCCATATCTGGTTTTTCATGATTGAGTCATACTCCTCAACCATAGCCTCCCGCCACACATCATGTTGTGCAACCTCCACAAAGCTGGAAGGTTCAGAGTTAATCAACTTTGTCATCAGTGCCGTATAACTGAGTCTCACTGGTGGTTTGCTTCGCCTCATGGAGCTTTGTGGAGGATCAACCTGCCTGGAATCCTGAACTATGGACCTAAACCACTTAGGCCTTGGCCCAATGTCTACCTGCTGTGTATGTTGAATATCCATCTTCTGCTATCCAAGTCAATGATTGAAGGATCCTGTCCACCTGACTTCCTCTGACTACCAAAACCTGTGCTATACATCTGGTTCCTCCAACTTGACCCTTGAAACCTATGCTAGCTGCTCCTCTGCTTGTAAGTCCATAGATCTTCGTAAGGTCCTCTCCTCATCAAATTGGATATCCTTGCTCACAATGATCCTCTTGTGAGCAGGTATGTATACTCTATATGCCTTCGAAGTCTTGATGTATCCAACAAGTAACCCCTTCTCTCAAGAAGGGTCTAGCTTCTTCCTAGTGTCAGCATGAACATGACAATAATAGACACTCCCAAATATGCGAATGTGACTCACATCTGGCCGAGTGCTTGTGAAGACCTCCTCGGGTGTCTTCCTCTCCAAAGCTGTGTGGGGACACCTGTTCTGAATGTATACTGTAGTCCTGTATGCCTCGACCCAAAGGAATAGTTGTAATCCCTGATCAAATAGCATGGCCTTGGTTGCTCCTACAATAGTCTTGTTCTTTTGCTCTGTTACTCCATTCTGCTATGGGGTATGAGGCACAGTGTGCTCCTTCTTGATCCCCTTTGCCAAACAATACTCCAAGAGCTCATTGGAAGTATACTCTCCCCCATTGTCCGTTCTCAAAACACGAATCTTCCTTCCTCTATTTGGTTCTCAACGAGAGTCTTGAACTCCCAAAACCTCTCAAAGACCTTTGACTTAGCCTTCAGGAAATCGATCCAGGTCTTCCTAGAATAGTCATGAATGAAGGTCATGCAATAACTGGAACCACTGAAAGAATGGACACTCATAGGTATGTAAACATTCGAATGCACTAAGTCTAAGGGCTCCTAAGACTTGTGCTCAGGATGTGGGAAAGGCTTCTTGATGTTCTTCCTCAAAGCACAACCCTTGCAGTGGTTATGCTTCTCCTGTACTTGAGGAACTCCACTAACAGCCTGTCTCAAGTGCCTTAGTGCTCCATGGTGTAAGTGTGCCATCCTCCTAAGCCACAACTCACCTTAATTGCTGCTGCTGCTAACTAGAGCCTTTGCAGGCTCAACATGTAGTCTATACACCTTCTCGCTCCTGATCCCAATCACTCGATCCAAGCTCCTATCTGACCCCTTGTGTTAGACACTTAGAGGGGGGGGTGAATCAGTGTAAAGCAATTTTAAAACTTTTCTTAACTTGTCACAATTAACTACCAATTCATCATTCTACCCATCTCATAATCATTTCATAAACATCTTTCACTTTATCATTCACATAGCATAAGCATTTGAATCATCAAGAACCATAACACAAAAGAACACAACACCATATAATTTTGTAATCTTTTTGTATTAGTTTTGGACTGGCTACAACCGTGAGGTAAAATCAACACCTACTCCTCATCCAGGACCCTGTCTGGTTTTCTTAGACCCTGCTAAGAAGGGTTTGAGGTATCCTAACCTCAACAGCAAGACAAGCTTGCATTTACAGTTAAAGCTCACTGTCTCAACACACTTTCATACATGTCACTACCAACACTTATCTCTAGTCCACTTCAGCACCTCTTCAAGGAGCATTCATCAGCACTTCTTCATACAGTCTCATTAACTCTTCATTCTGTCCACCGACATCATGTCTTCATCACAAGCAATCTCTGTCACATCAACATTCTGTCCACGTCATCATGTCATATTCAATCTGTCAAGCATCTCACTGTGTAAGCACTGTCAATTTCATCAACCTGTCACTATCATTTGTTATATCATATCAGACTACTGTCACTGTCATATGAATGGCTGTCACTATCTTGTCAAGTCAATGTATGTCACTGTCAAGCTGTCACACAAAGATGCTATAACTGCTGTAGATGTCACATCAAGATATTGTCATTCAAGTTATCACTATCAAACCAATAAGTCATTAACACCGAAGGTATCACTTTGTCAAATCAAGAGTTGTCACAAATCTCTAAATCAATCAAAGCTGCTCAACATACCATCAGATCTGAAGTCAAACCTCAACTTACTAAATCATAGTTCATCTCTCTCAACTAACTCTCCTATGACCTGTGAATGGTCTGCTCCAGCATGCATATGATCTTCTTCTTGGCTGCTAATCTGTTTAGGAATTCAGTGCCAACGGTCTTGGAGATTCTTCAACAATAGTTCTTGACTATGTTTGCTTTGATGCCTCTGTCATGCCTTAGTAAGTGTTCGAATCACTTGAAGGTATACATGTATTCTGCTACCTCCTCTTAAGATGCTCACATGACTGTTCAAGTTTGTGCCTACCCAACTTAATTGCTTCATTACTGATCTTAAACCATTAACACTGCAAACATTGCGGACTGCTTCATTGACTGACTTGTAGTATTCAGATCTATGGACTGTGCAACCTCAGACTACATATTTTGAACTGTGGTATTGTGGCTGTCCTCGAATGCTTCATATGCATAGGACTGTCATTCTCCTACACTCATGTATGTCACTCAACTTTGTTGCATCATTAACAAGTTAGGGCTGTCAATACTAGGGCTGTCATCATCTTTCACTTGGACTTCAAAGACCCAGGGTGCATCATCCAAATACTTCATCAACAGCTTCTAGGGTTGTCATCAGCCTAAACTGTGCATCATTCTTGCACATAACCAATGCTTATTCCCACAGTACATTACCACTACTCATTAACAGAAACCAATTTAAGTCAACAGCTGCTCCATCATCATATCCACAGCCAACCCTTCCATATCACACTCATATCATCTTCATGTCAAGCTGCTCATCATTAGGATCATATCACTTTGTCATCAACTCAACTTATTCACTACACATGCTAATATATTATTGCACATTACCACTGTCTTGGTCATCATGTCAAATCACTGTCTTGGGTAATCTCTGGGGGAAAATGCCCCAAATTATCCATAGATTGGATTATTTTATACTATTTTTGTTATAATTTTAATTTGACATTTTATAACTTGAAATTGACATTTTAAAGGCTTGTTGGCCTGGCTATTTTTGTAAAGTGAGTATGAGAAGGCTATAAATAAGGCTCTCCCCACTTCATTTGAACATAAGACAAGTGGGACAAAACATTATGTTACTATTTTACCCTTCTTAGGGCTCTTGGAGTGATGCACACCTCTTGAGGAGGATATCTTTGATGGTTTGAAGGAAGATTTCAGGAGTTCTTTGGTTCATGCTCTTTGCTAAGGGTGATGCTAAGATTTGTTTGTCACACATGCACAAGGAGGTATCTAAGTTCTTGTCTTAATTTCTCTTTGTTAAACGTTGATGGATGATGCTTCTTTATGGTTGAATGGTAGCCATTAGTGCTGCATTTGATCAAAACTAGGCCATTTTTCAGCGTTTTGTTACCTTAGTATTGTGAAGGACGTCCTCTAGGAGGCCTTTGAAGCTTGGGCTTAGATCTCTGAGTTTTGCCTTAACTAGGCTTCCTTTAACCAACTCTTGTGGCTGTTAGAGAAGGCCCTAGCTGGCCAAACTTCACAAGGACCTCTCAAGAGGAAGGCTGGGCACCTTCCTTGATGCCCTAGGTTTAGGGTAAAACCTTAAAACCCTTGGCTTATCTTCATCTACACCTTAAATTGCATTTTCATATGTTCATAATTGCATTTCATGGTAGGATTATCTTAGTTTAGGTTTACAAATTTACATTAAAAATCTTAAAAATTATATAAAACTTTGGAAAAACTTGAACCTAGCTTATTGAAACCCTAACCCTAGTTGCTGCACCTAATTAGGCCTAGCAGCCTCTCTTGTCTTTCCCTCTAGGGCTCGAGCTAGGCCCCAAAGGCCTCACCTTCCCCTCTTTCCTGTCTTTCCACCCTCGCTTTAGCCTAACCCTACCTCAGCTTTTTTCCAAATCTTCCTTTTACCCTTGGCCATGAAAATTTTAAGAACCTCAACCCGCTTTCAGTATCAGTGCTGCATATGGTTTAATGCCCAAACCCCATCATGCATGCACATTGAAAAATTAAAATTTTAACTGAAAAACATGAAACAAATGAAATTTCTTTTCAACTTTTGAACTCTGAAAATTATAGCAGCCCTAAACTCTTACTCAGTAACTTAAACTCAGCCACACATGAAAATTAAATGCTCAGATTTTTGGTCTAATTGACCTAGGAAAAACCCCAAAGGGAAAACCTGTTCTTCAGAGAGATTTTATTTCTTCAGGCAAACTTCACAAAAATAAAACAGCAGTACTTATCTCCCTTCTTGAGACACGTGCCAATATCACATTGAGAAAATCTGCTGTACGGCTGCCTCGAAATTCGTGTTGTACGGCCTCACACATGCAGCTGTACTGACCTCGATTTCTGTGCCTGTTTCTGCCTGCTGTATAGACAACAACTAATGCTGTACTTTCCTCAATTTTTGTGTTGTACAGTTACCTTGAAAACCATGCACTCTCACCTCGAAATCTGTCCTGTATGGCCTGCATTTAATGCTGTATGGTCACCTTGGGATTTGTGCCAATTTGCTGGTACAAATTCCTTGAAATTCCTGGCCCTTCTCCTCTTCCTGTTCTTTGGAAATTTTGCAAGGGTTTACCCACTGAATTTTCTCTTGCTCCTCTCGCAAAATTCTCTCTTGTGAAAGTGAACAATGATCTCCATTTTTCTTTCCCAAGCCCTTTTTGTTTTAGTAACTTCCACTTTGAGATCAATGGCTTAGATTAAAAGCCAACTAAATGAGATTTAGGGCCCATCTCATTTCCTCATTAAAAATTAATTATTAAAATGAGAATTTAATGCACACCCACATTTAATACTCATAAAGTCACTTTTAAAACACAAACTCAAACTCACATTAAAAATGTCACTTTATAATAAAGTCATTCTCACCTTTTTATTGAGGATAGGGACCACTTATTAAAGTGTCCTTGTCCACCCCAAGGCATGAGTGAACAAACACTTCCTAGGTAAAAATTCAACAGGCCACTCCTTTTTCACCTCCCAGCCTGCTGCTACAGCTCACGGCCTCCCTTTTCTGCCCTTGGCCTAGCGCTCTTGGCTTTCCAACAGCCTCATCCACCCTTTTTTCCAGCCTCTACACTCTCGGCCTCTCCCTAGCAGGCCTCCCCTTGCCTTGGGCTGCCATTCTAGGGTCTCGGCCCTCCTTCTTTAGCCCATTGCAGGCTGTAACAGCATTTCTTCACCTCTATATGCAGTCTGTAATTATTTGCAGATTGCCCCCCGAGCTTTGACAAAGCTCCATACTTGAAACAAGACAGCAGTAAACAAGTTAATAATTATTAGATATTGATTCCAATTATTGTTTGTGGGAAGTTAACATAAAGTCATAATTGCTGTTTGCTTGCCATAAGAAAATATATATTAGATTGTGGTAAAATGCTCGCGCTGCTAGAGATAAAGGTGATTTAACATGAACATTGTTTGAACACCAGTTGTTGCCATACACTCTTGTCATTTGCAAACTGTTCATTATCTTCTACTGCTGGTTATTTGTACTATGGTTCATTATTGCATGTAAATGATGGTGAATGCTTATACTTATTGAATATTTAATAAAGGTGTTTGTCAAAACTTGCTAATCAATGCTTCTACCTTTTCATTGGCTATTTGAATGACCTTTGACACCATGTCACCACTCATTGTTGAATGACACTGACACGACCTAAAGTGGGAATTGGCTATTTAGTTATCATGAATCATTGCATTAATGAATGCAATTGATATACTGATTTGTATTTATGAGGTTCATCTTCTTATATAGTATGTATTCTTCTTTCCTCAATTAACTCCATAAAGGCACTGGTCACTGGTCACTAATATTGTTATAGAAGATATAGTTGTGATTTCCAAGTGCCTGCAGAAGGGCTCCCCCCTTGGAGGTTCTGACTCTCCAAAGTAGTCTTGGATAAGTGACCAAGGTGACAGTGGTCACTCTCTCCATACATTTGCTTATAGGTGACTAGCCTTGCTAGTCATTCGGTAACAATACTGATTCAAATATAATATCAAGACATCATATATGTTCTATGTTTTGACAGTCATGAAGTAACCCGTGCAAATCTGTATACTAACACAAAATAGTAACATTTCATGAATGTGTGTCACATTCCACTAACATAAGGACAAAATAACTAAACTGTAATGAGTATCCACATTAGTAGCAGCATCTCGTAACTATAAAATAACAAAACATGCTGAACAATCCATTGGATGTGTTTGCAATTGTGTTTGGAAGCCCCTGCATGTGGGATAGGGATGTTGTTTCCTCATAAGTGGTCAAAAGTATAGATTTGTCAAGAGTGGAATACCATTTTTCATAAGTATGTATAACGAAAGGCAAAAGATCTCTTTTGTAACAACCAACCAAATGAAGAGGTTGCAATCCTTTTTTTTTTACTTTTTCCTTTTTATTTCTTTTGTGCTTTTTATTTAGCACATTTTGCTTATTCCTTTAAGTGGCTAAGTCCTTTTTTTAGATATGTCTTTGACAACTTGGGATAAGGGAATATGGCTTTTGCAATGGGGAGTATCTCCCATAATATCTTCCATTTGCATTTAATTTATTCAGCATTTTCCTTTTTTGGGAGTACAGGGCTATTTTGACTTTGATAAAGGCATTCGTACATTGGAATAGTAGCGAGACCATATGTTGTTACCAATAGTAGATCATTCACAAAGGGGAATGTGAAGGGGACAGATGAATTGGCTTAACTGGATGAGAATGGCTAGGTAATATTGTGTGAGATGGATGAAATCACATAGATTTCGTTTACCAAGGTACATGTTAACATTGAATAACACACTTATTAAGTTAAAAGAGAAACACCAAGGTTAGATTAAGACAATCAAATGATCAAAGTGTGTGTGAGTCATCATGAAAGTGCAAGTGTAATATCTCATGCTAACATACTGTCATGCCATAAAACATGTCAAGTAAAGATGAAGGTTAAGGATTCCGCAACACTAGAAGGCGATGCTTGTTGGAAAGTTAACTCTGAAGGTCCTCTTTATATTTTTGGCGTGGTGTGATAAAGAGGACTTAGAGTTTGTCCTTTGTGTATTTATGTATAAAGTGAGTTTTATATAATAAAATGATGTCTTGTCCTTTATAGAACGGGTCTCACTTAAGTTATTATGTGAATTAATTATTAAATGTGGGTGCATTAAATGATGACCCTTGATTTTGTAAATGTATCTTAACCATAGATTAGGTCGTTAGATAGGTAGTTACAATTTTTAAGATATAAAACAAGAGAGAAATGACAAGTTGTACCCACCATTAATGAAGAGAGAGAAGATTGAGAGAAAGAGAAAGAGAAGAATACCCTATAGTGGCACAAATCCCAAGGAGATGAACAACACAAATCCCAAGGCAGCCTGAATTAATCCATACAACAACAGTCTGAAGCAATGCGTATAGCGCATGCGTGGGCACACATCCGGAGACAAAGTACAACGAATTGACGGGCAGTATAGCTGCATTAATTGTAGGCACGGTTTTCGAGGCAGATTACAACAGAAATCACAGTCCATACAACGCACGTGTGGAGGCTGTACACCCGGCCATACAACTGTTAAAGGGCACAAAAATCAAGGTATTTTGCTGCTGTTCCAGTTTGGATGATTTTTGTCAGTGAGGGTTGAAGGGATTTTTTTCATGTGTGGATGGAAAATCCCCGAGTATTCATCTTTAAGGTAATTTTCTTCTTTCTAGGGTTTTGCCCGGTCCATTGACCAAAATATCTGTGTTTTTATGTGTGAATGATTACTTCAGTAATTGAAATGATCTTGAATATGGTGGTTTGTATTTCAAATTTAAGAGTAAATTTTTAATCATAAACCCTAGGCATTCAATTGTTTAACAAAATGTTTGAACAAAGTTTCATATTAATGTCAATTATTTTCTTCATGGAATCAGAGCAACACTGAAGTAGGGTTCAAAGTTGTGAATCACAGTTAGAATCTGTGTTGTTTTAAGTTAAAAGATTTGTTATGAATTATTCCAAATGATGAGCATTAGATATGAAGATAGGTTGGATGGTATATACAACTGTTGAATTTTCAGCATTAGCATGATACTTTTAAAATTTTGCAGACTAACATAAACAAATGATAAGTGTAGTAAACAACATCAATCACATCAACACATTGGACACCATAATTTTTCTCAGGGAAACCTTTAAAGGATAAAAACCCCAAAAGCGTTAGTAATTCATCTCGTAAACGAGATGACTGCAATTCTTCAAAAAGTTCCTCAAACCCCAACAGGGTTAAACCACAACATTTGAAGATCAATTTTTCCAAATTACACAAAATGCCAAAATTGCTTTTTTACAAATTAGGGCTTTACTGCCCTAATGTTTCTCTCTCCTGTTCATTAGCAGGTTGCTTGAAAAACTTCTGTGCTTGCCTGGATCTGCCCTGCCTGTACCTGTCAGCTGCTCGATTTCTTCTTTCTTATGCCCGTCTACTATACGACTTCCTTGCCTGATTTCTTCTTCTGCTTGACTGCCTGAAAAATTGCAGCTCTGTTGCTGCCCGGGTTTTGCTGTGCAGCTGTGCTGCTGCCCCTTAGGGCCTGCCCGTGAGCTGCTCGGAGGGTCTGTACAGACTCGACAACTCTCATAGGCTCCGGGCTGCTACCTGAGACCCTCATGGGTCTTTGTGGGGCTGCCTGAGGGGTTGGGGCAGCAACGACACCCACTCGCGTATGCCTACGGGGGGCTACCCGAGGGGTTGGGGCAGCAACAACACCCACTCGTGTATGCCCTACGGGATGCCTGTGGGGATCTGGAAAACTGCCCGGTGAAAGGAGAGCTGCCTGGAAGAAGTTTTGCTGCTGAGAAGAAGGGTTTGGTAAAAACCCTAGCCAAAGACTGAAGATGAACTTGTAGATGTAAACCCTAACTTAGGGTTTGTCTTCACATGAATGATGATGCCCTAGCTAGACTCATCCATGCTAGGACACAATCATAAGAACCTTTTTCTTCAAAACTGTAAGATCATCTAATTGAGCAGTTGTACCTGTAAGAGCAAGTGTGTGTCATAATGAAATGGAATGATCTCTTATATTCTCTGAGTCACTTGTAAGTGGGCCAAAATTAGAAATCTCAAAATAATAATATTTTATTCTTTTCTAATTTTGACTTTTACCTTTAGTGGTGCTAAAGGTCTTTTTGCACTTTCACTTTTACACGTTAGTGGTACTAAAGGTCTTCATGTATTTTTGACTTTTGCTTTAGCCTTTTTTAAGTGCCCATGTGGTAATCACATGTGGTCAACGTGGTCTTTTATCCCCACTCAAAGTACATCATCATAAACCGAGAAAATTACTAATGTTTTTATCTCACACTTTGTGGGACACTAAGATCAGGTACCTTGGTATCTTAACCAAGGGTAGCTAAGCCTTGGAGAAGATTGCAAAGCCCATTGATCAAGGGTCAGAGTGTCACACATGCCTAGAATTAGTCTAGGGCTTATAGTGCCTTCCTGGTAACAGACCAGGTGCCTCAGCCATAGGCTACATAATTTGACACTAGGTCAAATACTTGGTAACAAACCAAGTGCCTCCATTCTCCAAGAGAATGGCCCTCATCTCTCGGTTGAGTCCTTGTAACTGACTAGGTGCCTCCATTCAAAGGAATGGCTACTCAGAACTAAACTGAGTCTACCAGTACTAGACTGGTCCATGTCGTGGTCCTGGACCAGATGTTTACCATTCAACAGAATGGTCACTCAACACAAGGTTGAGTCCCCCCAGGGCAGAGCTGGGTCCATATCATGGTCAAGGACGAGATATCATCATTCAACAGAATGATCACTCAACACTAGGCTGAGTCCACACCGTGGTCTCGGACCAGATTTCCCCATTCTCCTAAGAGAATGGTTCTCGACGCTGCTCAGAAAAATCAACACAACTATCTTCCTTGGAAAGTTAGAATAATTGATGTGCTTAAAGAATGGAAAATATGGAATTTTTCTAACACCAAGATGACCAAGCCTACAGAAAAGGATGAACTAGAAGAACATGAATCCAGAGCCGAGAGAGTGATCCTAGATAGGGTAAAGGATCATCTCATTCCACATTTGGCAAAGAAGAAGACTGCTAATGACATGTGGGATACCCTAAAACAATTATTCGAAGCTAAGAACGAGCATTGCAAAATGGCACTGAAGGACAAGTTGCACAATGTCAAGATGAACAAAGATGAAGGTGTGACCTCTTATTTAACTCGAGTGGCGCAAGTCAAAGATGAGTTAGTAGTTGTAGGAGAAATTGTCTTAGATTCAAAACTGGTGAGGATAGCCCTAAAGGGTTTCACCAAGAAATGAGAAGTTTTTGTTAAGTGCATTGTCGGTAGGGAGAAGCTTCTAGATTGGTCCACACTATGGGATGATTTTACTGAAGAGGAGATTTGAGAGGTATCTTTGGGTAGTCAAGTCAATGAAGAGGTGGAGCATAATGTGGCACTTGCAACAAAAGTTAACAAGAAGATGAAAGGCATTAGTCAGATCATATGTTACCATTGTGGGCAAATGGGACATTATGCCTCGAAGTGTCCTGAGAAGAAGAATGTGAAAGAGAAGACTGAAAGAGATATGGCACCGTCTCCAGTAGTAGAAGACTATGCAACAAAATTTGAGCAAGAGTTTTCTCTTGTATTAATTGATTCTGTAGAAATATTGACAAAAATTCCAGACTTTTGTCAAACACTTAGTTTACCCAGATTTCCGACTTAAAACTTGTCATTAATAAAAACACCTCTCATGCATTTAAATCAATAATCCAACAAGCTGAAACATTGAAACTAAGTTTGTAGTAGCGAAAAATCACATAAAAACAACAGATTGATAAACCCATAAAACTACAGAAATTTGGTCAATGTGTCCCTGGAAAAACCCCACCCTGGGGAAAACCAGTCCAAGAGAAATTTTTATTGCAGCATTTATAAGGCATAAATTAATTTACATCATTTATTACAACAATAAATGACTGTATGAGATTCTTGTTTTTTGTTCTCACCTTGATTTTTGTGCCCACCTGATTGTACGACCTCCACAACAGTAAACACCTCGATTTTTGTAACTTGAAAAATGTGCCTAGCAAATCGTACGTTGTACGACCCTCATCGAAAAACGTGCCCTTCTGGTATAGTACGGACTATACAGTATTGTATGGTACAACATCAATAAATTCCTTGGGAAACGTGCCCAGATCCTTGGGATTCATGCCCACTTGAGAAAAATTGCAGCTCCCTCTCTCTCTACAAATTAGTTAGCCAAAATGCGCACTCTTGGAAATGCTTTCCTTCAACTTGTCTTGCACACTACCTTAGGCTCTCTCTTATAACTTGAAAGTGACTTTTCGCCTTCCCCATTCCCTAAATCCAAAGGCCAAGATTAAATCTTGCTATTTCAAGATCAATGGTTGAGAAACTTTTCTCCCAAAAGCTGTTACATTTAATTTTAATAAAATCACCTTTACTTTATGAAACAAGTGCACTTTATCTCATAAAGTCACTTTATAAAATTAAAACAAGGGAATACTTTATAAAAAGTCCCATTACACAAGAGTCACTTTAAACTTTATAAAACAACATTACAAAGTAAAGTAGCCTAGCTAGTGCATGGTCACTTTTGCACACAAGAGAAAAACATGCGGAGCGCTTCCAGATCTAAATCTCTAACACTCCTCTCTAACACTCCTTAGTGAGGGAGGTAATCACTGTCATCATCAACAGGTCCCGTCCTCAAATCCATCACATTGTTCGCAGTAGGAGCTAACTTTGAACTTGGAATCGACGCTACTGCCTGCAATGAACTCGAATCTGAAGATAACCTTGTGGCAACCACCCTGCGCCTTGAGCTCCTAGGAGAATCAATTCTCTACGCTTGAGCATTGGTTCGCTCATGCTGGCTGAGCCTCCTGCTAGTACTCAGAAGAGACTTTCTCTCTTCCATTGAAACTCGAGACTGTACCCTTGGCGCCACTGCAGCCTCAAGAGCCTCTTGCTCCTCGTCCAACTCATCAACTGTGGGCTATGCACTGAACTTGTGCAACTCATCAAACCAATCACCAATCAACTGTGGATCAACCAGTCCCGCTCTCTCCGAGTATATATAAACATGCCATAGATCATCTCTATCTGAAAAAATGTACACATGTCCCCTTCGGAACAATGTCGAATACCCTGCATCTTCCAAGGCTGAGATTGAGAGCAAGTTTACCCTCATCCCTGGAACAAAGAGGAGCCCATCATGATCAATGTATCCTCCATGACTAAGTTGGAATTTAATATTTCCAACTCCACGCACTGCATGTGTCTGTCCCCCTTTTGACTGAACGAACTGGTCAGGACTAGTCTCAGAAATGATACGGAATATATGCCATATTTCGGTCATATGACGTGAGGCTCCACCTTCAACATACCAAGTACCATTCTGAACTACTCCATTGTTTTCGACACTAGAATAAGGGAGAATAACGAGAACTCCTTCTCGAATTGTCTCGCAAAGTCCTCTTCTTCTGCTGTAGCTACAACAACCGTATCTTCCTCCTCCTCCTCCTCCTCCTCCTCCTTCTCAGGACATTGAGAAGCAAAGTGTCCATACTGGCTGCAAGCAAAGCATCGAACTTTGCTGAAGTCCTTCTTGGACTTCTTCTTTCTCTTATCAGAAAGAGCAACATTCTCTTCATTAGCACCCTCCTTTTGTCCACTACCTTGAGATCCATCTCGGATCTCCTCTTGAGTGAAATCATCCCATAATCTGTTCCAATCTGAAAGTTTTTCTCGAGCAACCACACACTTCACAAATACTTCCCATTCCTTAGTGAAGCCTTTCTAGGCCATCCTCACTGACTCAGAATCAGAAATGACTTCTCCAACAAAAGCTAGCTCATCTTTTATCTGGGCCACCCAGGTAAGAAAAGATGCTACACCCTCACCCTTGGCCATCTTGGTTCCCTGCAATTTTTTTGCGAGAGTCATTATCCTGTTTTCATTCTTAGCCTCATACAAGCCTTTCAATGTAGTCCACATTTCTTAAGTAGTCTTCTTCTCAACTACATGTGGAATAAGGTGGTCCCTTATACCATCCAGGATTAACCTTTGGGATTTGGCCTCTTTTACCTCATGCATATCCAAAGCAACATGATCAGTATCAGGAGGAGGAGTTACCATGGTGCTAACTATGATCCATAGTTTGTTTTCCTTGAGAATAACACTCATCCTGACTTTCCATTGCAAGTAGTTGGACATACCATCCAATCGATCCTCATATCTGATACAAGCAGCCATCTCGGCCATCAAAGAAAATAATAGACCACCAAAAGAACAACAGTGTACTCTTTCTCCACCACTTGCAAGTCACATCCAGATAAGGTCTTCCAATACTTAAGTTGTTAAAAAAAAACAGCAAGAACCCTTGCTCAACAACTCAACACTATTGCTGTACCCACAATCAGTTGTAAACACAGAGCCTCAGCTTTGATACCATGTAGAAATATTGACAAAAATTTCAGACTTTTGTCAAACACTTAGTTTACACAGATTTCAGACTTAAAACTTTTCATTAATAAAACACCTCTCATGCATTTAAATCTATAACTCAACAAGCTAAAACACTGGAACTAAGTTTGTAGCGGCGGAAAATCACATAAAAATTAAGACTGATAAACCCATAAAACAACAGAAATTTGGTCAATGTGACCTTGGAAAAATCCCACCCTGGGGAAAACCAGTGCAAGAGAAATTTTTATTGCAGCATTTATCAGGCAGAAATTAATTTACAACAACAGTTATTACAACAATAAATGATTGTATCAAATTCTCTTTTTACGTGCCCACCTCAATATTCGTGCCGAACTTATTGTACGACCTCCACAACAACAAACACCTTGATTTTTGTGCCTCGAAAAACGTGCCCAACAAACTATACATTGTACAACCCTCCTCGAAAAACATGCCCAGCTGGTACAATGCAGACTATACAATGTTGTGCGGTACAACAACAATAAATGCCTTGGGAAACGTGCTTAGCTCCTTGGGATTTGTGCACTCGAGAATTTTTTTCTCCTTGGGATTCGTGCCCACTTGAGAAAAATTGCAGCTCCCTCTCTCTCTGCAAATTACCCAGCCAAAATGCACACTCTTGGAAATGCTTTCCTTCAACTTGTCTTGCACACTACCCTAGGCTCTCTCTTAAACTTGAGTGACTTTTCGCCTTCCCCATTCCCTAAATCCAAAGGCCAAGATTAAATCTTACATTTTCAAGATCAAGAGTTGAGAAACTTTCCCCTCAAAAGCTGTTACGTTTAATATTAATAGTCACATTTACTTTATGAAACAAGTGCACTTTATCTCATAAAGTCACTTTATAAAATTAAAACAAGGGAATACTTTATAAAAAATCCCGTTACATAAGAGTCACTTTAAACTTTAAACAACATTACAAAGTAAAGTAGCCTAGCTAGTGCATGGTCAGTTTTTGAGAATGTCTGGGTTGTTGACAGTGGTGCAACCAAACACATGACTAGGATCTATGATATCTTTCAAATTATCACAAGGTTGGGACCGGATCATTTCATTCAGACAAATATTGATAGTCCTCAAATAGCGATACGAGGGGTTGGAACAGTTAGATTCCAACTAGACCTTGGCGAGATCCTGGAAATACACGGAGTGGTTTTTGTACCTGGGATGAGAGTCAACAAAATCTCAGTATCATTTTTTGAGGATGAAGGTTATGGAATGATGGTGAGGTTTGGCCGTGTCTTCCTGTATCGGAGGGATGAGCCATTTGGTACCACTATTCTATTAGGAGATTGCAAGGACAACTCTATGTTTTGAGAGGGCATTTAGTACCACCAAGAGCAGGAGCAGGTGGGTGGCTATCAGAATCTGAAGATGAGGCGAGATTTGCATCTGATAGATATGGTTCTGATGAAAAGAGTGACTTGCTCTAGAGCACTGGCAGGAGACTCAACCAGTACAATGATGGTGAAAATGAGTAGGTCGAGTCTCAAGCTTCAGAGTTCCAATACAAAATTGAGCATCTGTATTCGAGATTGATTCCAAAGCAGGAGGGAGATGTTGTAGGAGTTAGAGATGGAGATGGTGTTGTGGACCTTCCTCGTTAAGAGGGAGTGTTGGAAAGTTAACTCTGAAGGTCCTCTTTATATTTTTGGTGTGGTGTGATAAAGAGGACTTAGAATTTGTCCTTTGTGTATTTATGTATAAAGTGAGTTATATATAAATAAAATGATGTTTTGTACTTTATAGAATGGGTCTCACTTAAGTTATTATTTAATAATTAAAGTGAATTAATTATTAAATGTGGGTGCATTAAATGATGGCCCTTGATTTTGTAAATGTATCTTAACCATAGATTAGATGGTTAGATAGGTAGTTACAATTTTTAAGTTATAAAACAAGAGAGAGAGAGAAGATTAAGGTAGTTACAATTAGTACCCACCATTAATGAAGAGAGAGAAGATTGAGAGAAAGAGAAAGAGAAGAAAACCCTAGAGTGGCACAAATCCCAAAAAGAGAAACATCACAAATCCCAAGGGAGCCTGAATTAATCCGTACAACAGCAACCAAAAGTCATCCGTACAACGCACGTGTGGGCACAAATCCCGATGCAAAGTACACTAGATTGACAGGTTGTACAACTGCGTTAATTGCAGGCACGTGTGGCAAAATTTCCGAGGCAAAGTACAGTTCGTACAACACACATGTGGAGGCCATACAACAGGTCGTATAGTTGCTAAAGGGCACAAAAATCGAGGTATTTTGTTGCTGTTCTAGTGAGGGTTGAAGGGATTTTTTTCATGTGTGGATGGAAAATTTATGAGTATTCATCTTTAATAAAATTTTCTTCTTTCTAGGGTTTTCCCCAAGAGTTGGGGTTTTGCCCGGTCTGTAGACCAAAATATTTGTGTTTTCATGTGTGAATGATTACTTTAGTAATTGAGATGATCTTGAATATGATGGTTTGTATTTCAAATTTAGGAGTAAATTTTTAATCATAAACCCTAGGCATTCAATTGTTTGACAGAATGTGTGAATGAAGTTTCATATTAATGTCAATTATTTTCTTCAATGCGTTGTCTCTAGCTAGGCATATCAAGGACCCTCAACCATTTGATGTTGTTGGATAAATCTCGGACCACTAATCTATGGTGCAACCACATACCTCATCTAAGGACAATTGATCGTCATTCACCCCTTGCTGAAAGGGGGGTAACATTCTCCACTGTCAACATATGATCCATCACTAAAATTGTGTTCATGGAAAGTTAGAACATCATGGCGAAGGCAATATCAAGCTTGGAAGTCATCTCCTTTACACTTAAAGCTTTTCCAAATCTTGTAAACGCTTGCTACCATTGCTATTGCTTACCCTACCCCTTCATCTCAAGACATTAAGAAACATAGTGGTTGTGCTTGTTGCACTTGAAGGATCAGATATGACTCATGCCGTTGCTTGCCCTTCCCCTTTTTCCTCTCAAGCATTAAGAAGCATAGTGGTCGTGTTTGTTGCACTTGAGGCATTGGATATGACTCATGTCTATTTCCTTGACATGAACAATCTGATCGATCCTCTTTTCTCTTTTGACCCCTCCTAGGTCCTTTCCTATTTTCCTTCATCTCATTGACGAGGGGCAGATTTTGCTTGTCCATACTTGCAACAGTTTCTAGTCTCACTTCTCTTGGATGAAGTCATCCCATAGCCGCTTAGAAGTGAGCGGCTTTTTTTCGGGCATAGGATCCACGGACAAAAGGTTGCCAAGAAGAAGAGAACCCATTCAATGCGTTGGGTACTAATGTTAAAATAACAACAACAAGAAAGGTCTTCCTGCATGCATAAGACTTAAATAAGGAAAACAATTGTATTTAATTTTTTTTTCCTAAGTATAAAATAAATTAAAGTAATCTAATTATTAATTGGCTTTATAAAGTGAAGGTGAAAGTAGGGTTTTCGCTTTTGATAAAGTTATAAAAGAAAGTTCAATTGGTGGAGAGGACACAGTTGCATTCTGACATAGACGAAGGAAGAAGTGTGAGAGAGAGAATTTTGGCAAAGAAGATGGAGGAGTGGAAATTCAGGAAGGAGAACAACGATAGAGGAGAGAGATAGGCAGAGGGATCGTACGGCAGGGAGCTCGTAAAATAAGAGGCCATACGGATCCGTACAACAGGCAGTACAGATGCAGTATAGATTGTACAATAGGCAGTACAGATTCAGTATAGATTGTACAACAACCAACCGTACAGAGTAGGATTGTACAACAACAACTGTACAACTGCCTTGGGATCCGTGCCCTACTTCCAGGTTTTCTCAGTGTGTTTTGGGTGATTTGATTTTTCCGTCTAGGGCATAAATCAAAATATCTGATTTGTAGAAGCTCCATATTTTCTTAATAAAATATCATCTCATACTGCTACACCGGTTTTCCCATCTTGGGTTTTGTCCGGGGGTTTCTACCCAAAAATACTGTGTCGTTTCTATTGATGTGATTGATGTTGTGAATGGTTCTCAGTTAGTTATATTTTGCTGCATACTAGTAAAGAAGTACACGTGTATACAGGTCTTCAATTAAGAAGCCGCATGTATAGTCTTCACTACCGAAATGCAAATGACGACACCTGTAAGGAAACTGTTGACAGGTTAGCAAGTAGTTGACAGGTCGCCCGGAGGGAAACTGTCTACTGCGATTGGATAAAGCCATGACTCATACTGTCTCTTCTATGGCAAGTCTGGAGCCGAAGTTAAACCCAAACACTTTTGATTTTTTGGTAGAAGTTTGAGTATGTGCCAAGTCATGGGCGAGTCTGACTGAGTAAGTGTCGAGTCTGGGCGAGTCTCCCGAGTTTGCTGATTATTGCTGCGTTGGTGAGTGTGTCCATGGGTATGGGCTGGTTACTTGTTTTCGGGAATGACTGGCAGACTTGCAAGTAACTGGGAGTCTTGGCCGAGTCATGCTTCACTAGTATCAATGAACTTCTCTGATACCATGTTAAAATTCCTCAGCACATGGTAATGGTCCACAACTGATTTCTAACTTAGGAAAACAAAAAGCTGAAATCTCTTTCAAAACTGCAATCTGATTTTTACTACGAACTAGAACACATCAAGCTGAAGAAATTAGCAACAAGCACACATCTGAAACTCAAATCACATTACTGTTTATTAATTTTGAAAACATGAATTATACTGAATGCTTCAGACTCTAACCTTCCGATTACTTCTTACTTTGAAAACTATAAACCTATATCTCTGCCTTCTCTGATATAGATTGAGAAGAAGAGTAGGCACAATGAATCTTGACACATGCAAAATAGTGCTTCGATTGAAGATGATCCGAGCCTCGAGGCATGCAGGCATGCATCCTTGTTGAGATCTGTGCCTTAACAATTAGGCTACAGACACTTCTCTAAACTGAGCTAAGCTGCATGTGCCTTGTCTAACTGATGCATGCAGACTTAATTTAGGATCATAATGCATGCAAATTCTAACTAAAGCTAACCATAAATAGATCTGAACTGCTAACTATAAATGACATCGAAATTGGATCTAAACTGAGGATGATGCATACACTCTTTTATCTCTCTGTCCATAAATGCTCCTGCGTCCTTGTTACTACTGTATGGAATTGCAGGACGATGGCTGTAGGGAACTGCTGTACTACTTTACAGAACTCTGCTGGAGGAGGGTTACCTTACTGCTAAACATACTGTCACCTCTACTTGCTGCCACCATCAATGGCACTCTGCCATACACTTATGAGGTACTAAAAATCCAATGGATTTAGCCATCTATAATAATATAAAACAATGTCCTCTAGGTGTAACGTAGTAATACAATAATGAGGGTGCTTAGCCATAATTTCAAATAACCACAAGTGAATATTACCATCATTTCAACAATCTGTATAAGTATATGATTATGTTGGACAACCGCCATGGTAAGGTTCTGCACACAATTTTATCATCTCAGAACACCCTTTAAACATAGTGCTGCATGATCTGAGCCAGAAAACAGCATCTGCCTTTAACTTCTAGTAAGCTGTTGCAGAATTCAACTAGGTTCCTCAACCAGCACACACTCAACTGATGGGTCTCTTTTCTTCATTCAATCTTTAACTCAAGCTCATGCACGTCCCTTTTGCTGATACAAAGATACATTATCTGATAAATGAGAAATCCTGCAGTTGCAAGGTTATATTCTAGGGAGACCTAATCTCAGGCATTCCCCTTGTGTTAATATGCTATGTTGGCAATTCCATCATTTTCCAGGTTAATATCTTAACTTGTTGAGTTATAAATTTGGGAGAGCTTGCTAATGAATTGCAGCCCTTCAAAACTCCAAGCGAGGGTGTTGCACAAGTGATTTCAAGCAACCATTGGATCATTACAATCAAAGCCCACCACAGGGTTTCAATCTCAATCAACACAGTAATATCCTTCCTATGCTTTAAGCTCATAGGTGACTAACATCTGTTCTCTATTGATAGTTTAAAATCTCATTTGTACACCAATAATACAACACCAAGATAATATCATTAAAGTGCTGATGACAAATTGAATCATCAACCACCCCAAAAAATCTGACTGGACAAAGGTGAGAATGCTCTTGTCAAATGACATCCATCCATCTGCTAATAATGCATCTGATTTGTCCTTGATTAGCATGCCCATGTTTAAAATATCAGATTGTTATACTATTTAAAAAAAAAAAATGTGTTGAATTACTGATAAAAGATTAAAAAGGAGGCAAAATACTTGCCACTGTGGCTAGTTCCCTTTGTGTGTATTTGTTCTTGATTGCTATGTACCCTTGCATGCATTTGTGGTTAAGTTTGTTCCTTCTCATGTTCAATTAATGTATAGTCTTCACTCCCTGACAAGAAATACAAATTATACTTGGTCTGTTGTAGGGTAACATCAAAAATCTTATGTAATGTTTTGTCACTTGTCTACTTACTAATGAATTTGATACTTTGTGAAGAAAAGAGAAGTAGAAGAGTGAAGATTTGGGATCAACCTTCTCCATTGCCATGGCCAGCTCCCCTAACTTGGATGATGTAAGTTACTTCCTCAACTCTTTTCTTATCATGCAGTGAATAGGTTCCATATATTTAATATTTACCCTAATTTTTTTTCTTCGATTTATTGACACAGGATGATGATTTTGGTGGAGACTATGCAGGAAACCTTACACGTACAACCAATAATTTTGAACTTATATTTTGAACTTACAACATCTGCCAACAAATCCTTAGCTAATACGTTAGTATGTTGCTACAGGTGGCAAGAGACCTCGTATCGATGATGATGAAGACTTCAAGGTATTTATACATATTATTGTTAATTAAGATGTCTTGAAATTAGAAGAATATGATGCATCAAGCATCTTAGTGGGTATTTTTGTTATGGCAAAGTAGATTTCTTAGGGTTGGGAGAGCGCTTGGCGGTCGCATGTTAATGTGATACAACTAGATGCCCTCCCAGTTGGCAACATGCTTTGTGCAGATGGTTCAACAATTGATTGAGCTAGGCCTTGATGCTTATATATATATATATATATATATATAATTTTTTTCAGGAAAAATAACTTTGTATTTGATATTTTTGAGATTGAAATCAAAATACACATGATCATGCCTTTTGCCTCTTATAGACAGTTTCTGAATGTCTTCACCCTAGGCTTGCTTCTAGGACATATTACTGTCTTCCTTCAACAGACTTGTAGCTCTCAAAAGAGACAAAGACTTATACATACTCTAGAATTTTCTGACCCAACAATCAGAAACAGTGCTGAATAAAAACTGTTTTGAAAAGTAGACTGACCAACAAGTCAAACCATTAAAACTGTGACCTCAAAGATTCTTCAACGATATTTACCCTGAATTCCTGTTCAGTCAAAGTTCCTTCCTGCATTAAAAGTGTTTCTTTTGAAAGATTGTCTGCTTTGGAATTGAATTCCCTGTAGTTATGTACAAAAGACTTCTTCAAGTGCATTGATTGAATGGACTTTCCCCTTTGGGGGTGTATTGAGTGTAAACTCCTGGTGTCCCTTGCTTGATATATGTTGAGTGTCTTTTGTAGATGAATCTTCAACCCAACAGCAAGAACATTTACGAAGAAAGCAGCAGCACTTATGCCCTAGCATCATATAATGCGAACACGAATACAGTATCTCAAGATGAAGGGTGCTCCTTTATAGCATAGGATGTTGACTTTATTGATGAAGATGGATAAGGCAGAAAAAAGCGGGGTCTGATTTTCTCACTAAACACACTTAGAATATCTCCTATGATAGTGATGTTAGCAATCATAACATGAGATAAAGCTAAATACATCTAACAGTGGTATAAAATAAAATGCCGTCTTATCAGGAAGCCACTTGATCAGATGTATGTCATGTGCATCATAGCAATGCTCAGCAAGTACCTAGAGAGGCTAATCGGCATTGATGACTAAATACTACTGTAAATGTGCCAAATTTTATTTTACTACTTTTTCTGTGGTAGAACATGCATCATCCAAAACCATAAAGAAATGACTTTTTCTTGAACTAAAGGTAATATCATTAGTATTTTGAATGGTATTGTAACACTATGGCGTTTATTGTAAATTTTTCCCATTCTCCCAACCCGGTTTCAACCACCATTTTCACCATAGTTTAATGCCCAACCCAATTTACTCTCAGCTGCAAATTAAGTCATTTCTCATAAACAATGTATGGCTGAAACACAAGAAGAATTTTTAGTACTTTTAATGAGCAGCAGTTAAAAACACATTCACACATAAAAAATCAGACGCAGATATTTTTGGTCAAATGACCCAGGAAAAACCCCAACCTTCAGGGAAAACTGTTCTAGAGAGAGAATTTTATTTTCTGCAATAAAATGAAAGTACAACAAAAACAGAGATAAACTAATCTCAACCACAGTGCTTAGCAAATTGACTGAATTCGGAAATTTTACAGTCAAAATTTCTGCCAACTCACTGTTGAGAATAGGTTGTCATTGATGACACTCATTATTGACAAAGGAGACAAAGGAAAGACAAGGGTTGATGACATGGCACTAAGGATATGATAGTTTGGCAAGAAGGTCCAAATGACCCATTCTGTTGTCATTTGTGGCTTAATGGGATCATTAAGCCCACATACTTGGTTGTGGAGTCTATTGCACTTGAAGAAAAATTTGATGAAGCGCCGTTGATAAAGTCTATGGGGACGCCCTAGTTGGTGAGTTCTTATGATCCTCTCACTTGTGGACCTTACACATGAAAACCCTAGAAAGAAATGAATGGTTAAAACTTGATGTGGCAAGAAAAATATAAAACAAATTTACAACATCCACTCAGCAAGTTTATGGTCCTCTTGAGAAGCCCATGCCCACAAGCTAAACGGAGGACCTTGACAATGATGTATGGAACCTTGATGACATGTAAGAGCCCTCATTTTGTCAAATAAAAAATAAAAATAAAAGATATATAAGAAATATAACAAGTCGGCTCAGATCTAGTAGACAATTTAATTATTAAATAAAAAATATAAAAAGAAACATACATTTTGACAGGTCGGCTCAGTGAAAAAATCATGGAAAAATTAGTATATATATCCAGCAAACGACCTCATTTATGCAAGCAAAATTCGGTGGTGCAAAAAGAGCTCTGAAATTTGTAGGACAACTGTGGCAGCCGCAGGAGCAGTCTGATATTTTTTGACAGGCACAGTCAGCACTTAAAACTTTGAAATTCAGGCCAGCAGCTGTGAACTAAACTACGGATTTGTGAAGTTTTTATCTCTGATTTTTTGCAGCAGAACTAAAGTCTCTTTCTTCTCTGTTTTTCAAGCCCCTGTAGCAGCAACAAAAGTTTTGACAGTTTTCTGAATTTGGTGGTGTGATGTGAGCTCTGAGAATTTCGTGGGGTGACTGTGGCAGACGTGGCAGCTTGTTGGTACAAGATTTTTACACTTTTATCTCTGATTTTCCGTGATAAAAATTCGTGAGGACAGCTCTGATTGTTGGATATTGGCGTAGAGGCAACCAAAGTTAGAGACATGGTTTGGATAAAATTTTAAGACTTAGTTGCCTCTTTTGTAGTGTGGACTGAACAATGACCATGTAGCTGGTTTATGACTGAGTTATTACATTGCAGCAGCAGGGAATAAATAATTTTTTGTTAATGAGCAGACCTTAATAAATAGCAGATTGACAAGGACAGGATATTATGGTGACATGATAAATGCTGGTGGACAGAATGAGTTGCTAATAACTGATTATGGAAAGAATGGTGTGTTTGAATAGAGTAATGATTGGGCAACATAAATTACTGATTGATTGAAGACATGATGAGGAACATAGGGTTGATGTAATTGTGATGATGTGCTTCTCTGACAGCAGGTTGTTTGATGGCAGTGATGACAT
>LPNX010298117.1:172580-234056 GCA_001517045.1 Pseudotsuga menziesii
TCCAAATGAGGGAGTGATACCCTCATTATATAGTTGAGGCAAACCCCCAACCCTTTGAAGCTCAATGGTTGAGATTAGATCTAGATCTAGGTTTTAATTCACACCACTAGATCTAGGTATTTGGCTTTCTATTTCTCTCAATTAATCTCCACCATTAGATAAATTTAATCAAAGGCTAAGAGACTTAATCCATGTCTCAAATAATACTGGCCTTTGGATCAAGTTATTTGATTTAATTTCAACCTTTAGATGAGCCTTTAGAAAAAATGGAAAAATCAAAAAGTAGAGTGGGCCAAGGTGGACGCCCTCCTCTAGATCTGGCGGAAATTTCCAAAAAATGGCAAAACGTAGGCCAAAAAGGCATTCGCCCTCCTCTAAATCTGGCTGGACGTCTTTTATAATGTAGCGATCCTCTAGATCTGGTGATTCCTCCAAAATAGTGTGGCGACCTCTATTTTCATGTGGCGACATTCCAATATGGGTGGCGCCCTCTTATTATAGCGCCCTCCTCCAAAAATGGGGGCGTATTCCTTTATGTAGCGCCCCACTATTAAACATGGTGGTGCCCCTTAAACTAGCGCTCAACTAAATAATGGTTAGCGCTCCTCCACAAAATAGCGCCCACATTTAGCATTGACTTTTGTGGTAAAACGTGGGTCCCCTCTTATTTTAGCACCCACCTCTAAATTTTTGGTGGCGCCTCCATATTAAACGTGGGCCCTCTCTCCTTTGGCGCTTCCATTTGGTAGTTAGCGCCTCTCCAAATAATAGCGTGGGCACTTTTAATACATGGGCATCCTCCTTTACATGGTTAGCGCCCCACTAAAATGGCATTGACTTTATGTGTGCGTGGGTCCCTTTTTATTAGTGCGCCCTCCACTATAGTATAGTGCTCCCATTACATAGCGCCTTCACCATTTTAAAACGTGGGCCTTTTAATGTATAGCGCCCCTCCATACTTGGTGGTGCCTTCATCTTTAATATTGGAGGCTTCCCTTTAGGTTGACGCCTCCCCTTTTATTGAGGGTGTTGACCATCACTTAATAAACCTTAGGAATCCCTTAGCTAGGCTTTTAGGCTTTTATCCTTTAGCCACTTACATAACTTTAGGCTTAAACTTTAGCCTTTAGCTCCAATAATAAATTATTTAACCTTTAGACATAGGTTAAATTTAAATTCACCTTAGATAAAAATATTTCAATTAAACTTTTAAATTTTCCTAGATTTGACTTAGGAAAAATTAAAAATAAATTGAAAATTTAATGTCTAGGCCATGGGGGGGTAAAAAACTTTGGAGTAAGTTCTCCTAGGCTTAGTAACCCCCAAACCATCTTACCATGGCATTTCTTGATTTTTTTACTTCAAAATAAAAAAAAAGTGAATTTGACTTAGGGAATTTAATTAACTCCCTAGGAAAAATAGACCCCTCTTGACCAAAAATGGTCTATCTCTTCAACCACTTATCAAAAGGACATGGGACTCGAAGCAGTGGCTTAGGGGGTTTCATAGCAATTTTACCTTGCATTCATAGCCCCTATTACAAAATGCCATGCTTGAGCAATTATATTATTACATCAAAACTTAGTTAATTAACCACCAAGGGGTGAAATTAATTAACTAGAAAAAATAAATAAAATACAACAACATAACGAAACTCCACAAGACTATACAAATGTCTAGCATGGTCACGAATAACATTTTGAACCCTTAGCCACCCCATGGACTTGACTATTAGAACGCCTGTCACCACTTTGGAGGATTTTGAGTGAAA
Source organism: Pseudotsuga menziesii (assembly GCA_001517045.1). Classification (NCBI taxonomy): domain Eukaryota; kingdom Viridiplantae; phylum Streptophyta; class Pinopsida; order Pinales; family Pinaceae; genus Pseudotsuga; species Pseudotsuga menziesii. The sequence continues at coordinate 174,352 of LPNX010298117.1, forward strand.
AACCAAACCAATTAAAATCGTTTAAACAACAAGATTAATTGGAAAGGGAAAAAACACTCGATGAGGGGACTTCCCTAACAACCAGTTCCATGGTGTGGCATCCATATCACATGACCCACACTAGCACATATAATTACATTAATTTTCCCACGCAGGGGAGCGGACATTTCGTTTTACAAAGGGGCAATAGCCCTGCAGAAGTGAAAAATCCTCAGATTTTTCTAAGGTACAATTATGTATATCCACATTTACATGGAGTTGCCACCTAGTCGAAATAGGTGGGCAACAAAGCCAATCAACCTAACCCCATCCGATCTCCTATAATCCAGACCATAATTCACTACATCTGCAAGGTATCTTAACATGTTTTGCAGCAATTGGGTGCACTTTCCTAGGCTCCACCATGAACTGACTGAGATTGTTCATCGCAAAACACAAATCTGGGCTAGAGTTGATCAGATATATCAAAGAACCTATGAGATGACGATACAAGGTAGGATCCACCAACTCTCCCTCAGAAGCATGTAGCTTCTTCCAGTTGGTGACCATAGGTGTAGACATCAACCTGTAATCCTCCATCCGAAATCTCATAAGAATATCCACTGCATACTTTCCTTGCCCCAGGAAAATATGACCAGGCTCTTGCCAAACCTCCAATCCCAAAAAGTAATGCATCAACTCAATGTCAGTCATCAACCCAAACTGGTCTGTCATCTCTGAGGAGCTCCCTGAAGTAGAAGGCCCAAAACCTGTGTATCCGGAGCTGGTGAACCAACAATTGGCGAAATTTGTGATCCAGTAGCTTTGTATGGTGAACCTATGACCTGAGAACCAAAACCTGTCCATGAAGAACCTGCTGGCTGAACCATTGAACCTGAAGATCCTGTCCCTATACTTTGTGGTCCAGTAACCTCAGAAATTTGTGAATTTGTCGCCTATACTGAAGGTACCTTTGAAGCTACCTGAGGTGTGGGAACCTGTTGCTCTCCATGCACCGACTCTCTGGATTTCTTGAAGGCCCTCTTCTCAAATCTCACTTCCCACGCCACAACAACCTTCATCAGAGCAGGAAGATAAATGCAGAAAGCCTTCGAAGTCTCATCATACCCCACAAATATGCCTCTCTCTGCTGTGGGCTCAAGCTTTGTCCTCTTCTTAGAAGGGTCATGTGAAAAAGTCAGGCAACCAAATATATGAAGATGACTCACCTCAGGCTTCTGCATGTGAACATCTCCTAAGGAGTCTTGTTTCCCAAGGCACGATGGGCACTCTTGTTCCGAAGGTATACAATTGTACTACATGCCTTTGCCCAAAGAAAGAAAGGAAGTGACTAATCATGTTGTTGATTTTTCCTGAGCAACATCGAGAGCCATTCTCTTAGGAGAATGGAGACATCTGGTCCGGGACCAGCATGTGGAAATAGTCCAACTTTGGGGGACTCAACCTTGAGTTGAGTAGCCATTCTATTGAATGGATACATTTGGTCAAGGACCATGATGTGGAACCAGTCCAGTACTGGAAGACTCGGTCTAGAACTGAGTGACCATTCTGTTGAATGGAGACATCGGGTCAAGGACCAGGATGTGGAACCAGTCCAGGACTGGGGGACTCAACCTAGAGCCGAGTGGCCATTCTTTGAATGGAGGCACCTGGTCAGTTACAAGAAGATGAACCTGTTTGGTACTACGGCACTCAGCTTAGAGCTGAGGGCCATTCTTCGGGAGAATGGAGGCACTTGTTATGTTACCAAGTATTTGACCTCGGGTAAAATTATGCAGCCTATGGTTGAGGCACCTGGTCTGTTACCAGGATATCACTACAAGCCCCAGACCGGGTCTAGGCATTTGAGACACTCTGACCCTTGATATGTGGGCTTTGTGATCTTCTCCAAGGCTTAGATACCCTTGGTTAAGACACCTAGTATCCGATCTTGGTGTCACATGGAGTGTGAAATAAAAACATAAGTAATTTTCTCTATTTATGATAATGTACTTTGAGTGGGGATGAAGGACCACCTTGACCACTTGTTTTGACCATAGGGGCACTTGACGGAGGCTAAAGCAAAAGTAAAAAATACATAAGAACCCTTAGACCATTAAGGAGTCAAAGCGAAAGTGCAAAAGGACCTTTAGTACTACTAAAGGTAAAAGTCAAAGTAATCAAAGAATAAAATATTTTTATTTTGTTCTTTTAAGTTTTTGTCCATTTACATGTGATTTAAAGGATATAAAAGAAGATCAATCTATTTTATTTTGACACACACACTTGCTCTTGCACTTACAACTACTCAAGGAAGATGTTCCTTGGTATTGTGAAGAATAATTTTGTGGTTATGCCCTGGCATGGAGGTTTCTAGCTAGGACATCCACTCTTATTGCAGGCAAACCCTGAACTAGGGTTTTACTCTTGATAGAACAACATTTTCTTCTCTCTTCACGTATCTCCAAACCCTCACGGGCAACATCACTCTCTTCATAGGTAGGCTTAGAGAAGCAGCCTAAGCTTGGTTTTCTTCTTCGGGAAGCCCTCGATCACCCACAGCTAACCCTAAGCACGGCTTGGACAACCCGCAACACCCTCGGGTTGCCTCAACAGGGTTTTGGGTAGCCCTCTCCCATCTCTGCCCACTCCTCACCATGACCTTGGGTAGCACAGGTAGGGGCTCGAGCAACTCTGACTAGCTTCCGGCCAGGAAGAGACAGGTCCCCGTCAGTAGCAGCAGTCCGAGCAGGAAGAGAGAGGTCCTTGTTAGCAGTAGCAATCTGGGCAGGCAAATAAAGGCTTAGGCAGGGAAGACAGGAAGTTGGGCATGCTAAAGAAAGTTTGGGCAGGCAACATAAAGCTTGGGTAGGCATGGAGGAGGCTCGAGCAGGTAGAGAGAAGGCTCAGGCTACAACTGTACAGTCCAACAAGGCAGTCTTACAGATCTAGGCAGTGCAGGCATAGTTCGGGCAGGCAAGTATAGTCTGGGCAGAGATCTGGATATTTGGGCAGCCGAGAGAAATTATGGCTTGAAGCCCTAATTTGGATTTTATTGTAAAATTATCTTTTGTGAATTTTGGATATATGGATCAAACTTATTAGTGTTTGAAAAATTACCGAAGAACATTCATCTCAGAATTTTGAGAAACTCAAGTCATCTTATTTAAGAGATGAAATATAAATCAGAATGTATCAAATCAAGTACTCCTGCTGACCTGTTATCACTGCTAGTAAAAACAATCTTGATGTACTTTCCCAAAGCACACCCTTTGCATACATCACTGTGCTCAATGCTGAACTCAGGCAACCCTGTAACCCTGTACCTCAACATCCTCAAAGCCGGATGATGTAGATGAGCCATCCTCCTATGCCATAGCTCACAAAGCTCATTGACGTTGCTATGTGTCAAAGCATGATGCGACTGAAACCAATGTTATCAAAACCCAACCGGTTTTGAGAAAACTCGTCGGTTGGATCGGTTTACAAGCTTCACCGAGTTAAATCACACACTCAAATTCGTTTTTGGTTGGTTCCATACGAAATTGGTCGGTTTCAAGACTGAATCGTCTGGTTCTGTACAAAAATGCCCAGTTTTCTCCAAATCGGTCGGTTCAGTATGAAACTGGTCGATTTTGTATAAAAACGCCAAGGAACCCTAAAAACAACTAATTTCAAATTCTTTCAATAAAATAAAAAATAGGGTCCATGTGTGAGTTGTTAAATTGACTCACGACCCTTTTAATGTTATAATAGGAGCCTCCCACCCTCCATATCAATCACATTTAGTTGTGGATGGACTTGGGCCCTCTTCCACAACAAGAGGATGTGAACATTGATGTTGCAGTTAGACAAGTTCCTTCAGGCCTAGGGGAGTCAATCCATGCTCATGTTGACGGTGTAGATGATGACTCTGAGTCTGAGCATGAGGACTCAGATAATTCTGATATATGATTAGAATCATTAGATTGTAGATTCTAGATTCTAGACTGCAGTCAAATGCTTATATTATGACTTTAGAGGCCATTTATAACCTCTTTGTTGATGTACTTTTTTTTAAGATATGTATTTGTAGTCGATGCTATTTTGGTTTTATACACTCTTGCTATATACATGAGAAACCTTGCATATTTGTGTATAATGGTTTGAATTCACATGGATTCACCTGGATATATATTTATTTTTTGAAAATATGAATGTTTTATGTATGTTTGCTCAACCGGTTTTTTGATTCGGTTTGTTTCTTGGTTTTTATCAGGTTTCGGTTCCTGGGGTCGGCCAGTTCGACCACTGGTTCGATCCTGATAACATTGGCTGAAACAAGAGCTTGTATAGTTTCCCACATCTGACTCCCATGGTGTAAGAGGCAGATGGTCCTGCAGTCTTGGGAAAAACACACACGTGTCCATCCAGGAAAGACACCCCAAGACCCCTATCCTCGATCATCGAAACTGATATCAAGTTTTTCAACCCAGGTACAAACAATACGTCCCTCAAAGTCATGTGACTCATGTACTCTCTATGAAATATAATGGTCCCACGCCCAACAGCTCTAACAACTGTGTCATCCCCCAACATGACCTCCACATCTATCCTTGCCTGTGAAAGCTCGGAGAACATCTCTCTAGCACCTGTTATGTGGCTCGAAGCTCCACTGTCAATATACCACGTGCTGGTGGTGGATGCACTGAGAGAATGGCTACTCAACATAGAATGCTCCCTTTCAATATCAATAGCTGCACTGGTGATGATGGATGCTCTCTATCAACATGCCCAATATAGAGAGAACTCTCTCTCAAATCTAGTTGTAAACTCCTCAACCTTTGTTGAAGCTGTTGTCTGCCCAAGCTTCTGACAAGAAAAGCACTTTACAGTGCTCAAATCCTTCTTCTATCCATCTTGCTGCTTAGCCCCACCCTTGTTAGGGCCCTTCTTGAACTTCTTCTTTCCCTTGGCAGTCAAAGCCACATTCTCCTCATCCTCCTTACTAGTAGAAGAGCTGCGCTACACAAGACCTCTTCGGGTCTCCTCCTGAATAAAATCATCCCAAAGTTTGTCACTAGAAGGCAAGTTCTCCTGGGCTACTATAGCCTCCACAAAAACAACCTAAGGCTTTGCAACCCCATTCAAAGCTGTCCGCACTAGCTCAGAACCAAAAACAACCTCCCCCACTGCTGCAAGCTCATCTCTCACCTGAGAGATCCTAGTAAGGTAGGGAATCACTCCCTCAACTTTGGCCCTTTTGATACTCTTCAATTTCTCTCTCAACACCATTTTCCTATTCTCATTTGAACTTTGAAACAAGCTGGTCAAAGCATCCCACATCTGAATAGCACGAGTTTTACGAGAGATGTGTGGGATCACATGATCTTTAACTGCATCTAGAATGATTCTTGTAGCCTTAATGTCCTTCTTGTTGAAGGCAGAAAGTGCTTGTGCATCGGTGGAAGCAGGAACAACAATAGGATTCGCTGTTGTATTGTTAACCACTTCATCCCATAATTTGTTTTCCTCCAATATAAGCACTAGTCTAGCTTTCCACGGGACAAAATTCCCAGCCCCATCAAGCCTATCCTCCAACCTAAGTCCTGTTGCCATTTTAATGCAAGATTCAAGTCTCAACAAGGTGCTTCCGCCTTATAGAAGAATTCACTGAAGGTCTGAAATTTTTCACTGTGTAAAATTTTTGCTCTTCTCTAACAAAGATCTGATACCATGTAAATTTTTCTGATTCTCCCAACCCGGTTTCAACCACCATTTTCATCATAGTTTAATGCCCAACCCAATTTACTCTCAGCTGCAAATTAAGTCATTTCTCATAAACAATTTATGACTGAAACACAAGAAGAATTTTTACTACTTTTAATGAGCAGCAATTAAAAACACATTCACACATAAAAAATCAGACTCAGATATTTTTGGTCAAATGACCCAGGCAAAACCCCAACCCCCGGGGAAAACCTGTTCTAGAGAGTTTTATTTTCTGAAATAAAATGAAAGTTCAACAAAACAGAGATAAACTTATCTCAACCATAGTGCTCTGCAAATTGACTGAATTCAGAAATTTTATCGTCAAAATTTCTGCCAACTCATTGCCTCGAAAATCGTGCCAAACTGACTGTATGGATTTCCTCGATTTCCATGCCCATTGCTGTACCGTACGGACTATACATATTGCCTTGATTTTTGTGCCACTGTACAGACTGTATCGGTTGCATCAAATTTCATGCCCAGAAAAATTGCCTCAATTTCCATGCCCAAAACTTGCCTTGGGATGTGTGTTGTACAGAAAAAATTCAGTGTTGCTGCATGGTATTGGGAATCGTGCCCTCTTCTCTTCTCTTTCTGCCTGCACAAATTCTCTTTCTGTGCTCTCCAACTCATGGAAAAATTCAGAATGAGACTCTAATGCCTTCCCTTGCCTTTTTGCAGTACCTATCATAATCCCAACAGGGTCAACATTTAATGCACTCACATTTAATAATTAATTCACTTTAATTATTAAATAATCACTTAAGTGAGACCCATTCTATAAAGTATGAAACATCACTTTATTTATTTAACATTCACTTGTTACATAAATATACTAGGACAAAGTCTAAGTACTCCTCATCACACCCACACCAAAAATATGAGTGAGGACCTTCAGAGTTATCTTTCAACAGTTCCAACCTTAAATTGCTGTTGCTCTTTAACTCAGACTTACAAAAAAGTGATAAGAAACAAAGGTTAATAGAAAAGTTCAATATACAAATTAATGTTTCATGGGATGCTATTGCTATGGTTGTGAATTGTGGAAATAATTGATGCTAAACACTAATGTTAAAGGTTTATACAATGGTATAAACATTAAGGTTACTGCTGCTATACTTATTACATAAGAGGTCTAATTTCTGTGCGACAGTAGTCATACAAATAAATTGTTTATTGATTCGAAGTTATGATAATTGATCCATTGATCTATTGGTGTATAAACTTCTTCCAAAGTCTTACCACTAATGCTGATATAACAGTTGGCTTTGGACTGATTGTTTGTATAAATGCACCTATTAACTGCTGGTCAAAAAGGATGTGTGATAGATGTTTGTCACACCAACTACATGCTGATATAATAGTAATACTGTGATACGTCCTATTTATCTATGCAAATGTACTCATTCAAGGCTGTTCAAATGCTGATTCTAAGTGCTAATGACAAGTGATATATGATAAAATTGGAGCCATATTATTTGCAATCTAACTTGTGTAAACTGATGGTTAGTGGCATAAACTTGAACATTGCTTATTATGCCCATGCCACAGTACTTGTCTCAAACTCTTGCCTAATCAGAATTATACTTTGATATGTCTTGTTCATTCTTTGTTTGACTCCATAAGGCACTGATCTATACATGAGGTTGTGGAAGGTGTTTGGTGTAATTATTGATAGGCACATAGATAAGGGCTCTCCCCTTGGAGGTCAAGACATTCCTAAGAAGTTGTGGAAGTGTGGCCGAGGTGACATTGGGTCACACTACTTCTACATATGTTTACTAGGCAATAGCCCTGCTAGTTTGCTCAACAACATTTTTGGCGCTATTGTCGGGGAACTCAAATTTGTTGAGGTGATTTATCTAGGAAAGAGCGACATTTGTGTTAAGTCTTAAGGTAAGTCCTTGTTTACATGATTGCATATATATTACTTGTAAGGACTAATCTGATAGGCTTATTTGGCGACTCCACAAAGAAATCAACCCATTACTCAGGTACGTTCTTGTTTTAGTACTTGGTGAGAATTGTTTAGTCTAACTTGATAGGTCTCTCTTGGCGACTCCCTATGAAGAAAATAAAAAGTACCCCACAAGGACTTGGACAACTCAATAAGTAATATGGCTTCCATTAAAGAAAGATGGATACATAATCCATATGCTCCATTGGATTTCTTGAATGTTCCAGGATAATCCAAATTGGTCATGTGAACACGGGTCAATCGAGGCCATCTCGATATTTCATTAACATGAAGATACAGTTGCATAGCATATTGCGAAGTTCAAAGAACCTCTTATAACACAGTATATTATGGATTAGGATATCAGAATGATTCAGTTTGTTATCTCTCTTGATTTGCGGCATAAGGATATGAGTGACTAGTATCATGGGTTTCTTCCTCAGGGGATCTCCTCACTCTTACAATTAATCAAAGCATCTGGGAAAGAGTGGGGTCCTAACCTCAATGAAGAATTTATCGAGGCCGTGATTTCTCTTCCCACAAGGAGCTTGTCGGAATAACTCCCAAATAACACTTTGCTCCTGTTAACTTGCCAAATGGTTTGAAGCAGTTACCAAAAGTGTTTATAGCAGGATTCTGTGACGAAGGCGATGACCCCCTATACTTTGTCCAAGATTTTATGCAGATTGTTTTGTCTTTTATCGTTTAAAAGGATGAGGAAATGTATATGAAGGCATTCACATGTCATCTAGATGATGGGGGTCTTGATTGGTTTTGACAATTGGGAAAGGGTAAAATATCTTCCTTAGCAAAGTTGGTACAAGTATTTTGCAGTTGTTGTTGCCCAATGAAGCATGAGAAATGGACTACCTATGTCGAAAGGGTGAAGGAATGGTTCCAGAAAGAAAACAATGAGGAAGAAAATAACGAAGATGATTAGGTGTTCTTGATCCTTGAAGACCTTGAAGAAGCCATTACTGAAGACATCTATGATGAAGATCAAGCTTCAGAAGGCTTGCTTGAAGAAACTGTTGTTCAAGGCTATGGTGATGACATCATAGGCCTTATGTCTAAAGATGAAGATGATACCATTCACAAAGAAGAAGACCAAGAAGCCTTCTTTGAAGAAACTTAAGATTATAAAGAAGTGGGAGTTCTCCTTATCCTCATGTTATGGTTTCTTATGATATCTTGGGCCTCCTGAAAGGAAATGACAGTATTCTTGAAGGTTACGATTATTGGGAGTTTATGGGTCCACCAATATATGATTCTTCAAGACCTAGTAGTGTTATTTTTGATGCCTCCAGTAATAGGTACTTTAAAGAGGAAGCCAATAAATTCTTCCTTCCATTCATAGAGGAACAAAAAGACAGTATGGATCAGCTTGAGCTGGGTTATCATGCAATTGGGAATGAAGAAGCCTTAATCACCTCGAGGGAGGACATCAAATGTATAATCAACGAAAACCCTGTTGATCAAGATATGTTTTTTCGACCTCCTTGTGGTAACGATGATGAAGATTGGATTAACCCTTTTACTATTACATTTGATGATGAAGTAACTCAGGATGTTGGTCCTCTTACCATTACAAATGATCACCATATGCAGATATTTTAATATGATGAAGGATCTGAAAGCTTTGAAATCCTTAGCCCTGACAAGATTTTTTATGAGCTCAGTTCAATCATGCCCATCTAGTATCAAGGACAATAAAGTATGTCATACAGAGAGTCCCTTTACAGACAATCAGTCAATGGTGTGCCTTAACCATCAACATCCCTCAAGAAGTGTTATGGAAGTTTTTCATAATTTTTTGTTCAGTATCGGTAAGTTTCCAACAACGCATTTCAACAAAACCAATACATGTATGTGGATAGGTATGAGATTCATTTCAAATTGTTAAGATTTCTATTGTTTATCTTTTCACTTGAAATGTGAAGGCATAAATTATGTGGCTGACAATTTTGAAATTTCAAAGATTATTAGGGGTACTAACATAATTATTACAAAGATGAACAATGTACTTGTGTACACAAAGAAACGTTTAAGTAGGTGTAGGGATAGGTTGCAACTAGTCTATGAAGATTTGCAAGGTCCACCTTTGCAAATGGTCTCCTAAGTTAAAAGTCAGATGACCGATTTCATGCAAATTTTTTCTTTTAATGCGAATGTATGATGGGGATGGCCCATACATAGACCCAGTTGAAGCATGGATAAACAAAGCTTGTGAAAGCAATTCTTCTCCGTGGCAGCAACATCAAGGCTTCCAGGTTCTCGCAGTCACTGAGCTTTCCTTCCCCACCCTGATGAAGATTCTGGTATGTACTAAGTTTATCATCAATGAGATCTTATCATGGATTGTCTCTAAAGAAAAAAGAAGAAGACCAGGTATGAATGGCTTGCTCAACTGGTTACACTGGTGGTATGACTTCACTTGACCTTTTTGTTACCATATTTAGGGTAGGTAGGGTTAGTTTTATGTTTAGTTCAACATATACTGTTACCGTGCATTGCATTTGTTGTCCTTCATGTTCAGTTATTTGCATTTCATGTCTTTCTATTGAGTAAGGCAATGGTCACACTTGGGCGGGGGGAGGTGAATCAGCGTGTGAACAATTTAAACTTTTTTCAACTTTTATCAATCAATCAGAGTATATCAAGCATTATGTTCTCAATTACATAATCGTATTCATCATGAGTCATAAGCACAACAAACACATTAAAGAGAGACACAACAATATATGTAATGTAAGCTTTATTTATTGTAATGGAAGACTTCAATCTTCGTGATTACAGTCGGCCCCAATTGATAAGAAGAGCACCAACTTTTATGATAGGACCCAACCTGGTTTTCTTAGCTCCAACTAAAAAAGGGTGAGGAGTCCAATCGTCAAGGTTGCAAGGCTTTGCTTGCAAGTCTGATGTCATTCTGTCACTGTCGTCAACCTCTGCTCATCAACCTGCCACATATCATAAATCTGCTGGACTTATATTTGACTTCTGTTATGTCAAGTCAACTCAATCAATAGCCCAATCAAGCATTTGCTCACATGCTTCCCTTGAATCCTGTCCAACCATCTGCTCTAAGATGTGTCATACATCATACTTCAGCAGAACTTCACAATTCCTCAGGCTACCTAGTATGCTTCCTGTGATTGCTTCAACCTCAATCCCAAATGCAACTCACTCATCAAGTTAATGCTGTCACTGTTATCACATATCACTTGTCATGTCATTCTGGTGTAGGTGTCACTGTCATCAAGCTCATGTTACTTTCAAGCCATCACTGTCATCAAGCTGCCGTACTGTCAATCATTATCATGTCAACTGCTGTATAATCAATCACTGTAGCATCAAGCAAGTCAACTTCATGTCTAGTCTGTAACTTGTCAAATCATATGTTACTCTTGAAACAACTCATCTGTTCTTGTCTTCTTTACATTGGCATCTGTATGTCTCAAGGCAACTCTTCAATCCCAAGATGTTCTATATCTCGTTTCTCAACACTTAATGCCAAATAGTACCTTCAACTAGTTCTCTTGATCTTTAGATATCAGAGCCTTTTGAACAGAATTTGAACAATGTTTTTATCAAAATAAACATACCTCAAAGTTGCTTGATTCAAGCATGTGACTTTACCAATATTCTGCAATATATCCATCACAAGGCTTGCCTACTGCTGTACATTGCCCTTTTGCTATTGTACCTACTGCGACAAATTTTGGTCTAATTCACTGTGCATATGGTTTTCCAAGGTCAGAACCATACTGGGAATAACCCGTGAAGAGAGCAGAGATCAATTTGGATGCATGTAAGATAAGATCACACTACGGTTGTAGCAACCTGAATTTAGAGCATAAAAAATAATTTCAAAACTTATGTATTGCTGCTGGTGTTTTAATTCTGCTATTTTCATGTCCCACGTTGTTTGCCATTCCAGAGAAGAATAAACCAAAACAAACCCAAAAGAAGACTACTTCCTGCCTCCTGCCAGTAGCTACTCTTCACTAAATACTCACCCCAAATTTTCTCAGTTGCTGCCTTAGTTGAGCCCGGATTTCAAAGCTATATAATCACCTAAAATAAACTTCTTATAGATTAGACCTGCGATTGTCCTCTTCTCCATCCGAAATTCAGGACTGTATATATTTTTCTCACTACACAAAATGAGGGTGTTGACTGGTATTTATACACAATTTCATAGTAATTTTTATGGAGTCGACCTGCTATTTTTATGTTCTAATTTTATTTATTTATTTATTTTTTTGTGTAAATTCTTTGATGGGCCGACTTCCAATAAATAAAAGTTCATTTTTATTGTTTCAAAATTTTGACAACCGACTTACTTTACCCCCTCCTCGATCACGTTTTAATGTGGTCATTTTCAAAAGGTCTTATGCATATTTTCCTCCTCATCGACAAGCATACCAAAGCCCCAAAAGGAAGGGTGATCACACCACATGACTCCACCATTGTGTGGGTTCAAGACTTTCTTCAATGTTACAAGGCCATCAAATGGGCTTAAGGACCACCGAATGAGGGCTTCAAGGAGTTCATTGAAAAATTTGTTGTCTTATGAACTGACTTGTGGGTCTAAGCACTTCTTCAATGTTTTATAGGTGCTTCAAGTGCTTCAAGAGCTTTTTCATCATACCCATGGCATCATCATGACCATATCAACCCATAACATGCAAGCGTGTCCAAGTGTCCAAGTGCCATCACACCACCATATAAGTGGGTGCCAAGCCTTTCTTATGCCTTAGGACCATCTCCAAGAGTTCTAAGACCTCATGACCACATCATCTTCTTTAAAGGTACAAGGACCATTAATTCACCAAGTGTGGGTCCAAGGACTTCTTCAAAGGCTTCGTCATCAAGCAAGAGGCTTCATGGACTTCTTCAACCACATAAGAGGACCTCTAGGTGTTGTTCAGGAATAAACACCCTTATAACCTAGGGTCTGGGGTTACCAACTTACTTCTAAAACTTGCAGACAATTAGCTTTAGCTAAGTAAAGAAAGGAAATAGAAAGAAATATTGGACTCACCTGATTATCGACGGTTGATCCAAGCTTTATCTTCTTCCGCTCTGCTTCTTTCCAAAGCTTTCAGAGATGCACCTCCTTCACCTACAAAGAGGAAATTCTCCAAGTACAATCTTATACATGTATATATAATAGGTTAGATAAACAACATATATAGTGCTTAATCAAATATATTCATCAAACCCTAATACATGAAAGAGACTCAACACAATGTTGGAAGAAGAATTCTCTTTATTAACAATTAGTGAATGAGATAAGTGTACAACCCAACGCCTGAGACAATGACTCCTCTGCAACGAAAGGACTTTGAGTTTTGCTTCTCCAAGACTTTTGAAGATATACCACTAGCATAACTTTGCTCTCCAAAATTGATTCTCTTAAGGCCCTCCCCAAGGCCTCTATTTATACTTTGGGAAATAGAGTAGTTTCGAAGGTTGAGGATGTTGAGATGGTTGGGGTAGTTTATGATTAAGGTCCAACTAATCTCCATTAATCGTGATTTATATTTTTTAATGTCGAATGGAGATGTACGCGACTATTAATATAGGCAACCCGCGTATGACACGCTAGTCTCTTAAAGGAAACACGCGTATAGATCTGTTTGCGGGTTGTAATGGAGATAGTCGCGTACAGTACACGAGTTGTCAACGAGAATAGTCGCGTATGTACGCGAGTTTCAATGGAGATAGTCGTGTATGCCAATCTACACTTAGAAAAATAAAATGGCAAGCTGGTTGAAGGATAAATGCATCTCATGTCATGCCTATCTATAGTGTTTTGGCAAACTTCAATCCTAAAATGTCCTTTTGTGTACCAACATAAGGAATTGTTGGCACTCAGACGGAGAAGTGCAATTTGGGTTGATAACAGATGCCCCCTAATGTGTGAGGTCAGAGGGAAGCGATGGCCGAAATACATTATAATCATTATCTTTGGAGAACTCAGAAGTCCAATGGAGTAGAGGTAGAACCTAAAACAAATACATAATAATGTCATATTCAAAGTCATATCTAAGGATGCTATGTTCAATATATTGGAACACTAGCTCCTTTACAATATTTGAGTACATCATATAGTACGGGTACAAGACCACATATATTACAAAGGTGGATTGAAGCCACAATATACAATAATGATGAATCTTGAAAGATCTGGAAGCTGTGTAAGTAACCACAACATAATCTTGCGCAACTTAGTCCATGGATGTGAAACTAAGGTCTTCATAAAGATTCCCAAAGAACCAGTACAATCCAAGCCATGTGAATAGATGTTATTGAAGTTGAACATGGAGCGGATTCAACAGATTGTCAATCAATAGGTGATAATCAACAACTGAAGCAAAGGAATTCATCAATAATGAAAATGAATCCTGAGGTACGATCGTCAAAACTCTAGGTCTTCGTCGTCAGGAAGTGCTGACGCGGAACCATACTGTGATAAGGAAGGCATTAGATCCTCCAACAGATCACAAGAGTGACTAGGAACTGGGTAAAGGAAGGGAGACACAAGTAGTAACAGATACGACAATGATGGAATCAGGATATAGATCAGACACAGGGTTAAGTCCTTAAACAGTGAGCACGACACAGAGATGACCCAAGGCAACTTTTAACTTTACAGATAGTACAACTAGACTTATCTGTCATGTAGGAGACATGATCAGCTTCCCCAGGTAGAATCGACAAGAGGAGGAGTAAGAAAATCGAAGTAATAGCTGAACTGAAAAGTGAACACTGAGACATGAGTATCGGAAAAAACGGAGAGTGCTTTGTTCAAGGATGACATGCTGCCACTAACTGAGAACCAAAAGAAAACTTCTTCCTTACCTTCCCTGTTAAATTTTAACGAGTCCTGGAAAGTCAACTCGAATCTCTTCATTATTTGACAAGCTTGAAGAGAAGAGGGAATAATGCTTGATAGTGTCACTGATTTGTGGATTTTATGAGCCCAAACTAGTACATGCTCACTCGGTGTTTTCATGTTTAGAGAGTCTGAAAACTCCAAAGAAGACTCCAAGGGGGTCTTTTTTCATCCAATTTAGTCTCCTGAGGCCGGAAAAGTATAAAACATACCACAGAAGAACTCTCTTAACTTCCATAGAAGAAAATGTGAACCTTTTTCGTACTTGGTCAGGGAGGTCCGAAAAAGGTTAAATTGCCACCTACTCAATGCTCCTTCGAGAGCAGCATACAGCTTGAGTTTAACGAGTGTGAAGGAAAGCAAGATCACTCGGAAAGATCCATTTGAGTACGAGAAATGGGGCTTACAACAATAAACTCGATGCTTTGTTCTTGGTGTTTAACGAGCTTGACAAAGACACAAAGTACACTCGGAATCTTTTTCATGTTTAGGTCTAGAGCATGAAAAAGAGAAAACTAAGCTTCATACCGGGAGTTCGTTTTCCGTAAGTTTAGTCCCTCGGGTCCGGAAAAGTGATAAACCTGTACCTGAGAATACTCTTCTCAATTCCATAGAGAAGAGAGTGATCCTTTCTCGTATTATTCCACATGGTCCAAGAAAGAGATAACCTACCACCAATGTGGATGCCCATTCACGTATTCTTAACGAGCTTGAACGGACAAGTTTACTCGGCAGTCAAGTCTGTTGTAAGGAGTTAGACCTAGGCCTAAAGAAACTCCATAAGGGCGGGGAATCCTATAAATGGATAGCTTGTAAAAAAAGACCAAAATGAGGCTCAATTTGGCGTGAAAAATAGCTAAAAAGATTCCCCTGAATCTAAGACAGCTGCAGCATGAGTATCGAAAAACAAAATAGGTTCTAAATGAGGATACTCATGGGAGGAAAGCCCTATCCACGGGAGAACAATGGTAAAGACAATGATCTAATGGTTAAAAATACCATAGTCCATGGTCAAAATGTTAATGCTAGGTTTAAGATGGAGTAGGTATAAATGCAGAATGCATGTGAAATGACAAAAAACCATCCTATATGAGCAAAAAACACCTTAAAAACGATGATAAACCTGTCACATGGAAGAAAAGATATGGTATTAGTTTTAAAAAATTACGAACTATAGGGAAAAACCCACTTGAAAAAGAAATTTTCTATAAATAGTTCAAAACATAAATAAAAATTCACCATTTGATTTTTTAACCAAAATAGACAAGTTTTCACCTCTACCTTTGATTGCTCGATGTGGACGATCTGGTGGACCATTCCCAAATCCGCAAGTGTCAGTTAAAACTACACTCCATGCTCTTTCATTTGATCCAAGCAATTGTCAAAATTGAGCCCTAATTTCATGTTTTTAAACGCCTTCAAAAAAGCAACGCTGTGTACGTGGGTTTGGTATATTAAAAGTCGCGTACACGCGTTTTGTACGCGGGTTGCCTGAAAGACAATTGCGTATAGTACGTGACTTGCCTTAAAAGACAGTCGCATATGCTGCGTGAGGTGAAAAAAGAATATGTAGGGTAAAAAATTTCAAATTTTGTATGAATCTGATGGTTGGCAATTGCTTGGTTATTAGATTGAAAGATGGTGCTTGAGTGGAGGGAGCGAGAACATGAAGACATGGACCAAGAAGCTCTTCAAGATGCCCCCACAGTGAATGTTTTACGTCAAAGTGGGTTATTGAAGTTTTTCTGTACCTCACCCATGCGGGCCAATGTCCGCCTCTTGGAGTTCTTGATAAATTATTGGGATCATGATTTGGGCATGTTTGACCATCAAGGTGAGTCTTTGGAGATTACTTCTGAGGATGTCTATTTTATTGTTGGTTTATCACGACGGGGAGCTCTGGTGAACTTGGAAGGCACCGGCAGAGGCGGTGATCCTCTAAGTGTACAGAACTATATTGATATATAATGCGAGCTAGACACGCAAAAGAGGGGTAGCTGCATCCCTATTGTTCACATTCGCAACTTTCCTTTACAGGTGTTGGCGAGCACTATAGTGAGGGTTGCAGGGTCATCATCACTTCACCTTGCAACTCGAAACCAGATGAGACTAGCAGTAGATTATATGTAGGGAGCCCTATATGACTAGTGCTCAGGAGTGATCCCGATAATAAGAAAACAACTCTTTGACTGCAAAAGAGGCAAGAGGAAAAATTTTGGTCATTCTAGCATACTAGTAGCCTTCTTCTTTGAGAGAGTGCCGGGATTGAGTCCTGCAGTGCCACTACCAGTTCGTTCTCCTTGTCAGCCTAGGATGAGTAGGTGGGGAGATATTTTCCTCCGCCAGGGAGGTGGTGGATCGGTGCAGAGTGTCTATGATGATTACTTCTACTTTTGGTGGGAGCGACAGTTGCCAGCTTTGGAGTAGTTTCCATATGCTGGAATGGATTTTCGTGGTGATACTAACCTTGCCCTCCCTCTAGGAGGAGCATGGGGAGAGTTAGGTAATTTTTATTTTCAAAATTTTTAAATTTTTTTATGAATTTTTAAATATAGAAATATATACATATGTATAAGAGTTCTAATCCTTTTATAATGTCAAAATGTAGATATTGGACCAGTCCGCCCTGAAGGGCATTCACGCATGTATGTGCGTCCTGTCTTGGGAGAAGACCAGGGCTTGATTAGGGTTCTTGAGGGCAAGTTGGCCAGGCTTACCCAGAGAGTACCTACCTTACGGGTTGAGCACATCCCAGCCATCATGCAGGGGTTAGTGGTTGGTGTACCGCCTGTCTGGATACACTTTCTGAGGCGGGTATCCAGAGCAGTACTTGTGTACATAGATGCTGTTGAGGTTGCTGAAGCCGAGGAGGTTGAAGAAGCCTGTGTGCAGGGTGATCAAGGGGACGAGGGTGGTCCAAGTGACCAGGGCGGTCAAGCTTAGATCTAGGAGCATTTGATGGACTTTGATCCATATTTTGTATATTTTTTGTATATTATACAGTTATGACTGGATCTGAGGATTAGAGACTCGACCTATCTATATGGACAGATATTCACATATATATATATTTTGTCGGTTTATTTATAAATGTTTTTTATGTGTTTGCTGTATACTTTTATGTAAAATGTGTTAAATGCCAATCCAAGATGTAATTAGCATATGCATCAGTTAAGGAATTTTGATTCCTTGGAATATGATTGAATGTAATGAATTCAAAATTTATTTCCAATAACCTAACTTGCATAAACTCACGCAATAGAATAGGGTTCCGCACCTGATAAGCCCGATTGAGTTGGGAAACCACCAATTGAGAGTCCAGTCGGACTTCCAGCTGAGTGATACCATGTGACAAAGCATCCAAGCTCAATGACAGCCCTATATTTAGCCACATTATTGGAAGTAGGACCTAAGCAAGCGCCTCCTGAGGCAACTAACTGTCCTGAGGGCGAATAAATGACCCATGCAACCGAAGCTAAATTACAAGTTTGGCGACTAGCGCCATCAGCGAGACCTACGAACCTCTTGGAAGACATCTGAAACAACCAACAGATGGTATATAAAAAACACAAACCGACGATCTAGTGTACATAAAAATACATACAATAAAATACAAGAAAAAGTGCTAAGCCTAAGCATAATACTTTTTCAGGTAGAGCCCATTTCTAGGCTCAACCAGCTTATTCCCATCGAAATCTATCAATTCATATGTGCCCTTCTTTAACACTTTCGACATGATATAAGGTCCTAACCACATAGACTTGAACTTTCCTGCCCCCAGGGGTTCTTTGTCTTGGTCTCTGAGCAAAACAAGTTCCCCCTCAGAGAAAATTTGAGGCTTGACCGATTTATTATATTGGCTTTTGACCCTATTTTTATGAGCTTGGTTTGCTGTCAGTGCATCTCTACGCTGTTCATCAAGGTATTCTAAATGTAATAGACGTTCTTCAAGCTTAGTCTTATCAAGTTACACATGAATAACAATTCTTAAAGATGGGATTTCACATTCAATCGGGGTAACAACTTCCACTCCATGGACGAGTTGGAAGGGTGACTCCATGGACGAGTTGGAAGGGTGAAAACCTTGTAGCAGTTTTAACATTAGTCCGATATGCCCAAAGTGCAGGATATAGCATGATATGCCAATTGGAACGAGATGCATTAATAGTACGTTTGAGGATAGTCTTCAAAGTTTTATTAACAGCCTCGACTTGACCGTTTGCTTGAGGATAGAACGAAGATGAATGTTTTTGTCTAAATCGTAGCATAGTGGTAAATTCAGTCATCATGCTATTTTGGAAATGACTGCCATGGTCAGTGACAATCACTTTAGGTATACCGAATCGTGCAATAATTTGATTGAACACGAAAAAAGCTGCAGTTTTCCCGTCAGCTTTAAAGGTGGGCATTGCCTCTGTCCATTTCGTAAAATAGTCCACAGTGACAATGATATATTTGTGCCCCCCAGCTGAGGCTGGGTTACACGTCACGTAATCAATCCCCCACTTCATGAAGGGGCTCCCTGAGATGACGGAAAATAACGGAGTGGGATGTGACCGCATTTTTCTGGTGTAAAGCTGACAAGGATGATAGCGTTTCACTGCTTCCACACAATCTTTAAAGGCTGTGGGCCAGAAATAACCGACACGTAATATCTTTTGGGCCGCTGCTAACCCAGATAAATGACCCCCACACACTCCACTATGGGCATCATTTAGGACAATCTCTGCTTCCTCGTGGGTAAGACATCGACGCAAAATGAAATCTACCCCCCTATGGTATAAAGTATCTCCTATGATGAGGTAGTTCTTGGCATGTAGGCGTAGTTTACGCCCTTCTTCCCGCGAGAAAGCTGTAGGATACTTCAAAGTTTGGAGATAGATAAGTATATCTTCGTACCAGGGGTCAGAGGTGGAAATCAAAAAGATGTGCTCATCTGGGAATGAGTCTTCTTCAATAGCTACATTCTCTTCTACTGGAAATTCTGCAATAAGCTCAGCAAAAACTAAGGATTTTTTGGATTTGGCGAATTGAAAATCCAAGTCAAACTCTTGGAGAATGACTATCCGTTTGTTGAATTTGCCTCCAACTATCCATTGGGACAAAACATATTGAAAAGGATTAACATTTGCTACTACCGTCGTAGTCCTTAGTAAGATGTAATGATGTAACCTATGAACAGCATAAACAGCTGCTAAGGCCAACTTCTCGACGTGGGAGTACCTCAGTTCAGGTCCGACTAAAGCACGACTAAGATAGTAAACGACATGCTCTTGGAGCTTATCGTCGTCTTGGACTAAGACCACCCCTATGGCCGACTCAGATGCGGCCAGATACAATATAAAATCCTTAGAGTAATCTGGCGGACGTAATAACGGTGCCGACAACAAAGCTTTTTTCAATGCCTCGAATACGAGTTGTGCAGTTTTATCCCATACAAATGGGGTGTCTTGTTTTAACAGGCGCATGCAACCCTTAGTAATCTTGGCATAGTTTACAATGAAACGTCGAAGAAAGTTGGACTTTCCCTACAGGCTCTGAAGTTGCCTGATAGAACGAGGAGGTAGATTTACAATGGCCTCAACTTTCAAAGGATCCACTTGAATCCCTTTGTTAGAGACAATGAATCCGAGCAATCTCCCTGACTCGACACAGAACACACACTTGTGGGGATTTAAGCGAATTTTATAGTATCTGTATCGTTCAAAAATCAAACGTAAGTGATCTGGATGGTCAATCCTCTTACGAGAATGTGCAGGCAGATCATCAAGGTAGGGTTCGACAATGGCTTTAATATCATGAAAGGCAAAATTCATTGCCCGCTGAAAGGTTGCCCCAGCATTTTTCAATCCAAAGGGCATTTTCTTGTACGCGAAGGTACCCCAAGGCATAGTTTTAAAAAACTGGTTGAACCGGTTTCGGAACTGGCCGGTTCACTGGTTCGGTATCAAATCAGTTCAAACCGGCTGGTAAACCGGATCGGTGATCGGTTTGTTACTGAACCGGCCGGTTCAGACACCAAACCGGTTCGGTTCGGTCCAAACCGGTCTGATCGGCCGGTTTACAACCTGACAACATGTATTTTTTTTTAAATTTTTATTGTTTAATTTTTTATTTTTAAGTGCCTCTATGTCCTCCACGGCTAATATAGTTTTCTTCTGCATGCAAATCTGTTAAATACCAGCGAAAAACTTGGAGATTATTTCCATAAGAATACGCTAGTACTTACCAATGTCAAGTAATGTAAATGCTACAAGCACGCTAGGCCATTATACAATAACTATTTCAGATATATTTAATCTCCATAATAAAATTTTATAAAATAACAATTTTAAAAATAAGTCCCAATACTTGTGTTACTGGAATGAATGCCATTCTCATCCTTTTAAATAATATTTACAAAGCCAACATTACATCAAAATAGTCCTTTCCCTGCGTATCTATGCAAGTAGGGTACGTGCATGCAATTCAGTTGAATCAGCTCTACATTTACTAGTTTTTCACAACCTTCTTTATTAAGTGAATCAAACAACCTAAACATTGTAGAATCCAAAATTGAGAACTTATCAATTTAAAAAAAAATGGGACAAATCTTTGAACAAAATCATGTAGGCCTTCACAACTTGTCAAACTGTCCATAATGATTTTGAATTACAACTGTGTTGTTATTATAAATGAGCAGATTTTGGATATTTTGTCTTCAATGCCTTGGAATCATGGATTATAATCTTGAAAATGTTGTTTTTCTTTAAAATTTAAGTATTTTATGTATTTTTTAGCAAACCGATTCATTAAATTCAAATCGGCCGATTTATGACCGATTCATTACCGACTCTGATTCCAATTCCGAGTTGACCCTTGACCGATTTCGAGTCCGATTCCGATTTTTAAAACTATGCCCCAAGGACAAATGAAAGCTGTTTTATGTTGGTCTTCCGATTTAATTTGAATTTGATTATATTCGGAGAAACAATCCATAAACGAAAAGACTTCACTTCCCACGCAAGCATCAATAATTGGATCTATAAATGGTGTGGGATAGTTGTCCTTAGGATAGGATTTGTTTAAATCTCTAAAGTCAGTACAGATGCGTATGGTCCCTTGCTTTTTATCAACAGGAACAGGGTTGGATACCCATTCCGTCAAAGCTATGGGATAAATAAAACCGGCTTTCAGCAGTTTTTTCACTTCAGCCTTCACTTCCGTTGCTTTACGTGGGTTAACAGGTCTCAACTTTTGCCGAACCGGTTTAGCGTCAGGGTATGTTCGGATCTTGTGCTCGACTATAGATGGATCAATGCCTGGCATCTCCTCATAAGACCAGGCAAAAATGTCGTGGAATTCCTTAAACAAGGCCGTATAGATCGCAATCTCCTTAGAAGAACAGTTTGCGCCGATATGTATATTTTCCACAACGTCAGGATTTACAGAGATGTTGATAGGGATGGTAGCAGAAACATTTGCCATATTCTCCTCAGCAAACATTCCTTCCCTTGGTAAGGGCTTAACGGGCATATCAACATTGTTTGCCAGTCTCATCTGAAACTCTTGATTGTCTATCCTGCTTAACTTTGGAAGAAAATAGGATCGATGGTGAAGATCTTCACAGATCTTATCTCGTCTGCACATGGCTTCCAGAATGGCTTCATCAGAAGGTAAAACCATATCTAAACAATCTGTAGAATGCAAAGAGTTTTCTGCCCAAGCAGGCAGATAGACTTCTTCTAGTTCCTTTGAGACTGTGAGGGGGACCGGAATGGGATCAACAGCGGTATTGGTGATAGCTTGATAAGCCACTTCCGCTGCCGATAAGGGCACTTCAGGTTCAAGGTGGGAAGGGAGAACCCAAGGATCAGTGCTATCAACAATCGTGGCTATGGACTTCCCCACACTAGTAGAACCTATATAATTAATAGGAGCTTGAAGATCAAATGTGTCCATCAATGATGCGTACATTCCAGCCCCTAAGCTCTCTGAAGCAGGTTTGACCTGATCAACCAATGGCACAGTGGACTCATTAGATTTCATGTGGCCTTTTCGAGTAAAATTGAGTTGGTCAACAGTAACCAACTTGCCTTCGTGTGGAAATACTACCACTCGAAAGACGGTCGATGCAATAGCAGACATGGCATAAGTCCAGCTTCTTCCCAAGAGCAAATTATAGTCCAAAGGTGCATCAATCACCTCCACCTCAACAGACACCGCTTTCCCTGCTAGCTTAATTTTAAAAGCCGGTAGGATACCATGCGGATGGAATGACCTTTCGTCGAAAGCAGTAAGCAGGGTGTTTGACGAGACCAGCTTTGGGGATCCAAGAGCTTTCCAACACGACAAGGACATAACACATGTAGAAGCACCCTTGTCGACAATTGCCCTTCCAATGGTCTTTCCACCATGGATGACATTTATCGACAAAGACTACATGATATGGTAGGCGAATTTTGACATCAAACAAATTAAATTTCGCCATGAAACTCGATGAGTCCATACTGCCTAAGGATGCTAAGAGTGCATCCCGCTGGGCAGGACAACTCTGTAACACCTCTAAAGTCGACATTGCACAAGGTGTTTGGGCTAAGTCTTCAACTATGGAGTAGTTTGCTGCGGCCCTAGCATTAGGATTATGCAAAGTCTTCTCAAAGACACCTTTCGGTATCTTGGGCATAATTTCGGCAGGTTTCTCAATCGTGAGAGGGTTAGAAGTTTCACCTATGGACTTACCCTTCTTTGAGGTCTCTTTTTCATAGTTGTTATTCCTGGTCTGTAGTAAAGTTTGAGATCGAACCATGTTGATATAATTGGGGTCAAGGGCATTTGGAGTGCCCCTTGCTACATTCGAAGCTGAAGCAGAATTCTGTCCTTGGGGAAAATGATCCTTCAGGACAGCCGGTTGTTGAGCTTTTAATAGCTTCTGAGCTTATTCCATAAGAGGACAAAGATGGGAGAGGTGATCTTCATGGCACAACTTACATGAGAATTTTACCTTCTTTTTTTTTCTTGCCCCCATCAACATTGTTTGCGGGTTTAGCTTGTTTTGATTTCCCTCCCCTTTCTTTCCTCTCTTCTTTTTCCCACCGGGCTGCTGATTGCCCTTCTTAGAGGTCTGTGTAAAAACATTTGCATTTTGGGGTGAGGGGGCAACCTTTGCTGCCTCTGCCCTAGAATGTTTGACGTATAGCCGATGGAGCTGTTTGGCCAAAGACTCTACAGTGGGAGAATTTATAGAACCAACCACACCATCGGCATGGGGTCCAGGCTTAGGTTTCTCTGCATTGTGTGTTGGTCTCGGTGCCTCAAGGATAATCTCATATAAGATCCCAGACTGAGAATATATCAAGTCTAGTTGCTGGGCCCTGAGGATAGCTTCTTCCTCATTCGTCACTCCTGAAGTAGATACGTCCTTAAATATATAAGGCAATAGGGATTTAAGGAACCATTCTAATAAGAACTCAGGAGGAATAGTGGCTTTAATAAGGCTCTTCCGCCTCCTCCACTCTTGGATGTCATTCGAGATATGGGTGGCCTTGTTCTGCCGGAAGGTAGATAACAAGTTCGTTCCGAAATCATATCGGATAGGAAGCTGGAAGTGACTAAGGAATGCATTAGCCAAGTCCCGAAAACTGCTAAACGTAGCAGAAGGCAACTCAATGTACCATTTTGTTGCAATACTTGTCAATGTTCTTTGGAACATCCTCAACCGAACTGAATCTTTGTTCAGTGAGTTGGAGAGCACCATAAATGAAAAGTGGTGGCATGAGCCCCAGGATCTTCACCAACTTTGCCTTCAAATTTTGGGATGTCTGAGGGCAACTTGGTAGGGATAGGCGGCCAGGAGGGATCATGCCTCACCGGGTCATTCATCAGTTTAGACAAATTTGGCAAGTTTAACGTTGCCAGGAAAGGAAGCTTAGGTCTAACCGAAGCACTAAAATTACCAGTTTGGGGATTAGAGGGTCCTGCCCCCGTGTTCCCATATGTGAAGGTGGGGTTGCCCCCTGCTGCTGGTTGTGAAGTGGATGTGTTGCTTTGAAAAGGGTTCCATCCATGAGCCACAAGGTTGTTTGTGTAAGGTGCAGTATAAGAGGTTCTGGCTGCCTCAGTCGAACTGGGGTTTGAAATACAGGAGCAGGTATCCCTCCGCTAAAAAGTGAAAAGGGAGAGCTTGTGAATGGAGCAGAAACCGGACTTTGGAAACCTTGACAATAAGGGTTAGTGTTTCCAAACTGTACCTCTACATAAGAGGGTGATGGGCCTACGTATGGAGTGGATGGGGGAATGTGCCCCCCATTCCAAGGAAATCCTTGGACAAAAGCCGAGGATACTTTAGGACCACTCTGGGCAATGTGTGTGAAGGGGGTTGGAACTGTAGGTACACTAGGAATCCCGGTGACCATACCACCAGAAGCACCTGCTAGGCTTGTGGGAGACGGTGGTTGAACCACTCGGCTCGCTGGAGTTAAGGGCGTAGTAGGTATGCTTGTTCTAGGGGTACTTACCGGGGGAGGTAGCACCCCTTCAGCCAGAGCGGCTGAGGTGAAGGTAAAAGAACTTTCTCCTGCAGTAGACATTAACCTGCCCATAGGGACACCAATCATGGGTGGATCAAAAGGACGAACCTGAACAATCATAGGATCGTTTAAGTCAGTTAGAGGTGTATTAAAATTCCTTGCAAACTTGTCAGCCTGCAAGTCTTCTATCTCAACTGTGTTTAAATTAAGACGGTTTGCCCTAAGTTTCGGTTCACCCGTAACTTCGCTAACTCCTATCGGTTCAAAAGAACCGTCTGTGTCCAATCTCCGCCTTTGAGGGGGAGGTGAAGGTTTCAATGTGATAAGAGGAGGAAGGTTTTGCAACCTTTCCCTCTCTGATAGGTTGGTCCTCCACGATTGTAAATTTGACTTTTCAAACCCTAAGGTCGACTAAACATAAACAAACCACAGAGCAATCACTACGAAAATTCCTAAAGTCTCAACAGTTAGAAAGGGTAAAAGATATGCTTTCCCGAAGAAAGCTGAAAGATAGATTCTTGGCGTCCTTGAAGAGGTTCTTAGGCACAAGTGGAGGAATCACCCACCGCCCTTCTACACTTTCAACAAGGGTTACCCTCCAAGCCTGTCCAAGGTGAACCAGAAATAGCCTTTCGGTTTACCTGTGTACGAACCCTAGATGTCAGGAGTCTAGAGGCTACCTTAACTATACCAGTAGTTTGGGGGGACAGTCGCAAGCCTGATTCGTACGCATGGGTAGGGTAGCTGAGCCCGAAACTTTGTCTAGGACAGAATCCCCAGATGCGTAAAAACCTTGGTTTACGTTTCGACAAGGAATTGGAGGGTTATCTCCTCAATCCAATGCCTCCACGCGGATTCGTGCTTGACTCTCGTTTGAG
Organism: Pseudotsuga menziesii; assembly: GCA_001517045.1. Lineage (NCBI taxonomy): Eukaryota > Viridiplantae > Streptophyta > Pinopsida > Pinales > Pinaceae > Pseudotsuga > Pseudotsuga menziesii. The sequence continues at coordinate 200,329 of LPNX010298117.1, forward strand.
AGGAGCTTCCCAGATACTATTGATAAAGAGAAGGATTTACCTATCGATTGGCCTAAGCTAGTAGGTGTATGGCCCTATAAAACAAAAAATACTAATAAATTTTAATTATAGCGTTTATTTTAAGGGCTATTTTTTACTCAGAAGGCAAGTGGAGTGAAAGACTATGATGTTATTGACTCGATAAGAAATGTAAAAACAACAGGTGTATAATTCCAAAGCAAATTATCACTAATTTAAAACAAGCTTCTCTTTTTTTTTTTTGTAAATATAAACTGATGAAAATGCAACTAATAAAGAGAAAACTAAGACTATATTTTTGTAATTTTTGAGATTTTATTTAAGAACTGAAAATAAGACTACCATGTGCAATTCAAATGCAAAATGTTTCAAATGTTTTCTTTTCACTTTTCAAATTCCTCAAAGATTACTAATGCACCTAAATGCAAAATTCTTGAGTATGCTTGGATAATCTAACTATATAAAGTGAGCAAAATGAAGTAAAGCATATTTATAAAAACCAAAAATCAACCACCTAAGGAAGACTTGGAACACACCCAGCTGGGAAGATACAATGAATAGAAATCACTGAAATCAATCAAAGGCAAGTGACAAACCAACACTATTCAAAAATAGAATGGTATATACGGTATCTAGAACCCTGATCACTGATTCAGACAACTAGCACTTGGACCTATTACCCAACAGGCAAATCCACTTCAAAATGCTAAAAGAAAGACAATCCAACCAATAAGAACCCAAGGGCTTAACAAAAAGCATGAAGTATGGTTAACAGGGCAATCAAACCTACAGTGCAATGCCAGTACTGAAGACCACTAAGCAAGACAAAATCCACAAAAGGACAGGGACAAGCAACCCAACTCTAAAAAACTTTGTTGCTCAGGCTTGTACACGACTATGTACAAGAGCAACCCGCGTATTGTACATGACTGTACAATAGCGCAACCCGCGTACACAGACCTCTATACGCGACTGTGTAGCACAACCACCTGCGTACAAGAATTAAATTTTTCAAAAAAAGAAAAATTATAAAGGACTTCAAAGCACCACTACAAGTCTGAACCAAGACAAAACACCACACATTGAATCAAAGCAAAGACTGGGCAAGGATCTACAGAGTTAACCCACAGCAGTTTGGGCTCCCCAGCGGAGTCGCCAGTTCTGTTGTTCAGGAATAAACACCCTTATAACCTAGGGTCTGGGGTTACCAACTTACTTCTAAAACTTGCAGACAATTACCCACCCGATGAAATATTGGACTCACCCGATTACCGACGGTTGATCCAAGCTTTATCTTCTTCCGCTCTGCTTCTCTCCAAAGCTTTTAGGGATGCACCTCCTTCACCTGCAAAGAGCAAATTCTCCAAGTATAATCTTATACATGTATAAATAATAGGTTAGATAAACAACATATATAGTGCTTAATCAAATATATTTATCAAACCCTAATACATGAAAGAGACTCAACACAATGTTGGAAGAATAATTCTCTTTATTAACAATCAGTGAATGAGATAAGTGTACAACCCAACGCCTGAGACAAGGACTCCCCGACAACCAAAAGACTCTGAGTTCTGCTGCTCCAAGACTTCTGAAGATATACCATCAGCATAACTTTGCTCTCCAAAACTGATTCCTTTAATGACCTCCCCGAGGCCTCTATTTATACTTTGGGAAATAGAGTAGTTTCGAAGGTTGAGGAGGTTTAGATGGTTGGGGTAGTTGATGATTAAGGCCCAACTAATCTCCATTAATCGTGATTTATATTTTTTAATGTCGAATGGAGATGTACGCGACTATTAATATAGGCAACCTGCGTATGACAGGCGAGTCTCTTAAAGGAAACCCGTCTATAGATCTGTACGTGGGTTGTAATGGAGATAGTCGCGTACAGTATGCGAGTTGTCAAAACGAGAATGGTCGCATATGTACGCGAGTTTCAATGGAGATAGTCGCGTACGCCAATTTACAATTAGAAAAATAAAATGGCAAGCTGGTTGAAGGATAAATGCATCTCATGTCATGCCCCTCTATAGTGTTTTGGCAAACTTCAATCCTAAAATGTCTTTTTGTGTACCAACATAAGGAATTGTCGGCACTCGGACGGAGAAGTGCCATTTGGGTTGATAACACCAAGGGTCAAGATCCATCATGCCACCTCTTGTGGGGTTGCCAAGCCTTTTCCTAGGGTACCATGATCCTATCAAAGCATAAATGACCACATAATGAGTCATTAATGCTTTTTCAACCCATCAAGGTCTTCTCCATCCTTCACAAGGGCTTTAGTATCATCACCAAGCTCTTCATCATCATCAACATGGTCTTCAACATCATGAACAAGGTGGTGGCTCCAAGATCCAACCTTCTGGCTACAAGGACCTTGTCAACTGGATGCAGGGCTCCACAAGGTTCTCCAAGGAACTGGATGTGAGGGTACTGGGATCATCCATACCTGTTCATTGCAAGAGGGACTTGGTGGAATCGATGACTACCCGTGGGATCATTGCAAGTCCCATGTTGGCATCAATAACAATTCAATCAACAAAAAGTCTGCCTCATGGTGCTTTTAATGCCCTCGGATAATTGATATGTGTGTAGGTCTATAGGTACCATAAGATTCACAGGTTCTCAAGCACTCTCTAGAAGAGCACTTGTCCCATTGTTGGAGCCAGTGTTACGCTGTACCCGTACCAGCTCACTTAAGATATTTGCCCAAGGAGAGGGTCGTTTTTTTTCCAGGGCCAAGATAGGGGTGTTATCTGCATCTTTTGAGGGATGGTTATGGCTAGATGCCTTGATTTTTCCTTTAGGAGTACTATGGCTTAGTGCCATTGTTGACTGTCTCATTTTGGGGATTGTAGCCATGAGGTTGGTGTCCGAGGCTCCTAGGGGTAGGTAACTGGGTCACATGACCCCCCTACATTATTTTCACACAGGTGACGATGATCCATTCAGAGGCACTTGTCTTGTTATGTCGATGCCATAGTACTTGTCTTAAACTATTGCTTAGTCAAAATTATACTTTGATATGTCTTCTTCATTCTCTGCTTGGCTCCATAAGGCATTGATCTATACATGTGACTGTGGAGGTGTTTGGTGTAATTAGGCACACAGATAAGGGCTCTCCCCTTGGAAGTCAAGACAGTTCTAAGAAGTTGTGGAAGTGTGGCTGAGGTGACTATGGGTCATACTCCCTCTACATATGCTTACTAGGAAATTGCCTCGCTAGTTTGCCCCGTAACACCCTCTAAAGGTTTAGTGCCCATATTGAAAGTTTGTGAACTGTAATGTCCCCCTTTAATTAAGCACCCAAAACACTCGCTAACCTACTTAATTCCCATAGGTTCAAGCGAGTACTTCATGAGAGGGGATTGATTGAGGGCATTTGATACTTAGAGCAGATCAGGACATTCATTCACTGATAAAGTCATTAGTTGGATAAAAGAAGCCTTATTTCTTTAGGCTTAAATGTCAACATCAAATTAGAATTGCATGCATGCAAATGTGAAGCAGAAACCCTAGAAGTGACATGCAAACCCTAAAAGCACACGAGTCTCTATTTAAGAGGGTTATTAGGCTAAAGAGACTATTTATTATTGTTGTTGATTGATTTGGAGCTTTTGAGTAGCAACACAATGTGTAGCTGCGACAGTTGAGGTTGAAGATGAAGTCTTCAGCTAACGAGGGTTCGACAGTGAAATATTTGCCCTAAACTCCTTTTGGGATAGATCACATAGGTTTATCCTCGTCATTCATCGTATACATCAGTATCTAGGGATCCTGCACACTTAGAAGGATTATTTGCAGGTCCATATTTTGTAGTTGGAAATAGCAGGGAAACCTCAGAAGAATTTGCTGGGACCATAAAACCAAGTCTTTCCTCTGCATGTCAGTTTCCTCTTTCTCTGTAGGCTTATCCTACGACATAGAGTGACTATCAGCTGTCAGTTTGCTCACCTGGAGCAATTATCTGCAAAACAGAGAAGTTGGGGGGCGTGAGCAGCAGAACAGTAAACCAATTCGACAGGGCACTTAGAGACAGCCAAACCTCTGCATGTGACAGTCCATCTCTCCGGCATTAGAAGACCGACAAGTCCACAAAGTTTTAGCAACATCTGACCACTCCTCCAAAAACGTCACCTTAAGTTCGAGGAGTGCACACATGTGCAGCTGGGCGTCAACATCAGGAGGGTAGCACTAATACTTCACCTATTTGACACTTTATGCATGCATCCTATCTCAGGAGTATTATCAGCCGAGTTATTAGTGGTAAGTGTTAAATTCCTTTCTGCAAACCCTAGCCCTAATTCTGCTATATTTTGGGGTATTTTTGCATGGCAAGTTTGCATGCACAGTTATTCCGTATTTTTGCACAATATTGAGTGTACACGTTAGCATTATACATAGTATTAGTAGAATATCAGTATTTGGGATATTACAGTGGTATCAAAGCATGTTCCTTGCCAGCTGTGGGCTTGAACATGAGAATTAAATGAATACAGAAGAATTCACGTTTGTAACCTATAGGAGAAGGAAGAGTAGGTACACGGAGGAATTTGATGATATCCAGCTAGAAGATACCAACTCAGACATGGACCCAACATGCATACACTCTGACAAGGGAAAAGGAACAGGAGAAGATGCAGACAAGAAGGAGTTTCGTAGCTGAGTAAGCGCATTGCAGGACCTAGCCAAAGGGAAAAAGGACGTACTACATGCAATAAACAGATAGTCAGCTAAACCAGAACCAGGTAATAGCAGTATACCTCTCTCACCGGTAGATAGAGGGTCTACAAGCAGTATTGGGAAGCATGCATACACCAATATGCAAAACACACCACATATATATAACAGACCTTTCGACAGATCGACTATGCCTCATTTCCTGTTAGATGCAGTAGCACGACCAGTCATGCTAGTAGAGCCTAGTGAACCATTTGAAATTTATTTACAGGAATACATGGACTTAGGGGATGAGTTTCATGCAGCCATGTCCTTTTCAGATTTCCACAACATGAAGAGTAAGAACCGACCTAGGAATTTCAATAGGGGATTTAATCTTAATTACGAGTTTGCAGAAAACCTTGGGTAAGTTGACCATCCCAAACTTTGATGGGTCTCGTGGAGGTTCAACAAGGATATGGGTTCAGAAGTTGGATACTTATTTCCAACTCAACCCCATGACAAAGACAAATGCCATTAAATTGGCTACACTCCACCTAGACGGAGAGGCTCATGAGTGGTGGTACCATGGACTAGTGACATTGGGTCACAACACCATTAGTTCCTACTGTGAGTTCACATAGAAGCTCATGGAGCGGTTTGACAGGAAGGACTCGAAGATACACTTTAGAGAGTTGGCTCAACTCAAGCAGACATGCAGTATCGAGGCCTTCATCTCAGAGTTTCAGAGGGTAGTTGTTATGGTGACCGATGTGTCGGAGAACAGGCTGATTATGTTGTTCATAGAGGTCTTGACATAACCACTACGGGGATGGGTGAAAGCCTACAAGCCCCCCACTTTACAGGATGCGATTAGCAGAGCCAGAGATCTCTAGGACTCGGTCCCGAAGAATAGGTTTCCACTCAAGACCAACCCTCCAGTTAGAGACAAAGATAGGAAACCTTTCCAACAAGAAAACTTGGTTAGACAACGATACAAGGAAAGACTTGAGACGAAAGAAATTTTGTTTTACTTGTCAAGAACCGTGGGTTCCAGGACACAGGTGCTCAGGAAAGGCCAAAGCCCACTATATAGAGGTATATTCAGATAGTGAACGGGTGGACTACGAGCAGGAAACAATCGAAGAATTGCGGGTAGCAGAGGAGGAGTCACTCCAAGGGGATACACCTGAGGGATTTATTGGTACATTATCTGGAGTACCTAGGTTTCATAATGTTAGAGGGTCAGGGGAGTAGTACAGGGCCACAGAGTAGGAGTATTGATTGATGGGGGAGCAACCCACAATTTCATTGATGCAGCATGGGTGGCTAAGAGGGGCATTTCGACAGAGAAGTTTGTGGGATTTACTGTAGCAGGAAACACCAGCATGGAGTGCAACTATTGTATTCCCAAACTGAATGTCACATTAGGCAACTACCATATGACAGACTCATTTTATGTAGTGAATGTGGTTGATACGAATGTAGTATTAGGCGTCTAATGGCTTTATTCAATAGGAAAATATACTACAGATTACAGGGCAATGGAAATGGAATTCCAGGGACCGGATGGGAAATGGGTAGTTTTGAGCGGCATGAATACTTATCCCCCAAAACCATTATCCTCACAGAGAATGAAGGTCGTGCTTCGATAGGTTAACATAGAATGGTCACCAGAATGTTTAGTCACCTTTAGGAAACCTTTAGAGAACAACACCCAACACCTAGTGGATATTCAGGCATTATTGTGAAAGCATGATAAGGTATTTCAGGATCTTCCAGCAGGTAGACCACCAGATAGGGGATTTGAGCATATCATTGAGTTGGAGGAGGGGACACAGGCAGGTAATCACCACTCCATACGTGCATCCCAAAAGATACAAGGATGAGATCGAGAAGACAATCAAGGAATTACTAGAACTAGGATATATTCGACCCAGTTCTAGTCCCTTTGCATCATCAGTTGTCTTAGTTAAAAGGAGGGATGGCACATTGCGAATGTGCATTGATTACAAAGAACTCAACAAAAAGACCATAATAAACAGATATCCCATTACCAGGATTGATGAACTAATGGACGAGATGTGGGGTGCCAAATACTTTTCAAAGATTGATCTTTGCTCGGGGTAGCATCAGATCCAAGTAAGGGATCAAGACATTTCTAAAACAGCTTTTCGTTGCCACTATGGTCAGTACGAGTTCTTGGTGATGCCTTTTGGACTCACCAATGCTCCAACCACCTTCTAGTCGTGCAAAAACCACACTTTCAGGGCTCAGTTACGTAAGTATTTGCTAGTATTCTTTGATGATATTTTAATTTACAACAAAACTTGGGAGGAACATCTGAAACACTTTGATGAGGTATTGAGAATTCTAGAAGAGCACTCGCTTTACGCGAAGATGTTTAAGTGTGAATTTAGGATGAAAGAGATGTTGTATCTAGGGCACATAATCAGTGCATAAGGGGTACAGGTTCATATGGAGAAGATTAGAGCTATCAGGGATTGGCCCACGCCAAAGACAATCACTGAACTGAAGGGATTCTTAGGCCTTTGCACATATTATCGGAGGTATGTTAAGGGATTCTCTCAATTCGCCTCACCACTCACCGATCTCACAAAGAAGGGGGCATTCACATGGATAGATTTGGCACATAAAACCTTTGAGGAAATGAAAACCATCATGAGTTCTTGCTCGGTTTTGGCACTACCAGACTTCTCATAGCCATTCATAGTGGGATGTGATGCTTCAGGGGAAGGACTAGGGGCAGTACTGATGCAAAACCATCACCTGATTGCATTTGAGAGCAGGACGCTGAAAGACTATGAGCACCACTACTCCATATGACAAAGAGATGTTAGCCATCTTACATGCCCTCACTAAATTCAGATAGTACTTGGTGGGCAACAAATTCAATATCAAGACGGATCAAAACAGGCAGATCCGAGAGAGGTTCTCATGGAAGGGCCTCAAAGGGGAAGTAATGCAACACGTTCCGGAATGCAACATCTGCCAGCATAACAAGATCGAACACACTCATCCGACAGGGATACTTCAGCCACTATCGATTCCAAAGCAGAAGTGGGAAAGCATCTCAGTGGACTTCATTACAGGGTTTCCCAAGGTACAGGGTTGAGACTGGTTATATGTAGTGGTAGATCGGTTGACCAAATTTGTTCACTTCTTTGCTATCTCTTCTGATTATTCAACAACACAGGTAGTTGAGTTATTTTTTAGTTAGTTTTTCAGACTACACGGGCTACCCAAAACCATTGTCAGTGATCGGGACAGTAAATTCACCAGTGCCTTCTGGAAGGAGCTATTCAGGTTGGTAGGGACAAAACTCGTTACAAGTACGAGTTATCATTTGCAAAGTGACGGGCAGACAAAGATTATCAACAAATGGGTTGCAGGTTATCTGCGCAATTATGTAGCAGGCCAACAGAGGACATGGATTAAATGGCTACACTTAGGGGAATACTGCTACAACACTACTTACCATGTGTCTATCTGGATGACACCTTTTAAAGCATTGTATGGCTATGAGGCACTAAACTTTGCAGATTTAGCTTTTGGAGACAACAAAGCACCCAAGGCAAAATATTGGGTACAAGACAGTCAGGATATCCTTAAGGTCTCGAGGGAGAACCTATAGGGAACACATAATCAACAGAAGCTATACGCAGATAGACACAGGATTGAGAGGGGCTTTGAGGTAGGAGACCTGGTATATTTACGGCTACAACCATACAGACAATCTTCCCTCAAGAAAAAAGGAGTGGAAAAACTAAAGCCTTGCTTCTATGGTCCTTACAAGGTAGCTCGAAAGGTTGGAGAGGTGGCTTATGAGCTAGAACTCTCGAAGGAGAGCAATATTCATAATGTGTTTCATGTGTCCAATCTCAAGAAAACATTAGGACAACACATTGCTCCATTCGTCGAGTTGCCTCCCTTAGATGATGAAAGGCTGCTGGTATTGATTCCAGAGAGAATCCTATAGGTAAGATAAAGGAAGCTTTGAAACAGGGTGATTCGAGAGTATTTGGTAAAATGGAAAGAATTACCTATGGAGGATACCACATGGGAGGGAGAGCAGGTATTGTAGCATCCTAGTTTGTAGTTGCTTGAGGACAAGCAATTTCAAGCAGGGAGGATTGTAATGCCCCCCTCTAATTAATCACCCAAAACACCCCCTAACCTACTTAATTCCCATAGGTTCGAGCGGGTACTGCATGAGAAGAATTGACTGAGGGCATTTGATACTTAGAGCAGATTAGGACATTCATTTAGTGTTAAAGTCATCAGTCGGATAAAAGAAGCCTTATTTCTTTAGGCTTAAAAGTCGACATCAAATTAGAATTGCATGCATGCAAATGTGAAGCAAAAACCCTAAAAGTGACATGCAAACCCTAAAAGCACATGAGACTCTATTTAAGAGGGTTATTGGACTAAAGAGACTATCTATTATTGTTGTTGACTGATTTGGAGCTTTTGAGCAGCAACACAACGTGCTGCTGCCACAGTTGGGGTTAAAGACGGTGTCTTTAGCTAATGAGGGTTCGACAGTGAAATATCTGTCCTAGTCTCCTTTTGGGATAGATCACACAGGTTTATCCACGACATTCATTGTATACATCAGTATCCAGGGATCCTGCATACTCGGAAGGTTTATTTGCAGGTCCACTTTTTGTAGCTGGAAATAGCTGGGAAACCTCAGAAGGATTCGCTGGGACCATAAAACTCAGTCTTTCCTCCGCATGTCAGCTTCCTCTTTCTCGACAGGCTTATCCTACAACATAGAGTGACTATCAGCCATCACTTTGCTTAGATGGAGCAATTATCTCCAAAACAAAGAGGTTGGGGGGCGTGAGCAGCAGAACAGCGTGAGCAGCAGAACAGTACACCAATTCGCTAGGGCACTTAGAGGCAGCCAAACCTCTGCATGTGACAGCCCATCTCTTCGATATCAGAAGGCCGACAAGTGCACCAAATTTCAGCAGCATTTGACCATTCCTCCTCCCAAAACGTCACCTTCAGTCTGAGGACTGCACACATGTGCAACTGGGCGTCAACAACAGGAGGGTAGCACTAATACTTAACCTATTCGGCACTTTATGCATGCAACCTATCTCAAGAGTATTATCAGCTGAGTTGTTAGTGGTAAGTGTTAAATTCCTTTCTGCAAACCCTAGCCCTAATTCTGCCATATTTTAGGGTATTTTTGCATGGCAAGTTTGCATGCACAATTATTCCATACTTTTGCACAAGATTGAGTGTACGAGTTAGCATTATACACAGTATCAGTAAAATATCAGTATTTGGGATATTACATGAACTCTGCTCATCCTTAGAAGTCTTCTGCTCGTTGACCTATGTCACTAACATCAATCCATGATCCAAGACCCTCTTGGATGCAACTATAAGCTTGCCTTGTGTTACACTGGACCTGTACCAACGCATGTTCAGTTGTTTGCCAAAGAGAAGGGGTTCCATTTTTACTTTGGGGCCAGGACATGGATGTTGCCAGCACGTTTGAGGGATGGTCATGGATCGACCCTTTGGTCCTTCATTTAGGAGTACCATGGCTTAATGGCACTGTTGACTACCCTTTTTGGGGTTCTTTAACCCTGGGGTTGGTGTCTGGGGCTCCTAGGGGCAGGTCACTAGGTCACATGACTCCCTCCTATGTTTACTACATCGGTGACAGTGTTTTAGCCTTGAGGCTTTTGCCTCCCTTCAAGGTCACCTCAGCCATTCATTGTGACCCCCTTTCAGCATGGCGCCCCTCCTCTTTGGGCCTTTTCAGATGATGACGTCATCTCCTTCACTAGGTTGTATTGCCATTTTTTTTTGGGGGGGGGGAGGCGTTGAGGGATTATCAACACTCTTGGGGTTAGATGGGGCATGACATTTTCCCCCCTGCTCACTCCAACCTTTCATTCAGAGTGATTTGCTCATTTTTAGCTAGTTTAGTCATTTTTGGGTAAACTCTGGGGAAAATGTCCCGACTTACCAACAGACTGGATTATTTTATATTATTTTTGTTATAACTTTAAGTTGACATTTTATAATTTCAAATTTACATTTTAAAGGCATGTCGGCCTGGTTATTTTGTAAAGTGAGTGTGAGAAGGCCATAAATAAGCCTCTCTTCACTTCATTTGAACAGAAGATTGGGGATCAAATATGATACTATTTCTTTTTCTCTTGTTTTATGGGTTTTTGATGTGAGGCACATCTCTTGCAAAGTTTTTCTCTATGCCTGGTGAAGTGAATGTGGATGGAATGCTAGTTTTTTTTGCTCATACACATTGATGCTAGAATGGTTGGACAAACTCATGCACAAAGGTGATCTAGGGTTTATGCTTTGCTCATCTTTGTTAAATCGTGGTAAGAACATCTCTATCTTTGTTGAATGGTGCTAGGTAAGTACATTCTACTTGTCGATTAGTGTCTAATTATCAAGATTTTGTCAATTTTGTATGGTTGGAAGACGTTCCTTTGAGGAAGTCTTATTCGTGAAGGGCCTTGGATCTCTACTTTGCTTTCATTAGGCTCTCCCAACGAACCCTTAGGGTTGTTTGTTGATGCCCTAATTTTGCAATCCTCGAGAAACTCTTCTTGTAGGGATGCTAATCATCAATTCCTTACATAGAGGAAAAGATAGCCGATTTTTCGGCGATGTCCCAGAAAATCGCGATTTTTTCAAAAACTCGAACATCGCGAAAAATCGACAGAAATCGGGAAAAATTAGGAAAAAATCGAGGAAAATCGACAAATAGGGGAAAAAATCGGCAAGCAAATTTTGACACTATTGAAGTACAAAATTTGCATTTTTTAATGCTTGATGCGGTTTGCCGATTTTTGTCGATTTTTTCACCGATGTTTTCTGGACCCTCGTCGATTTTTTGCTGATGCTGATTTTTTCCATTATGATCCCTTATGCCCTGGTATTGAGAGAAGAATCATATCCCACTTCTTATCACTTTTTCTTTTGTTTTCTTGCATTCTCATTTGTAAATAATTGCATTTTCATTGTAGGATTAAGTTAAATTTAGGTCCAGATATTACATGTTAAAAACCCTAAAAAACAAAAAATATAATCTTTTGCATTTTCGGGCCTCCCTAAAATTTTGGCCTCCTTCTCGACAAATTTGGCTTAGCCATTGAAGCCCTATAACCCCAAGGCAAAATTATAGGGAACCCTAAAAATATAAAAAAGTTGTAAAAACTTTTGACCTCTGTCCTTTGCCCCTTGCACTTGCACACTTGGCTGAAAGTCCATCTTCAATCAATTAGTATGATGAGTGTTACAAACATCGTCGATATATTGGCAACATTGCGATATATCGCTATGCTAACCCCTTGGTGACATATCGACAATATATCGATTGATATTTGCCTCGATATTTTGGCGATTTTTACCTGCTTTTTTGAAAGTTTTTTGAAAAAATCATGATTTTTGACCTATTTTTGGACATTTGCCACAACTTGTGAATTTGTTTTGCCACGCCCATATAAAATGTCGCCTCGTTTAGTAAAAGTGACATTCTCCTTATCTTACATTTTCTATCCTTTTACTTAAATTTTTAACATTACCATTAATTGTTTCAGGATGTTTGAGAGTGGTTCTAGCCACATCAGACTTCACATGCAAAAAGTAGAATTTTAGATCCTATTCAGAATTCAATAGACTTAATAGTTTTCAGGATTTCATGATTGCAAAGTTTCCACCGGATTCTATCATGTATGAGGGTATGGGATTGGCATTTAATCAAGAACATCAACCCCTTTATGTACTCTAACGTAGCTCATGTTGATTGTTGAACTCCTTTGTCATGACTTTAATAAAAATTTACTCTTTACTCGAGCAAAATCACTTATTAGGCATTGGAAGTTTTTTCTACCTTATTTTAACCAATGGATTTGGAAGTTTTATCAAAATTGTAAGGTGTTGAGTCGTTGACTAATGTCCTTGGAGGATCAACTTTGAAATTCAAGGTAGAGGCAAGGACTAGAGCCTAGAGGAGAGAGGCATAAGGTGCTATTGATGTATAGGATCTCAATATAGGCAATATTAATCGACATGTATGATTTATGGATTATGTTTCACACTCATTTTTTTAAATGTCCTTGCTCATTTATTAATTTAAAATATACATATACATACATAGCTATTTAAGATAAACATAGAGTCCACTGCAACCCCCACAACCCCCACAACCGCGAGGGCCTTCTAGCGCTAGAGGCAGATCCATTACTAGAGCGATTACCTTATCGGTTTTCTTTTCGTATTCATGTGGCAATGTGCTTATTTGATGTTCTTGTTGCTTTAGATGTTAAAATTTTTGGAAAACATGAATATTTTTGTATTTTTTTAAGTTTGCTGATATATTTTGCCAATGTTTGCCGACATTTTCGTCGGTAAATCCGATAATTTCTTTTTGGAATCTCAAGGGATATATTTGCCGATACGATATTTGTAACGCTGGTATGATCTCCCTCTCTCACTTTGTGAGACTATTGTGTGTCACCTCCTCTCACCTAGGATGCTTTTTATAACATTACAATATGCAAATACCTTTGGCCAATACCATCGGCTACCAAATACCATGTGCCCTCTATATCACTTTACATAAAGTAATTACATAAGTAAATTCACTTTAATAGTTTAATTTACTAAAGTGAATCTCCTAAGTCTGAGAGTCATTGATGATGACTTCCACCCGTTAGACACAAAACCTGTGGAAGTACCTCTCCGTTGCTACAAAATCAACAATATTAAACTTCATGTCACAACTAGTTCAGTCAACGTAGAATGCCCATAGTTAAGAAATGCTATAGTGCTAAGAACAACACAACATTTAACTGATATGGTTTATGGGCTAAGTCACCGTGTTCGGCAATTTTTCGACTTCAAGTTCAAAAATCGCCGAATTTCTGCCGCGGCCGATTTTAATTGTTGGAGTTTGACGATCAGAATCGCGAATTCGAACCTAAATGTTCGACGAACATCAAGGCGAATACATTTGCCATAAATGCGGCGAATTTATACAAAAATCGTTTTGGTTTTTGGACGAAAACCCTAAAAGCGCCTCTCCACCGTCGGGTTTTTGGTTTTATCAACATTTTCTTGCGCGATCGGTAGTGTTCGTCGAGTTTTCGTGGAGGCGTGTTCACGACACCGTTTGCATTGCATTGACGCCAGCGTTTCCAAATTCCGGGTGCGGGGGAAATTGTTTCAGCATTGGCTTCCTTTAGCAGACGACGGACGGAGCTTAGAGGACGTCGATCTCTGCTTTGCGGCGGCTCGTTTGCAGAAAATCGGCTCTGCTAGTGCTCAGTGCTGTAGTGGGCCACGGCTAGCCTGTGAACCGTGACCAGATTGTAGTCTCCCGAGTCCCAGACTCCCGCTGCTAGTGTTGGGTGACAGCTACTGCTCATTGTTCAGTGGGACACTCGACAGGATGATCGACGATAGTATAACAGAGTCATCTCTGTGTATGAAGGCCTTCAATCCTTGAAATCGACTGAATAAAATCCTTAAGAAGGGGGCGAAGCCATAGTAAGTAGTAAGAACTTGCAGCAAAACTAGTCTCTCCTTGAAGTCACTATGGACTTAGTCGTGGACATGGATCAAGTTGCAACTTCAGTCTTCAAGTCTTCAACTTCTAGGTTCCATTTTTTTTTTATAGATTTACAACTTGCATAATGACAAATGCATGGAGACTAAGATTAATTAACTTATAAAATTATAAATTATCAGATTTATCAGTTATAAAATTAAAATTGTAATAGTTATACTTATCAGTAAAATTGTAAAATTATAAAATATCAGATTTATAACAGTTGTGAGCAAATTGTATGAAATAAAATAATCCATTAAATACATATTTGGCCACTGGTTATGCAGAAACTTTGATCAAATGGCACCCCATAAATCTTCAGTAGAGGCTTGGAAATATGTCAAGAAGGAAGGATTATATGTTACATGTCTGCTATGTGGGCACAAGTTTTGTGGTTCCTTAACTCGGGTAGTGGATCACCTTCTTGATGTTAGTAATGGTAGTGGAGGTGGAGTGGAAGGATTTAAAGCAATATCGGATGAACAGAAAGTGGCAGTGCAACAAGATTATGACAAATCAAAAGCAGAAAAGGGAAAAAGAGAAGTAAAAAGTCAAAGAATACAGAGGGAGATTAATGTGTCTTCTTCACCTGAAATTGCTTCTCACACCTCAAAATTTGGTGGCTCAAGTTCCACCCCAACAACATTAGGTGGAAGTGGAACAGCTACATTAAATACATTTTGGAAACCTGTAGACAAACAAAAAGTTGTTGATTCTCTTGCTGAAATGTTTTATGCATGTTCCATTCCTTTTAATGTGGTAAGAAGTCCATATTTTAAAAATGCAATTAAAAAGGTTGCTGATTTTGGCAAGGGGTATGTTCCTCCTGGATCCAAAGCCTTAAGAACCACTCTCTTAAAAAAAACAAAGGAAAGAGTGACAAACAGGTTGGCTGACATTAAAAAATCTTGGGAGATTACAGGTTGCACGATTTTGAGTGATGGTTGGTCTGATTCATGCCATCGGCCATTGATAAATGTTCTTGTTTATTGCCCTCAAGGGGTATATCTTTTGAAGGCTGTTGATGCAATGAATGAGGTGAAAACATCAGAATACATTTTCAACATTTTGGATGAAGTGATTCAAGAAGTCGGGGAGAAAAATGTGGTCCAGGTTGTCACCGACAATGCCTCAAATTGTGTTGGTGCAGGAAAGCTGATTATGGAGAAGTATAGAACTATTTATTGGACACCATGTGCAGCTCATTGCTTGGATTTATTGCTGCATGATTTAGCCAAATTTCCATGGGTAAATGAGACAATCCGAAGAGCAAAAACTATTGCAAACTTCATCATTAACCATCGTCTCACTTTGAGCTTGTACAGGAAAAATGCATCTAGAGAGTTGTTGAGGCCTTGTGATACAATGTTTGCCACTTTTTACATCACTATGAAAAGAGTCGTTGAGGAAAAAACAAACATAAGAAGTGTATTTTGCACTGCTGAGTGGGAGACCTTTCAAAAGAGTCAAAGGGAAAGCATGTTGAATAGGTATAGCTAAGCAACAATAACTTTTGGGAAAATGCTCAAAATGTTTTAAAAATGTGTGATCCAATTGTTGAGGTGCTCCGCATGGTTGATGGCAATAAGCCTTCTATGGGTTTTATTTATGAGGCCATGGATCGTTGCAAGGAAAAGATTGCAAGTGCTTTTGATAATGTAGAAGCTGATTATAAAAAGATATGGGAGGTGGTTGATTAGAGATGGAAGATGATGCATAGCCCATTACATGCGGCGACATGTTATTTGCACCTTACATTGTTTGGGATACAAAGACATCAAGATGAGGAGGTCATGAGTGGACTTCATGACGCTATTGACAGGATGCATCCAGATGAGTCTATTGCGACTTTGATTAGATCTCAGATTAGAGCATACAGGTTACAAGAAGGCCTATTTGGAACCACAACAACAAAGAGAGATAAGGTTTTGGCAGCTCCAGCAGGGTGGTGGGAGTTTTATGCATCGGGAGCCCCAGAATTGCAAAAATTTGCAATTCATATCTTGAGCCAGACATCAAGTGCATCAGCTTGTGAAAGGAATCGGAGTGCTTTTAGTCATATTCATTCCAAGAGAAGAAATAGGTTGTTAGCAGGAAAATTAGGAGATCTTGTTTATGTTCGCAGTAACTTGTAATTGGCTTTAAGCAATGTGGCTAAAGATGAGGCAAATTCTTCTACTCCATGGACGGAGACTGTTTTAAATGCACATCAAGATCAAGACGATTTCGACAATGAGAGTCATGAATCCAATGGTGATTGTGATTCTAGTGGTTTCACTCCCCCGAGTGCTCTTGATGATATAGAGCTTTTTGATGTAACAAGTAGGCCACGAGAACAACAAGAATAAAACTTTTGTTCTTGGTCTAGTCTCTAGACTTATGATTCTATGACTACGATGTTCATTGTTGATGTGTTTAATGTTCATAGTTTAATGAGCATAATGAATTTTATTGAAAGTTTTCATAAATTTTTTAATTTCCATATATTTTAGTCATTCGAACTTAATGCCGAGTTTTATCGCCAAAATGTTAAGTGCTGATTTTTTGCTGAATTTCAAGGTCGCCGAATTCGAACACGAACTCGAACCAGGTGACTTAGTTTATGGGTTGTTGGGCTGTGTTGCACTTAGATAAATAGGGTAACTCCCAATCTGACATCGATAAAATTGATTCCTGCATGGGAAATAGGTTGAGATAGATTCTGATAGTTATGCAGTTAGTCATAAACTAAATGCTTTACTTATAATTTCAATAGTGAACTTTACTGTGACCTTGGAAGTAATTTATCGAAGGCATCAGTGACAGGCTGTTTACTGTGCTGCAATGAAAATATTTTCGACGCCTAGCAATTGCAGATCATATGATTACTGCTTCCACAAAAGTGTTAAGTAATTGACAGATCATAATTGTTTAGCAGTTCAAGTGCCATTGGGTTTGCCTTGGATCATGTTCTGCTGACTTCTCTGACCACCAAATAAACTTAGTCTTCTCAAAATGTTCCTTGTGAGATAGATGTCATCAAAATGCTTCGCTTTTAAACTTCACAATACATGATTCTTGATGTGGCATGTTGTTAAATAAGTTGTGCTGTGAATGTTCCCATGTAAAGATGATCATTATCTTTTTTCTCTTGTGTTATTGACATAGAGATACATACCATGCTCTATGCAGAACCTTTATTTGTTTGACATTGGAGAGAAAACCTTTTAGAATGTTTTTTCTTTAATCTTATTAGAGTTACTGTTCTTGTTCTTTCTATCACTTTATTTGCCTGTGATTATCTCTTTAATATACTCCAAGTTGCTTGAAATGTGTACTAGTTTTGGAAATGGAAATGCCTGGAAACGGGACCCCTCAAAATGGGTACGTCGGGGGAAATGTGGTATATAAATGTATATATATTAAGATAACACATTATCTTGCAAGAAAAAAATGATAAGTTAATTTTTATGTAGGTTTAGAAATGAATTAGAGGCTAATTTGTCTTCATTTTCTATAGCTAGGGATTTTTAGACTTCCTATAAGTTCCTTGCCCCTCCTGTGAACTTGGGCGTTTCCAAGTTTTCCTAGTTTCTGCAAGTTTCTGGTACTGGTACATGGGCAATTTAGGAGTTTCGTGCAACAGCGGTTAAACTTCATGTTCTGCTAGGCATGGGAAACATCTCTATTGCATTTGTAAACCTTGGTCCTCCATGAGTGTTTTTAGACTTGTGTTTATATAAGATGTGGATTATCACCTAATTTATAAGTTCATATGGCAGGATCATGTAGAAGAAGATCATGCACCAGGTGCAGCTACTGGAATTGTTTTGATTCTAAGAGACAGGTTTTATGCAAATTTTGAACTAGTCTGTATTATTTGTTTCATAAAGTTAAATGTCATTTGTTTCTGTAGTTTTTTTGTCTAACAAGACATCTGTTTTTTTTGGTAACAGCCTAAAAAAATGCGAGGAAGAATGTAAATCTTACCAGGTATGTACTCTGATGCTTGTGGACTGAGGGTCATTTGATGCCTCTATAGCCTCAAGTAATCTAAGCCCTTTAATAGATTACATTTGTGATTAGAGTAACCAATGATAAAATTGTTGAAGTTGTTTATCTGGTATTTTAAGAAATGAAAAAAGTGCAGATTCTAGTTAAATTTAGTATGCTTTATTATACCAGATTCGCTCAATAGGATCATGTGAAATTGGAGAGAATCAAATAAAGCTCATCATATGTTAGTGATGCCAATTGGCCCTTATTGTTGTAGGCATTATTTTCTAGAGATGCTGCACTTCTTTTTATATAAAAAACAACCAAAAATGTTCTTCTTGGTAAATTGATTCTCTTCCTACCAGTCAATACTATGTTGCACAAATCTTTGTAGTTTCCATTAGGAAATCATCCTTTGCCTTTTGCATTTCTTGTTAATTAATTTACATAGTGCCCGTTTACATTTTTTTATTTGATTTACATAGTGCCCCTTTTCTTCTTCTCGGGGTGATTTTACACAAGCTGGTTTTGCCACTAAATATAATACGTTTCTTAATCATTTATTTGGAGATAATGATAAATAAATCATATCAAGGAAGAACATTGAACATATTTTTAACATCATTTGAATGTTGATGAAATGAAAGGCATGGCCAGATTTTCAAGAATAATCTCTCCCAATATTTGGTCCACTGGAAGGAATAACTATTGTGTAATAGCACATCAAGTTCTAGGCATTGTTGTTTGCTTGCTGTCTATTTTGAGGTTTACTAGTTTTTTCCCTTTTTGAGAAACATACCCTGATGGTCTGCATCTCATAGAGCAGACTTCCTTTGGTTTAGGTATTAGATGAACTGAGAGGGAGATCATCAGGAAAAGTTGCCTGGGTCTTGCACAAGGCTTCATCTCTTTGAAACTGAGGCCATTAGGGTGGGGCATACCACAATTAGAATGGAAACCTAGTGGATGGCTTAATACTCCATCGATCTCATCAGTGAATCAATCTTTGATTGGCAAGCTTTACCAGATTTGTCTAGAAAAAGAATTCAAATACTAAGTAATATTTCAGACACAATTAGTTTTAAAGGGCCAAATGTCACTGTAGTAGTTAGGTTGACATCGAAAAAATAGTGCATTCTATAGCCTCTAAATATTAATTATGTATTGTGTTATCTAAACAGCATTGTACTTCTTGAATTGTTTCTACTTGAGATCAGAGCTCCTGCCTTTGCTGCAGGATAAATGTAAACGTGCTGAAGATGAGTTAGAGAAGTGGCGTTCAGCTTTTCAGAACGAGTCATTTATTCTGGCAGGCACAAATCCTGGTGAGTTTTTTTTCTCTTCTTTTCAATGTGGCATTTTCTTTCTTGATTTTAGGAAGCAGTTCTTTGAAGATTCAATACACAATTTATAGTATATCTAGGTAATATACACAATTTTTTATTGTTCAGATTCCAGAAACCATTTTCATATTATTATTACTGGTTTTGCAGAACCAGGCCTTGTTCTAAATGCGATTCAGAACCTAAGATCTTCTGATGAATCATTGAGAGAACAGGTTAGATGTCGATATAGAGTTTCTTTGAATACTAACTCAGCTGGGAATTTCATTCATATCTGTAAGCAGGGATGCTATGCGTAAAGCAAATGAGAATCACTATTTGTCAGCTGATTTTTTGTCCTCTCCTGGCATTTCATTGTTTTTTGGTATTAGTTGGAGAAAGCTAAGAAAAGAGAGGCTGCATTTATTGTAAACTTTGCAAAAAAGGAGCAGGAAATTGCAGAATTAAAGGTGTGGTTATCTGTTTTTACTATAGTGCAGATGATTGGTTTGTTGATTGAATTTTGTCTGGAGTAATATGCAAATTGATATAATTAGAATTCTTGTATTACCAGCTTTCAACCATAGTTGTTCAAATATTCGAAATGTCTTGAAAGCCTTTATTTTAGCTACTTGAAAGTTGCTGGCAAAATGTGCACTGCATAGCAATGCTGATAGATTCCAAGTAAGTACAACTAAGAGGATCAGTTTCCCGGGTTATTGTTGGAGGTTTTTCGATTATGCCTATGGGCATGCCATCAACCCCTTGAAGATGAACAAAACATTTCATCTGTTTTAAAAACCTTTGTTACAACTGTTTGCTAGTATAAACTGTGCAGTCATTGGTTAAAATATTGATGTTATCTGTGCATTTGAACATGGCACATTCACATGCATTATTTATGCAGTTTTTTTTCCAAAGATTTCTTTCTTATGTTGATATTTCAGAGTTTGGAATCAAATATACAGATTGTCTAAGGGACTCTAGCATAAAACTGTTCAGATCCAGTACTATCTGCCTCATCAACTATTCTAAATACAGTCTTCCTTGATTCATTTACAACATCATCTCCTTCCTAATAAGACCAAAAAATTGTTGACTGAAGAGTTCTCTATGTAGACCAAGTTCAAAATAATCCAGAATTAATAAAAGGCTTTGAATCCCCTAGAACTTGTATTTGGTTTAACCTGTGGACCTTTGGGATGGATATAGTCCATAGTTGATAACATCGCCGAAAAATCACTGATTTCCAGGAAAAATTGCGATTTTTTCATCCTGCCGATTTTTTCAGCTGAAAAAATCGTGATAGTTTGGAAAAATCAGACCTTGCATTTTTTTGAAAAAATCGGCGATTTTTCCTAAAACATTGCACGAAGACCTAAAAATCGCCATGGTGTTTTTATAACACAAATTGTCTAATTAAATTTTGACCAGTTTTGTACAAAAAACGTTGAAGTTAGTAACAGTAAATGGTGATGTTAAATTCTTAACGTAAAAGTGGTTTCAACCTCATTGGACTTCATATGCAAGAAAAACAATTTTAGATCCCATTCAAAATTCAACAGACTTAGTAGTATTCAGGATTGCAACGTCTCCACTAGATTCTATTATGTATGAGGGTAAGGGATTGGAATTTAATCAAGCACATCAATCTAGGTACATATTTTGATGTTGATGGTGTTGATGCTTGATTGTTGAAGTTGATTAAACTCCTTTGTCATGACCTTAATAAAAATATATCCTTCAATCAAGCAAAATCACTTGTTAAGCATGGGAAGTTTTTTCTGCCTTATTTTAATGGTTGGATTAGGAAGTTTCATCAAAATTGTAGGGGGTTGACTAATGTTCTTGGAGGAACTACTTCAAGATTTGAGGTAGAAGCAAGGGATAGAACCTAGAGGAGGGGAGAATGACCAATGTTCCAACCAATGTTGAAACTTCTGAATTTCCAATTTTTGAAACATTGATGTGTCATTTTTTTTTTTGGAATCTACTACATATATATTAGTGCTTTCTCCATATTTATTTGCCAATGTGTTTATCTAATGTTGTGGCTTTATATGTTTAAAATTCTGAAAAAATTGAATATATTTTGTACTTTTTCATGTTTTCCGCGGTTTTTCGTATTTTGCCGATTTTTTCGCCGATGTTGCTGAGAAGTAGTATTCAGGACAATTGCTGATTTTGTGCCGATGCCGATTTTTCAACTATGGGATATACGGACCTCGGGATCAGATACAGATCCAGATTTGCTTGGATCTGCCCAGGGTCTGCTCAGAAAAGGATCCCCCTCCAAAAAATCTTTGCTAGGAACTCAATGACACCTACATACAGATTACGGGTTATGATTGGCCGAATGGTGAAGTGGCTTGGTTATATGTTCCATGATTTTGCTGCTGCGTCTGTAAAATTCACAGATATCATGGTGAATTCCAGTTTGTGGCTAAATCATGACGACTGTTGAAAAGGCCCTAAACCATCTGTGGTTGTGGTTAAGTTAATAAACATTGGTGTACTTTCCCGTTGGTTATTTGCATTGGGGCTGACACGGATGCCATACACATAAATCATTGGGGCTGACACGGATGCCATACACATAAATCATTGGGGCTTCCGTCCAGACCACCAGAGAGGAATAGAGTATGGCCTGAGTTATAACAGTGTTTTCATTCACAGACTGGATCTCCCCTCATTTCTCAAATCCCAGTTCTTAAAACATCTCATAAAACATGCCATCTCTTTCAAAATTTTAAGATTAATCACACAGTTTGTGATAGGTACTTTGCCTTCCACAACTATGTAACCTCACAATTGACATATTCCTATTTTTATTAGCACACATGCTTTATTATGCCAGAGCTACTCTGGAACAAGGTTACAAAAACCGAACCGGTGGTCGAAATGATCGACCTTGAAAACTGGAACCGGACCGAAACCGGGAAGAAAACCGGTTCACCAAAAATACAAAATCTATTTAAATTTTGAAAAATTATATATATATATATATTCATGTGCAACCATGTGAATCCAAACCATTATACACAAATTTGCAAAAAGTGCTCCTGCTATGTGCCATACTGACCATATTTCACTAGAACCTTCCCCACTCAACCAACTTTTAAATTAAAAAAAAATCAAAAAATACCCTCTTATGTGTTGTTGTACAGTTATATATGGAACCGGTCAAATCCAGAACCGAAAATGGTAAAACCGAGACTGGAATCGGTAAAACCAGTCAAAACCGGTCAAACCAGAATTGGAACCGGTAAAACTGGTCAAAATCGGTCAAACCAGAATTGGAACCGGTAAAACCAGTCAAAACCAGTCGGTTTCTGTATGGAACCGACCATTTCTGGTTTGAGACACCGGTTTGACCCAGCGAGGCCCCGAAACTGGTCGGACCAGCCGGTTTTACCAGTTTTGGTACGGTTTTTGTAACAATGCTCTGGAAAATACATACAAATTTAGTTTGAATGATACATATACAAACTCAAGGAAAATAGTCTTTTTTAACATTATGGAGAATGCATAAAACTTTATTCTGAAGAATATGCCAACATGGTATGGAATTTTGTACCGCCATATGGACAGATCCGAACAGACATACAGAATGAGTCCATAGACTCCATACAATCATATGGACCGCCGTGCAACAATATTTAGAATGTTTTCTCGATTTCTGTGGGAAGATTCATCAGTATTTGTGCAGGTTGTACTTCGTTTGAGTATACTGTACAGCTGTAAGTTTTAGCAGCTCTGGAGGTTTCCTTGTAAGCTTTGATCTATTAATAAAAAGCTGATTTGAAGCAATAAATTGTGTGTACTGTGTTTATGCTTCCGCTGTTCATTTTCCTACATGTGTGAACATTGCTATGTGAAGATTTTACTTTCTGCAAATTAGAGTTTATTAATTTGAGAACATAAGGACGCCATTCACCTAGGGTTAGGAAAATTTACATGGTACCAGAGCAACTCTGATACAAACAATAAAAAAGAGGAGTTTGTTTGTAGATCAGAGATGGCATCAACTAGCCTCAGGTTCGAGGATAGATTGGATGGTGCCTCGAATTTCCTATCATGGAAAATTAGGGTAACTCTTTTGTTGGAAGAGGACGCGCTCTGGGATATTGTCAAGGATGTGGTGAATTTGCCAACAAATTCACAGCTTTTGACAGCTCACAAGAAGAAAGAAGTGAGAGCCAAGTGGATGCTCATGGATGCTTTACAGGATAATTTGATCCCTCACATATCCGAAAAGAAGAAAGCGAAGGACATGTTTGATACTATGGTTAGCCTTTAGTAGAGCGAGAACATTAACATGAAGATGATATTGCTTAACAAACTCAAATCTGTTGAGATGACAAGATTAGACATCGTCACCAGTTACTTGATGGTCACTGAGATTCATGATCTACTTGTAGCAGCTGGGGAGAAGGTTGAAGATAGAGAGCTAGTGAACATGGCATTGAATGGGCTCCCACTTCAATGGGAAACATTTGTCTAGGATGTTTGTGCTCGGGAGAACCTTCCTTCCTCGGAAAGACTACGGGATGACTGTATTCAAGAGGAAACTTCGATGGAGTTTGTTACTGTTCAAACTAGCAGGCTTATCTTGCTAGTGAATGGCAATCACATGAGAGGCTGGAACCACTGTCACCGTAGCACAACCTCTCAACTTATTTGGGATTTAGAGTTACCCCAAGGGGAGAGCCCTTTGATGTACCTGCTAAACAGTCGTACAAACACCTCCAACTGCCTTTTAGGATAGATCAGTGCCTTTAATGGAGTCAAGTAAAGAGTGTTCAATGTAATAATGCTACTATAGCACAAGGCAACACAAGTAAATCACATTACTGTAGCGTACTATGCTTGATGAGGATGTTCAGAACTGTAATATGCTGAACTATGCTTGATGAGGATCTGATGATCTAGGGAAGTCAAATTTGTGTGGACAGAATTAATGTTTTGACTGTGACAACAAATTGATAATTTGATACAGTGATGACTTGACAGTAATGGGGCCTTGAATGGCAGCAACAGACTTGATAGGTTGATTGATGTGGCTTCTTAGCCAGCAGTTCATTGAGTGGCAGAAGTGTCGCTTGATACGAGCAGACTTTGAGGTTAAGAGCAGACATAAGCTGACTATAAAGATATGAGCAGAATATCTGGTAGAGATCAAATCTATGATGACAAGGTAGTGACAAGGTGTTAACAGCCACATGTTTTAATGACATGATGACATAATTATGGACAAGTTGATGACATGATAGTGACAACAGTGACATGACAAGTGAACCAGCATTGCAAAGTTCAGAGCAGAGTTGTTAGAGAAACTCAAAGCAAGCTTATTTGAGAAGTCTAGAGCAGATTTGAAGAGTTCAAGACAGAGGTAGCTTGAGTAAGTATAAGCAGCAAGAAGGTGACAGTGGTAAAGTGTGAGATCAGTACATGTGTGGCAGAGATCGAGTAAGACTGTTGAAATACTTTGAAGAACATATTGCAGGGTCTTGGAGCACCCTTGAAGCTGACAGAAACAAGGAGGTTTGAAGAAGTGACAATGAGCAGCATTGATGATGAGCAGATGAGTATGATCAGCTGATCAGCAGTATTGACCAGCAGCTGAATTGATTGAAGAAACAGATGATGGTGATATGACAGTAAGCTTTAATGTAAATGCAAGCTTGTCTTGCTGTTGAGGTTAGGATACCTCAAACCCTTCTTAGCAGGGTCTAAGAAAACCAGGCAGGGTCCTGGATGCAGAGTAGGTGCTCTATGTATCAGTAGGTGCTGATTTTGCCTAACGGTTGTAGCCGAACCAAAACTAATATAAAAAGATTACAAAATTATATGGTGTTGTGTTCTTTTGTGTTATGGTTCTTTATGAATGAAACGTTTATGCTATGTGATGAAATGATTATGGTAGAGTAATGGAATGATGAACTGATAACTGACGGTGATAAGCTAAGAAAAATTGTAAAAATTGCTTTACACTGATTCACCCCCCCTCTTAGTGTCTACAGATCCCTCCTTCATTGGTGGCAGAGTATGATGAATATGATTGCCATTGATGACAACATTAGTGACAAAGATTAAGAATGATGACTTGGAGATCACATGGCATGGATGGAGGACTTGGCGAGCTTGATGTCATAGACAAAGATGGACGAGCAAGCAATGATTGATGACAAGCTATGATATCGAACACGTCCATATAAGCCATCATGTCTCGTGTCATCATGTCGGACACGGACATGTCCTGACACGGTGTTGGACACTTGTTTTGGATGTGCCCTGTCTTAGGACACGTCCAAAATACGTGTTCGACACCGTGTCAGGACGTGTCCTAAAAATAGGACACTTCTAACCAAAAAAAATTGTAAAAAAACAATTTTATCCTCATTCATTCACAGTATTTAGTGAGGCTTGAGCTCTAAGAGGGTTTTTTTTGCAGGTGGAGAGCATTAGAAGGTTTTCTATCTTGATCTACTCCATTTTGTATTTTCCCGTGGCATTCCGACATCTAGGTAATACATTTTGAAATATAATTGATAGATGAGATTCTTCATTCTTCCGTCTTGATCTACCCCTTTTTGTATTTACTATTACTATTAGTCTATTTGGCATTTGCCAATGGCATTTCGACATCTATGTAATACATTTTGATTTTGATGACATAATGAGAAATATGGTTTTGACTCCTGAGTATTGATATCTTGTTCTATGACATTCATGAGTATCATGAATTATCTGTGTCTCATAATTTCATTGTGATTACTGATTTGTAAATGTGTAACTACTAATGTTAAATGTGCATTGATTCTAATTTCTATTGAATATTTGTAAAAATTTGGATCTATATGTCTATATTTTTAATATATATATATATATATATATTTTGCGTGTCCTACGTGTCCTGATTTTGGGGGTCACTGTGTCCGTGTCGGACACTCGAATCCCTGTGTCCTTCGTGTTCCGTGTCCTGGTGTCAGGTGACTTAGATGGCAAGAGATGACAAAACACAAGGACTTCAGATATGGGAATTCAGACACCTAATGAGTCAAATGACCCATACTGTGGTCATTTGCTGAAGATGACATAGAGGATATTGTGTTGGCAAATTACAATGAAGATCAAGCAAAACAAAGGAGAATGATGACTTGGACAAAACAAGGGTAAATGGCAAGCATGGACAAAAGGCATCTTCTACACCCTAGTTGCGAGCATTCTCATGTGCTAATGCATGAAGACAGAGGCACGCATCACTAAATGACTAAGCAGGCATAATTGATGAAGTCCTGGAGGCATGGTAAAGACCCTTGCGGGCATAGGTTATTGATCCATTGCGGGCATGCTAGAAGGAAAAAAAGGGGGATAATAACGTGAAAGCAAAATGAAAAAATATCATTTAAATTTGTTAATTGTTAAAATGGAAATAAATGAGACAAGTCGGTCCCTCAAAAACATGGATGAGTGAAGTATAAATACAAGAGCAAATCGTTGATTTGGGAAGTGAAGGAGCGAAGCGAAGGAGAGACCTTGGGCGTCTAGGAGAAGAAACTGTGGGCGTCTTGGAGCAGAGATGGTGGGAGTGTTGGAGCAGAGACGACGAGGGTTTCCGAAGAAGAGATCGTGGGCGTGTTGGAGCAGTGACGTCTGGCGTTCTGAAGCATGAGATCACGCGGGTGTCTTGAAGGAAAAATTGTGGGTGTGGGCATTGAAGCAGGGATATTCGTCAGTATAGTTAGGGAAGAAAACGCAGAGGACGTGAATCATTGACTGAGTGGAGCTGGGGAGAACCCTTTTCTGGTTGTACTGTGTTAACGAACAACTTTGCAATTGTTGATTCTTTTCAGTTGTAGCTGAAAGATTCAAATGTTGAAGCATCTTTTGAGTTGAAGCTCATCGTTGCAAATTTGTTTCCATACAAGTTATATATATATAAATTTTATTTGTGTTACTGCGTATTTGTTCAGAATTCTAATTTGATCAAGTTTAGAGTGAAGAAGTTGTTGCTGCTTTAATAATTTGCTAGAAAACTCTTTGCTAAAACAAAAGGAGCAATTGAAAAAATCTGTCTAAACATGTTCACTGATTCACCCCCCCCTCTCAGTGAGGCTGAGCCTGTTTCAGAGTAGGCTTCTTCACCCAAACATGTGCTAGGGAGTGGATCCATCGTGATGCTGCAAGGTCTTGAAGAATCGTACATTGGTGGACCAAGGAACTTCCAATAATCTTCGTCTTCCATAAACTTGTTATTTTCTTCCAAGAGAGCCAATGTATCATAAGAAATTGCAACTTGAGGATATGAAGCTCTCACCATTTCTTTATATTGGAAACAGTTCACAAAGTTATGTACATAGACTAAATCAGTTATATACAAAGCAATGTTTTGACATAACTCCATTCATATTTCATAAATAAATTATGCATTCCCATATTCATATCTCATGAAACAATCGTGCATGCTTTATATTCATATCTCATGAACAATCATGCAACCCTATACTTTTCTTAATTTAAACATAACATGAGTTTTACTATTTACCAATAAGTAGAATGATTGTAACATATGCTTTTAATCATGTTATTTTATAACACCAATGATAATCCCATGATTACAATAAAAAACCTTAACATCTGATTTTATAAAAGCATAGGATAATCAAACAATCATGCATGTATACTTCATGAGTTTTGTTCTTTGCCAAAAAAAGAAAGACAATCAACATATATGCTCAATATGTTTATATCATAACACAATTCCTAATCCTAGGAATACAGATTTCTATATCACTATAATGAAACATATTCAAAAGCATATAGATCTAAAGAGCATATAATAAACAAAATACAAGTACTTATCTTTTATTGTTTTGTGTTCTCCCACTTTATCTTTGCTTCCTTGCAAAGATTACTGGAGTCTTTCAGTCTTGATCTCCTTGCAAATTTTAGTGCATGCAAGAGGTAGCGAATCATTGCATGGGGAAATTGGATCCCATGCAACTTGGAGCGAATGCTCTTCGTTAGGAAAAACTTATTTCAATGATCATTATCTTCTTCTTCGAATGAGTTCTTAACTGTAAGAGGATCTCATTACACACAAGATCCTTTGAAGAATAATGATATCCAATCCATAAATCCCTAGGTTGTTGATCCAATTCGTCCAGATTGGAAAGATGTTCATAACACGAATTATGAAAACTTCATCTTCAAATACCTGATTGTATCTCCCAAACAGTTGTGAATTTTTGAAATTCGCTCTACTGAATCCTAAATCAACCCATTTGGGAAGTGGGTTTTCAACAGTTTGGATGATTCTTTACACATTGATCGAACATGCTCCACGAAATTTGTCTCCTGGAAAGTGATGGGAATGGTGTATACCGAGTTGCTCTTGGATTCACCCTGTATTGGATGAAGGCACCTCAATCATTGTGGATATGTAGCTATCCATTAATATGTCCAATACCATTGCCTTCCATGTGTTGAAGTTGAAAGTGCCCTTGAGATGGTCTTTCGGTTGAACGAAGATCGATGTCATGGCTGCAAATTTTCGCTCAACTCTTCAAGATCTATGTAGGGTTTAGTTTGTTGCACAAAACTAAGCGCCTTCATGCCCTTTGCTCTGATACCATGTTGATGTTCGAGCAAAATTGGAGATGCTTGAATTTTAAAACTTTTATAAATCAATTTTAGCACATGTTAATCTCATAATTCAACCACATGTGAATCTCATAAATATATCAGCCACATAAATCATCTTTATAAATCATCCATATAAATCAACCAACCATGAGATACAAGATATACCCTGGGAAAACCCTCCAAACACGGAGGATGAAAAACCCAACAATTCTTTGAATATGATATATAGATTTGTAGAGAATGGTTTGTTGAATTTTCAGCATTAGCATAAACTTTAAAAATTTGCAGATAAACATAAATAGATCAACAGTACAGTAAAAACACATTCATCACATCAACGCACATGGACACAATATTTTTTTTCATTGGGGAAACCTTCAAAGGACAAAAACCCCAACAACATAATAGCTCATCTCATAAATGAGATGCCTTAAGAAATTCTTCAAAAAGTTCCTCAAATCCAGATTTGGATTTTGACCATAGTTTACAGATGCGAAAGATTTCTCAGCAAAACAAACTAAGGTTTCAAACCCTAGTAAACCACATTTCCAGATCTACCTAGAAAGGATTGAGGTTGCCCAAACCAGTCTGTCTGCCCAAGATGAAGTTAGGGCCTGCCTAGAAATGCTAGAGACTATAAAAAACAGTCTGCACAAATTTAGCAGTCTGCCCAAGATAAAATTAGGGCCTGCCTAGAATTGCTAGAGGCTGTCAAAAACAATTTGCACAAACTTATTAGTCTGCCCAAGATAAAATTAGGGCCTGCCCAGAATTGCTAGAGGCGGTAAAAAACAGTTTGCACAAATTTATCAGTCTGCTCAAGATAAAATTAGGGCTTGCCCATAATTGCTAGACTGTAAAAAACAGTCTGTTCCAAAAAAACAATATCAGATCTGCCCACAAAAAAAAATTAGGGCTTGCCCAAATTACAAAACACAGGCTGCCTGAATTTTCCAATCATTGCCCGTGACTGTTCTTCTTCCTAGGTCTGCCTGAAAAAGAAGCAGAGGCTGCCCGGAAATAGAAGAGGCTGCCCACAAAAAGAAATCTCAGCTTCCCGAAAAATAAAGAAGGTTGCCCAAAAAATGGAACGCTGAAGATGGTTGTGCAAAACTGTTGAAGATGGACTTTGCTGATAAAACCCTAGCTGAGGGTTTGAACATAAGATAGTCTTCTTCATCTGTGAGAAAAAAAGTGTGTGTGACAAATGAGAAGGCTTGATCTTCTTTTATAGCCTTTGTTCATGTGTAAGTGGATAAGATTAGGAAAAATAAAAATAAAAAATATTGTTATTCTTTTCTTAATTTCACATTCACATTTACCAAAAACGGTACTTTTATAAGAAGTTCTTATTTATTTTGATTTTTGACTTCGGTCATTTTCTTGTGGTCACAAAGTCTTTATTTATTTTGACTTTCGACTTTGGTCATTTTCCAAGTGCCCCTGTGGTTCTTCTTTATTTCAAAAGTACATCATCATAAACCAAGAGAGTTATTAATGCTTTTATCTCACACATTGTATGACACCTAGATCTGGTACTAGGGTAACTTGACCAAGGGTAGCTAATCCTTGGAGAAGCACACCAAGCCCATAGATCAAGGGTCAAAGTGCCACACACATGCTAGACCTAGTATAGGACGTACAGTGTCTTCATCCTCCAAGAGAATGGATACTCAGAGCTAAGTTGAGTCTACTAGTCCTAGACTGGTCTACATCGTGGTCTTGGACTAGATGTCTACTCAACACAAGGTTGAGTCTACCCAGGGTAGATATGGGTTTATATCATGGTCCCAGACCAGACATCTACCATTCAATATCCATTCAAGAGAATGGTCACTCAACACTAGGTTGAGTCTTCACCGTGGTCCCAGACCAGGTGGTCCCATTCTCTGAAGAGAAGGGCCCTCGATGCTGCTCAGAAAATCAACACTTCCTCTCAGCGAGAGAGGCATTCTCTGCCATACCAAGCTTGTCATGAAAGTACACGAACTTTGATGCTGTCAGAGGCTTGGTTAAGATATTTGAAGTCTGTTCAGCTGTACAAATGTACTGCAACTTCAGAGCAGCTCTCTGCAGTAGGTCTCTGATGAAATGATACCTCATTTCAATGTGTTTTGATCTGTCATGAAACACTGGATTCTCTGAAATATTTATGCAACTCTGATTATCGCAATGGATGATCGTTGAGTCAAGCTTTCCCTTGAACATATTAGATAACAACTTTCTGAGCCAAACTGTTTCCTTGCAGGCATCGCTTGCAGCAATATACTCTGCCTTAGCTGTACTCTGAGCTATGGAACCCTGCTTCCTGCTGGACCGAGAGATCATAGCCGATCCCATACTGAAGCAATAACTAGAGGTACTTTTTCAGTCGACTGCACTGCCAACCCAATCTGAATCTGAATATCCAGATAACAATACTCCACTGTTGGAAGTATACCTGAGTCCATAAGTGATAGTCTCTCGCACATATCTGAGTACATGTTTGGCGACTACCAAGTGTATGTGCTTCGGATCTGACATGAACTGACTCAGTGCTTTCACTGTGTAGCAGATGTTTGGTCTCGTATGCACGAGATACATCAGGGAACCAATGAGCTGTCTGTATAGAGTAGAGTCCACATTCTGTGAACTAGAGGCTGAGTCGCGCAACTTTGTTAAGTTGGTAGTCATTGGTACGCTCATGGACTTGCAGTCTTGCATCCCAAATCTTTGCAAGATATCCATTGCATACTTTCCTTGTGTCAGGAAGATCTCACCTGGATTTTGCTAGACTTCTAAGCCAAGGAAGTAATGCATCAATCCGAGATATTTCATCTCTAATTCAGAGGTAAGCTCCCTCTTACATTGGTCTATCAACTGTTCATCACCTATAAGAAACAAGTCATCTACATATAGAACAAGTATCAAGACATGATTATGAACAACTTTAAAGTACAAGTTAGAATTAGCTGTACTTTTGGAGAACCCCAAGCTATGGAGAAATCCATCCATCCTGGCATACTAGACTCTCGGAGTCTGTTTTAATCCATACAAGGCTTTCTTCAGTTTACATACATGGGTCTTCTTCACATGAGTAACAAAGCCTTAAGGTGGTTCAATATAAACCTCTTCCTCAATCTTACCATTGAGAAAGGTTATCTTTACATCCATCTGATGTAACTTCCATCTGAATACTGCAGCAAGTGAAATGATGGTCCTGATGGTAGTGTACCTGGCAACAGGTGCAAATGTCTTGTCACAGTCAATGCCTTCTTTTTGAGTAAATCCATGAGCTACGAACCTGGCTTTATACTTTTCCACACTGCCATCTGCAGCATGCTTGATCTTATAAAGCCATCTGGAAGTCACTACTGACTTTCCTGTAGGCCTGGGATCAACTTCCCAAACATCATTCTTCATGATTGACTTACACTCTTTAATCATGGCATCAACCCATACCTATTTACTTGTTGCTTCTTCGTACGATGAAGGTTCTGAACTGATAAGCTGACTCATAAGACCGGAGTACTTCTGTGGTTTTATGCTTTCTCTGAAAGTCCTTGAAGGAGCTTTGTGTTTCTTGGCTTGTTGTACCATTTCTCGGTACCAAGCAGGTCTCCTTTTGGAAGGAGGAACTTGAAGTAGTTCTTCTAGTGGACTTCCAATGCTTTTAGGAACATCTGGAGTTTGATCATCAAACTCTTCCTCCCTCTGAATTTCTGAATTTGGAAACTCAAGTGTGTTAAAAATCAGACCTCTGTTCACTTACAGATTTTGTCAAACACTTCATAAACCATCAATATCAGGCCTCAACAGTAAACCACAATCAAGCACATTAATTAACCATTCAATGGAACTATCCTGTAGGCTGATATGCTGTTTATAAAGCACATTTAGTAGCGGAAAAACATAAATAGCAGCAGACTGTAACACACATTTTAAGACACAGTACTTTGGTCAAATTTGACCCTGGAAAAACCCCACACTTTGGGGAAAACCAGCAAGAGAGTAATTTTACTGTGGAGCTTCAGAAGAAAGTTTTACATGAAAATGTACAGCACTAAATATTCAGCATTAATTTTACAGTACTTATCTCACAAGTACCATAGTCCAACAGCTCGAAAACAGCACCAAACTTTGGAACCAGTGCCCACTACACTGTATGTCCCTCTCTCTGTCTTTATCTCAGCAATGTACCACGATTTCTGTGCACCCACTGCTTCAGCACTACTGCTGTACTGTACAGGTACACTGTACGGCCTCTCTCAGCAGCTAACTACTCCAGTTTCAGCAACAAAAACTCTTCCTCGGTATCTATGCCAACATATGACAGTACGGACACCACTCTACAGCAGTACGACCACCTTCAACAGCAGCTGTACGACCAATATTAATCTCTGATTTTTCTTGGGAAGCGTGCTCACTTTCTACCTTCAAAAGTGTGCCCCTTTCAATGCTGTACAAACTGCATTTAACTCAGCAGTCATTCTGGAAGT
>LPNX010298117.1:243819-281762 GCA_001517045.1 Pseudotsuga menziesii
AACATCTCCAACCCATCTAGGGCTTCTCCAACTTCTGTAAGGTCTTCGGGACCATCTCCAGGGTCTTCAACGCCATCAGCAGGGTCTTCAACATCTTCAACAAGGTGGTGGCATCAAGATCCAGCCTTGTGGGTACATGGACCTTGTTAACTAGGTACAAGGTGCTTCAAGGCATAAACCCACTCTGTAAGGGGTCAAGGCACTACAGGTGAGACTTGGTGGCATCAATGACATCTTGTGGGACCACTGCAAGTCCATGTTGGCATCAATGACAATTTCATCAATAGATGTCAATGGATTGAGATCTGGAAGAAAGGGACTAACGTGTAGATCTTACCTGGAAATCCTTGTAGATGCCTTGATGATGATGATCCCTGCTATCCCAATCAATTTTAGAAGGTTTGAGCAAGTTTTATGTCCAACGTTTTGCCCCAAGGACTCAATGCGCCCTCTCTCCTGCACAACAAACGTCAACCATATCAGATTTGTTGCAATATGAGAAAAAAGCTAAATGCTACAGAAAAATAGCAAGGAGAAATCATAGATCGCAATGACATTAATGAAAACCTCCTGATAAAAATGAAGACAATCCAAGCGAGTTGAGGTCCCCCTACAAAAACGCCCAAGCTGAAGTCACCCTCCTGTAGACAAGACAAAGATTCCCAAAAAAAGATATAGATCTCACAACAATTTCCCGAATGCTAGGAAGCAAAAAACTTTCCAATCACTATCTAAGAACACCAGATGCAAAGGAGATCCAAGAATATCCACAAGAAAAGTTTTTCTATTATTCAGATCTAAGAGCCAAAGACCCCTTACAAATGAGAAGCTCTCTCTAAATAGGAATGAGAGAACCAAAATCCTAACCACTTTTCAAATGATTGGCTAAGATTAAAAGATACAAATATCTAACCAATGGTTGAGATGAGCTCAACATACAATAAATGGATCAATATAACAATATAATATAAAAGTGGACTAAATCACCCAAAGAGAGGGGTCCTCATTCAACAAGAAATACATGAAGCACATGGTGGGTCCATGGAGTGTTAACTAACTCCCTCTAGGTGTTTCCATGGCACAATAAAAATAATATATTTTTTAAACTATGAAATTGTGCCTTCTTGAGGAAATCGTGAGCCTCCCAAAAGCTCCAGAAAATAATATAAAATGCCCGAAAAGATAGGTGTGGGCCCAATCAGATGCTGCAACTGCTGGAGAAGGTGCGGAGGACATCACTCTCATTGTCATGACTCATACCATGCCATTTCCTTGCCTCAGTAGCCCAAATCGAATTCTTCAATAGCCATTTAATTATTTTTTAATCTGCCTTGGGAAACATGAACCTTTCAAAACAGCCTCCTAGGGTGCCTGCGTTATCCAACTGAGCCTACCAAGCTCTTTGGGAGGGGGGTAATATAGTACAATCAAGTGGCCGGACCCCCTATGCCCTATACAACGCCCTAGGATATCCAATAAGACCATCTCCCTGCTCAGACATGACTTCCAGTGAAGCAAAACTGCACAATAAGAGTAAAATGAGCCTGTCCATCTCTGTAAGTGCCCGTAATTGAAAACAAGCTGTCTCACGGGACTTAGAAAGTCCAAATCCATCTAAGGTATATACTCATACCCATTCCATGTCTTTTCCTGGTCATCTGCAATATCCAATAGACAAAGTAATCACCTGTAAATGACCAAATACCAATAATATAACTCAGGCTGTCATCCATCTGCTGCAAGTGTTAAAAGGCTACAAGATGCTCTATAAATCATTTAAGTAACAATCATAACAAATAGCAATCATTTCACTGGCGGTACATCAATGAAATACATATATAAGGTTTTATTTATTATAACTCAGACCAGACTTTCAAGACTATACTCACTTTATAGTTGTAGTCAATTTGCTAGTGAAGGGTGAAGGCTAAAATTCATAGGGTTGGGCTAAAGGATGACCACCCACTCAACACTGTGACATTTTGGATATGGAAAGGGGATACTATAGCCATATGCCGAACAAACAACAACAAAGGGGATGGTAGTGCCTCACAAATGGGTGAACTACTTCAGAGGTGCTTACCCACCTTGACAAATGCTCACAATCCAACTCAATACAAGTAAGGTCAACAATCTTTAGATATAACTTTTTAGGAACCATTGCTTTTTGGGCCTTTGATTTTCCATAGCCTTTGTTCACGTATTTTTTGTACGAACTTTTATCATTTAGGCTTTAAGCATTCATGTATGTTGAAAAACACTACTTTTCATGAATGTTTAAGATATTTCATTGAAATATTTTTAGAGCCAATTTCATTAGGCTAGCCTTGCATTCACGTATGTTGAAAAACACTACTTTTTATGAATGGGCTTTTTATAAGATATTCATTGTATTTCCAAATACATTGTATTGATGGCAACGCTACTTGTTTTAGGTAAGCAAACACATCCTAGGCAACTCAGAGTCGAGACACAAATAAACAGGGAGGCTTGTCCAACAAAGGCTCTAGTGGAGAAAGGTCCTCCATGCCACAACTCAAGTAGTAAGTTGGGCTAAAACAAAATTGGTAGGTAATGGATGGGTGGAGACAATGAATGATGAAACCAACACTAGCAAGCCAAAGTATGGTGGGAATGACTACCTTTATTCTCCTTAAGGAGGGTAAACCCGATGAGTATAGATAAAGAACTTCCAATTCTGAGTAGGGACATCAATACATAATATAGATACATCCAAGTCCACATATTTATATGACCGCCAGATCATGATACTAAATGCTAACACATGTCACAGAAATGAGTATAAGAGCAATGATAAACATAACACAATATAATATAAGCCGAGTCATAAGCATGAAAATAATCCATCTAAACCAATATCAGTCCAATGAGAAAACACCGATGCAAATTTGGGTACTACTAACTGCTCTGTACATGACTAAATGGCTACATCGGTCCTCAAATCTGAGTGTCCTGAGACTCAGTCACATGGGAAAGTACTATAGTCCATGAATAAAATAATGATCCATCATAAATGCTCATCTCAACATCTCATATGTAGGAAATCTGGCTGAAAAAGTGTATTGAATCTGAAAAATAGAATATGGTAGCTCGACTACTATATATGTGATAACAAAACCCTAGCTGAGGGTTTGAACATAAGATAGTCTTCTTCACCTGTGAGAGCAAAAGTGTGTGTGACAAATGAGAAGGCTTGATCTTCTTTTATAGCCTTTGTTCACCTGTTAGTGGACAAGATTAGGAAAAATAAAAATAATAATTTTTTTTATTCTTTTCCTAATTTCACTTTCACATTTACCAAAAACGGTACTTTTATTTTTTCTTTGAGTTTTATAAGAAGTCCTTATTTATTTTGATTTTTGACTTTGGTCATTTTCTTTTGGTCACAAAGTCTTTATTTATTTTGACTTTTGACTTTGGTCATTTTCCAAGCGCCCATGTGGTCCTTTTTGATTTCAAAAGTACATCATCATAAACCAAGAGAATAATTAATGCTTTTATCTCACACACTGTATGACACCTGGATTTGGTACTAGGGTAACTTGACCAAGGGTAGCTAATCCTTGGAGAAGCACACCAAGCCCATAGATCAAGTTTCAAAGTGCCACAGACATGCCTAGACCCAGTTTAGGGCTATATATATATATATACGAACCTAATGTCAAACCTCATCCGAACCTCATCGAGAAATTCGAACCCGAATCGAACTTGAAGGTCGTCGAACCCAAACCGTGTCACATAGATTGTATGTATGTATGTATAACATTTAAAAACAAACTTCAAACTTCAATAAAAAATATATAAATAAAAATAATGATGAATAAATACTTATAAATAAATAAACCATGATCAAATCTAATAATAAATGCTTTTATTAAAGTTTAAAAAAGACAATAAAATTGCAATTGCAAAAAGAAGTAAAAAGTATTCTTAAAAGTTAAAACTACAAAACTTAAAACGGACACCCTTTATCTCAAATTTAGAAGTTTAAAAACAGGTCAAATCTAAATATATTTTTGATCTCGTCAACACTTACTCCCGTAAATGTTTTTTTATCTCATAAACACTTACCCCCGTGAATGTTTTTATCCCGTAAGCATTTACTCTACTGCAATTGCAAAGTCGAATGTTGCTCGTGGACCAGTGGGCTTGCAGACCATTTGACAGAGGGTAGAGCTAAAGCCGACAAGTGAGGGTTTTGTATTTCTTGGTGGCCTGGGTTGAATCACGGACAATCGACGCTCCAATCATTAAAATATTCATTGGCGGCTCGGGCTAACACGTAGAGGGTCAAGATGTGGGCCGAGATGTTGCTCGAGAGTTCGTTGTCGTCGGAGATGTTCATGGAGACCCTATCCCTTGAAAAACTTAAAACCACGCCAAAAACGTGCTCGAACCAGAGTCGAACCTCAACGAATTTAAAAAAAAATATTAGGTTCGCTGAACTTCGAACCTGGAGGTTTAGGTTCGGCGAACCCTGTGACTTAGCTTACAGTGTCTTCATTCTCCAAGAGAATGGATATTCAGAGCTAAGCTGAGTCTACCAGTCCTAGACTGGTCTACATCGTGGTCCCGGACCAGATGTTTACTCAACACAAGGTTGAGTCTACCCAGGGCAGATCTAGGTTTATATCATAGTCCCAGACCAGATATCTACCATTCAACAGAATGGTCACTCGACACTGGGTTGAGTCTTCACCGTGGTCTTGGACTAGGTGGTCCCATTCTCCGAAGAGGGCTCTCGATGCTGCTCAGAAAATCAACATGGTTTACAACACATAAGTAGATTGCCCAATAAGAGATATCACCATAACAATAGAGAAGAGAGATCCAATGTAACCCTGCAAAAACAACTGTATGCAACTGTATTGAACTTGCCATATGTCTAACATATTAATAACAAGCCAAAAACATTAGCATGCAAACGGTAGCGCATAGGAGGCTCAGTAAACATACTGAGAGCACCACATAGTACATTCACAAGGACAAGGTAACCTAAAGACCCTCCATGCAAACATTAACGCCCTTCCTTTCCTCAATTAGCTTTAACTGAATGTTCACTGTCTTGAACTGAAAGTGAACTGACTTGAACTGAATGCTAACTTAATCTTTAACTGACTGTTGATCACTTCGTCAACAGGTTAACTTACGTGTCATTAGTACTTCACTCTTAGTGCCATCCATGCACAATTTCTTTTATTAACTTTTGCATGGATCTCTTTAGTTAACTGATGCATGTTGATTGGTGAACATTAAGCTCTTCTTTACTTAACTAATTACATTAATTAATAGTTCAACTGATGCTTTGACTAAGGCACTAATTGAGGCATTCATATTTAACTGAAGCTTTATAACTTGAGCTCACTTAGACATTTGCATGGGCAATTCGAATTCTCTTTCTCTATGCTTTATCTTATTATCATTAAATAATTAATGCATGGTCCATATGTGTATTATTTATCCATCTTATCATATCATACTCAAAGAATTATTCCATACATACTGATGATCATATATATTACCTCAAGCCATATAGTCATGCTAAAGTAATTCACTCTAGGGGTAGCTAAGCCCTAAATGAGACTTATAGCACTCAATGACCATGACTAACAATATATCACATAGTATAACCACCTCAACAAATGGAGGTCCATAGTCTTGATACAACACAAGACTTCAATCTTGATACAACACAAGATCATCTCCTCAATTGGAGATTGATTCTCATAAGGCAGCACCTATGATGATCATTGACTTGATACAACACAAGTCTAGTCTTGATACAACAAAAGTCCACAGTCTTGATACACCATAAGACCAGTCTTGATACACACAAGATCACAGTACATGCATCCACTTCAATACATGAGGACATAGATAGGACTTGATACAACACAATGTCTTGACTTGATACCACACAAGTCTTGGAGAATGGCTCATGATGCTGTACAATCAACACATGGCTTAGTCTGGGCAGTACATAAGGGTCACAACTCAGGCTGGGCAGCCACACAAGAGTCACGACCGACTCAAATGAACAGCAGCAAGGTCATGACCCAAGTCTAGGAAGCTAACAAGGGTCATGACCCACTCTAATGAACAACAACAAGGTCATGGCCCAAGTCTGGAAGTCACAACCCAAGATTTGCAGCCCACAACAACTCCATTAAGGTTACGAGTGTCCCTTAGCAGCCTTAATATAGTCATGACCTGTTTATAAACTGTTAAAGATAGTGTAGCTGTGAGACCCATTCTCAGGGAGGATGGTACCCTAGTCAGTTAAGTAGGGTAGAGTAAGACCCTATAAGGTACCCTAGGTCCCCCAGTAGTCTCCTGGGGTTCTTGGTGTAGGACCAAGCAGGTTACCAATGGCTTAGATAGGTTACCAATGGTCAAGTAGTCATACAAAATAAAAAAAAAACAATAAAGTTAAGTTGACTTAGGATAGGGTACCAATGGTCAAGTGGTCATATAAAATTAAAACAATAAATTTAAGTCATAGTAAAAGGGTCAAGGTACTACAACCAAGATGGGCGCTAGGACCAATAAGAAAAACATAAGACCATAAGTCAACAAGAGGGGTCACAACAAAGTGGGAAGACAACCACTTCACCCACAATACCAAGGTGTAACATCAAGGTGGGGAAACAACCCTTTTACCCATAAGACCAAGGTGTACCATCAAGGTGGGGAAACAACCAAACTTTTATCTTTCTCTCTCAAGGTATATTGTCCACATGTGTTTCGTACAATAACTCTGAGTTTTATCATCACCATATAAGGAAGGTCCAAACTGGATGATGTGATCCTTTGGTCCTCCAGATTGTTCCTAAAGGTCAAGTGCTAGTGACATCATCAAGGGTTGGCTAGTCCCTTGAGAAACAACCTTGCAATAACCATTTAGGAGAAGAGGACATCACACATCATCATCTTGGTCAAGTGACCAAGATCCACTTGATTAACTGATCAGGTATGTACCTGCAGGAACTGCTTGGCCCTAGACCAATAATTTGCCTAGTCCCAGACTAGGAAGTCTCTGTCTCAACCTGCAAGATCTGGTTGGTTCTCGTTACCATGAAACTGTCTGGTACCAGACTAGAATACCCTAGAAACATATAGGGGCCCTAGCCACATGCTAGAGACTTTGCCATGGCATCATCCTACTTGGTTCGAGACCAAGAATCCCAGGAGACTGCTGGGGGCCCTAGGGTACCTTCTAGGGACTTACTGTGCCTGGTTAACTAACTAGGACCCCTAGTTAATTGACTAGGGTACCATCCTCCCTGAGAAATGGTCTCGCAGCTGCACTATCTTTAACAATTCTAAGAATGTGACAGTGTTAAGCTATGTCACCTTGGAATATTTAACCATAGCAAAGTGTATCATCATATTTCATAAACACCATCACTACTGTACAAGTAATGTCATCTAGCCATGGTGAGCAATATATCAAGCACAACATCATTAGCAAGCATCACCATCAACTACCATGATAGCATCCAATTCATCAACCACAAATATGCAACCATCAAGAGAGAAATCAGCGGTGATAATCTGTTACCAAGGAGAAATGAATCTCCTTTAGTCCAAAGTGTTCAAGTCTTCTACCATCCTGCAAATCTCTGAGGGCTAACAGTAGTGATCAGAATGTAGGCCGCTGTTAACATTTGTCACCTTTTCCTGATTTCTCTGCTGATGTATGCAATTATTTTTGAGGTTTGCATATGTAATGGGAATTCAAGAATACCAATGTAAGTACTATCCTCAGGAATCTACCATCCTGCAAATCTCTGAGGGGTAACAGTCGTGATCAGAATGTAGGCCGCTGTTAATATTTGTCACCTTTTCCTGATTTCTCCGCTGATGTATGCAATTATTTTTGAGGTTTGCATATGTACTGGGAATTCATTTATGTTTGTCTTCAGGTTTTTACAATCCCCCTTGAAACATTATTTTATTGTCTATAAACATAATAGTTTCTCCGCAATTCCCTATTCTCTTTTACCCCAATTTTAGATTGTCACATGTGTTGCCTATTAGTGGATTACTGCAAACTACTGAACTGGAGCCTTTAGTATGATGGTGATCTTAGCATTTGGGGTTAGTGTCTCTCTAATATTAGTATCAAAGATTTTTAACATTTTAGTTTTCAAGTTCATTGTACATGGGTAGCAAGTGCAGATTTTTAAATCTGCATGGGATAGTTTTTTATCCGTTTTATTTGGTTTCATAGTCTATATGATTTCACCTGCTAAACTATACGGATGAAACTATTTGTCATTCTCTTTAAATAACTTTTATTGTTTTGATTTTTGGTGCTATTTTAATAAAGATGTTCTGAAATAGTTGACATTGAATTGGATCACAGACAGCTGTTCGGGATTTGAAGTCACAGTTAAAGCCTCCATCACTTAAGG
Organism: Pseudotsuga menziesii; assembly: GCA_001517045.1. Classification (NCBI taxonomy): domain Eukaryota; kingdom Viridiplantae; phylum Streptophyta; class Pinopsida; order Pinales; family Pinaceae; genus Pseudotsuga; species Pseudotsuga menziesii. Next base: position 252,258 of record LPNX010298117.1, read on the forward strand.
TATGTAGTGTATCGAGCTGTTAATGCCATCTTTTTCTAGATAAAAAGGCTGGATGGATCGTTTCTCACTTTGACTTGAAAGATATTGTTTGCTAGATTGCTACAAAAGGTGTACGATATGTTGAAGTTTTAACACTAAAGCTCAGGTCATATAGCTATATGTATTATGAATCACTATTGCCCCATAGGTTTAAGCCAAGTGATGGATTTTCTCTTTCACTATGTTGGAAGAGTAGTGAATTTTGACCAGTATCAAAGGTTATTTTTAAAATCTGGCAACTTATTTGAGGCAAATATGCCAACTAATATATTTTCACAGGTGCAAGAAACTATTCACTAAGGTAGTTCTATGTATCCACAGATAGTTCTTCAAAAGGAGCTGTACTAGGTGGTTTTGTTAATACAAAATTCCATGAGTTCCTATAGAATGATTGGCACAGTTGTGAATTCACGATTTCAAACAGTCATTGACTGATCATAGGACAATCTTGATATGCGATGTGATGTGAGTGAGGTTGGAAGTCGAATTCTGACTAATTCCTAGGCACACAGTAAATCAATATAACCTATAGCAACGAGCATAGATTCAGGTAAGAAATGATTTTATTGTATTCTGAGTTCTAACCTTTATAGAGATGTGAGGCTGCATCTATGGCAAGCGTCTTATGAAACTGTACAGTCAGTTACTAACAGAGTATTCTCACACTGAAATACATATTATAACTAGTGACTTATGTTAAGACACCTAACATTTAATCCTAACCTTCTGCTAACATATGATTGTATTAAATGCTATTTACATTTACATTTCATGCTATATTTAAAATTTTCTTTGCTTCTTCTCTTAAGAGGAATTTGTCCCCAATTTCTCGTTCAGATGGTAAAATAAAAAATGTTGTTCAAAAGATGCCTGTAAGAGCCTTTTATCCTGCAAAGGTAGAACCCCTTTTGATGAGCCAAGTACATAGTTGTCTGCTTGCTTTTTATTGTCCAAGTTTTGTTACTTAGGTGTATGTAGGAAGAGGAGGGTGAAAGTCGGGAATTGTCCATTGGATGGATGAGTGACACTTCTTTCCCAGGATGTGTTAGTTCATACAACCTGAAATTGCTCACATTTTCAATATCATGGAAGCTAATTGAGCTGGCAAATTAAGTTAAAAAGAATTAGCTCCAGTAGCATACATGATGATGTAAGGGCTTGTTAACACTGGACTTAGCCTTATAAATCCGAGTGTTAATCTACAATATATTGTTACAATGATAGTGTTTTCCATTTGCATCAAGAGTTTGTGAATACATAATGGGGTAGATTTGTTAGTCTGTCTGTTGACACATCATCTATGGTTCGTGAGTTCTTTTCAAACATGGCACATTGTCGCATGTCTTTGTGATAACGGGATTAGTTTGGATATGTTTTTTTTATAAAGGTGTAGGCAAAGAATACATCTAAAGTTTTATATGGACATGCGATACAACAACACCATGTGCCCTCTACTTACAGATTCAGTGTTATATTCAGAGTAAGTATGGGAGGTTGAAGACCCCCACTGGGTGGGATTGGGGTGAATTGCAGTGTTATATTTTAAATGATATGATCATGTTTTTGGATACCCTTTGGGGAGATATGCCTGGGGTTCAGTTTTTAGGCAAATATGAGAGTGCTATTTTTAATCATTTTTGGAGGCTAGTCCAATTGATGATCCGATTTGATATTTGCAGATACAGTTATAATATTTGATTATGTTTTGGATTTCCACAGTGTTACCACCTGAGTTGCGCTCAGTTGGACTTTTAAGTGAGCCACCAAAGATGAACAATTAGTTGTTCAAATTCCAAGTTCAGAAGTCCATGTAGGCCTCTCTAGGCCCTTTTTATTTCTTTATTTTTAACATGTTCATAACCCATGGGGAATTGTAATAAAATGACTTAGCATGATGAATTAATGTAAAAGGTTAGGCTTCCTAGGACTAAACATTAATACATTATTCGAGGGTGTCTTCCTTGTTAATTATATATCATTTTTAACGATTTATAATTTTCGAGTTTTTCACTCAAGCTTCCAAAGCTGGAATAATTGTCTTGGTGGTTAGGCCTTGGGAGGTTATTAAAACTTAAGTGTCAATGTATATGATGATATATCACCATGTTAATCATTATTTTGAGTCATTATGAACATGTATTAAGTCTCCCATAGTTTTTGTTTTTAATTTCTGGAAAAATAAAATTTTCCGTTTGTACATGCCTATTTTTATTAAGTAAAATGTAAAATTTCTCAGAGTCATAAAAGTGGGACTAGGAGTTTTTTTTGCTATGGGGCTGCTCATTTTCTAACTCAGAGCACCCACTTAACCCCTAAACCCTTAAACCCACTTTCCTAAGTTTTCGAGTAATTATTTATCTCCAAAATTAATTATTATTCGAAAAACCCAAAAAAGACCAAAAGATTGGAAAAAATGAGAAATTCGGCAACTCACAAAAAGTTGGAAACATGACAAAATTTAATTTCGTGAGTTGGTAAAGGTAAATAGAATTATTCCTAAAGAGTTACAAGCCACCAAAAAGAAAGAAATGGTTGCTAAATATCAAATTGGATTTTTTCTAACGAGTGGGGTGCATTTCCCAAGAGAGGGGAGTTTTTCCCAAGAAAGAAAGATTTGGTTTGAGGTTAAGCTTTTGGCATTATGGTAGTTTCCTTCTTTATGCCACAAATCATGGGAATCCAACTCGCATCCAACTCACACCAAGACATCAAGCTCATCCTTTGGCCAAGTGCGCCCCCTCATGCTGGATTTTTTTTTCTATTTAAGCAAGCACTCTCTCCATGTTTGAGGAGGGAATGAGAACCTGAAAGGCTGCTTCATTTGTAATCATTTTTGCTTATCAATATTATGGAAATAAAGAGGCTTTGGAGGCATACTCGTGTATTGCACTAGCGTGTGGATGATTTTTATGCTTGTATGAGGTGTTCCTGTATCGGTTTCATGCTTCGTTTCATTAAGTGTTATAACTGTCCTTGGTAGGATTTATGCTAATCAATAGGAAAGAATAATAAAGTTTGTTTCCTTGTTTATTTCTTTTATTTTCTTATGCGTAGAGATCGAGAAAGTGTAAGAGGATCTATATGTGTTTGGTTCATTGCCTCTGCACTGGGTCTGTTGAGATTCGAAATTCGATTAGTACTTTGGTTGTCACAATAAATGACTGAGCAATGGCACTTTGCTTTTTACTTGAGTAGTTGATATGTCCAATTGCAAGCATAAACACATATCCAGAAGTTGATTTTCTATCAATGTGATCACCCGCCCAATCAAAGTTAGTAAAACAAACTAACTTTAAGTCAGATTTTGCAACATAGTGAATCCCATGTGTCTTTGTTCCTTGCACAAAGTGCAAGATTCGCTTTGCTGCCCTCTAATGCATGTCATGTGGCTGATCCATGTGTCTAGATGCCACATAAGAAATATCAGGTTGAGTGTGAGTCAAATAGAGAAGACAACCAACTAGCTGCCTATACAGTGTGTTGTTTATCGAAGGAGTTGATTTTGCTTCGTCAAGCTTAACTCTTGAGAGGAAAGGAGTCTTGCTTGGCTTGCAATCCTTCATGTTGAACTTGTTTAGCAGGTTTGAAGCATATTTGGACTGATGTACTTTGATTCCAAGGGTTGATTGAGAGATTTGAAGCCTTAGAAATTGGCTCAACAATCCCAGATCAGTCATGGATAAGGCATGGTTCAAAGCATCCTTCAAGGAGGCAATTTCTTTCGTGGAACTTCCTGTTATCAAAAGATCACCCACATACAATACAATAATAATGATTGAACCATGAATCAACCTCAAATAGACATTTGGAACAGACTTGCATCTACTAAAGTTATGTGATAGTAGAAAGCCATCAATCTTGACATACCAAGCTCTAGGAGATTGATTTATCCCATATAGTGATTTCTTCAACCTGCACACAAGAGATGGATTAGTAACAAAACCTTCTGGTTGCTGCATATATATCTCTTCTTTGAGATCTCCATGTAGAAAGACACTCTTCACATCCATGTGATATACCTCCCATTGCTTGGAAGCTGCAATGGCCAAAACAAGTCTTACAGAATCCATCTTTGCCACTGATGCAAAGGTCTCATTGTAGTTAATGCCTTGGACTTGGGAGAAGCCTTTGGCCACTAACCTTGCCTTATACTTCAAAGGAGAGCCATCAACAACAAAATTTGTCTTGAATACCCATTTGCACTTGACTAGCTTTCTCTCTGGTGGAAGATTGACTAGTTCCCATGTCTCATTCTTTCGTAGCGAATGGCATTCCTCTTTTATGGCTGTTTTCCATCTTGGATCTTTTGATGCTTCTTCATATGTTTGTGGATCTGATTCAACCATCAGATAACACTTCTCAGCAAAGCATGGGTCCTTGACAAAAAGGGTACTCTCAAATTGAGATCTAGTTCTTCTAGGATCACTAGGATTCCCAACTAGTTCCCCAACTGTTTGAATGGTCTTTGCTGCCCACTTTGGTCTTGTAGGAGTTTTAGGATATGCAATTAAATCTTCATTATCAGACACATCAGAATTAAAAAACTTATTAGTCTTCACTTATAATTAGAGGTGGTGGTGGTGAAGAGGACTCTCCAATTTTCTGTTGTTGGCATGGACTCTTCTTCATACTGAACACTCCTTTCAATGAAGGCTTTTTGAGTGCTCATGTTGACCATCTTATACTATTTGGAATCTTTTGAATACCCAACAAACAAATAGACATTCTTGACTTTGAGGTTTCAAAGCCTTCCTCTTTTTTGGTGGAATTCTAGCCCAAGCTTTAGAGCCAAAAATCCTGAAGTGGGACACATCAGGCTTGTGTCCACTCCAAGCTTCGAAAGGAGTGACTCCATCAAGATATTTGTGAGGCACCCTATTTTGGATACAGGATGCACAGTTGATTGCTTCAGCCCAAAAATTTGGTGGCATAGAGTGTTGCATTTGGATACCTGCATCTTCACAATATCATATAAATTCAAATTTGACATATTCACCACCATGATCGGATCTGAGGGGAATCTGGAAAAGTCATCAATGAAGGTTAGGACATATTTGGCTTGACTCATTGACATATGAGGGAAAGGACCAGGTATATCATTGTGAATAAGCTCAAGGGGTGCAGAGGTTCGCTCGTGACTGACTCTCTCATACTTGTGCTCTAGGTTTTTTCCTAGGATGCATCCTTGTCAGACTCTTTTAGAAAACTTGATTTTGGGAAACCCTATGACCATGTCTTTGTCACACAAATTAGATAGGTACTTATAGTTTAGAGGGCCAAACCTTTCACGCCATAGCTTGCTTCATTAGCATGAGTGAGAGGAGCAGAGAGGTTTGAGAAGGGCATGAAGTGTGAGAACTTTTACACTTATGAGCTATGATCAACAAAATCTTTTGCTATGACTCTACCATTCGAAATTTCAGTGATTTCAACATCATTGAGAGTGAAGACAACATTATTAGGAGAGCCAGTGTGGGTCATCTGATAGACTGACAAGAGATTGGCAGCAAGACCTAGGACTTACAAAACATTATTGAAGGAACCATGGTCAAGATCTATTCTGCCCTTCCCAATACAATTTTAGGACCATTCGAATCATCAAGAGAGGAGGTGGCCTCCCTTGTCGAAACCATGTGTATTGAAGCTCCAGAATCAATGATAAAGGAAGAGGATCTTACAGTGTTTGCTACCAGTGCATGAACTCTCTCCTTGTCTTCAAAATTTGATGCACCCTCTTTTTTCATTGTGCCTTCAGGAAGAGAAATGTTGTGCTTTTTAAGGAGTTGAGTCAACATATCAATTTGTTTCTTCATGCAAGAGCTCTCTGGATGCTAGCCCTTACCACAGTATGCTCACTTGCTCATTTTACCTTTACCTTTCTTCTTCTGGGAATTCTTCTTAGAGCTTGAAGACTCTTCATGAGACTTGGACTTGTCTTTCTTTTGATCAGGAGGCTTCTTTCGATCAGACTTCTTCTTGCCTTTGGAATCCATCTTTGAATCTCTAACAACCAAAGCTTGATCTTTGGAAGGTTTGATGGTGCCCATCATGTCCAACTTATCTTGCTCTTGGGTTAAGGATTCCATGAATTCTGCAAGTGAAGGCATCTTCCAGTTTCGAACTATCAACTTTGTGGCATGGAAGGTTGATACAAACACATAATAGTTAGGGCCAAGCTTCGAAAGTATGACCAAGACTAGTTGTTCATCTTTCTTTTCAATACCAAACTGCTTTAATTGAAGAACAAGAGCTTTGAACTTGGAGAAGTAGACTTGTAAGGACTTGAAATTGCTTGGACTCAGTGAGACAAGCTCATTCTTTAGGGAATGTCCCCTCATTTCATCTGTCTTGCCAAATAAGGTTTGGAGTTTCTCCCATACTTCATTTGTTGATGTCAATCCATTTAGATGGAAATGAAAGTCTTTGGAAATGATGAGACACAAGAGACCATAAGCCTCATCTCTCTTGTTGTGCCACTTGATCTTTTTGGTTGCTGCATTGGGCACAACCTCAGTTGCCATGATCACTCTGAAGAGGCCCTTGCTCCTCATAAGAATCTCCATATGTGCCTTCCATTTGAAGTAGTTGAATGGAGTCAAGAATATATGGTGAGATTGATCCATTTCTTCAGCTATTGCGCCCTGAACAAATTGAATGCGCTCCCTGGGAGAGTGATGTTGATCCCGCAAAAGCAATAAGAGAGGAGAACAATTGAGATAAAGAGGCTTTGATACCGTGTGGAAATTAAGCCCAGACTTAGAACAATTGAACTCACAAAATTTCCTTGAAAACATGCATAGATCCACTCCAATTGGAGAGTGAAATTGGTGCCTAACACAAACTTGCATTGGATAAGTTTAGATCAACCAACCTTATAAAATAATAGGTTGTCCAAATATATAATTACATTAGAGTTTCGAATGCCTAAGGAGGCAAGTTGAATCCTCACAAAAGCAAGCTTACTAAAAGTAAAAAACTTCCCCCTAGGTGCATAAAACACTTTACAAACCAGTCAAGGAGGTCACAAATTGGCTGAATGAGGTATGTTAGCTGATAAGTGATGGAAAGTCAATACACTCATGCTTTCAAGAGAGAAAAAGATGGAGGATGAGTTGTGCAAAAAACAAGGTAGTTGCCATGTGACTAGCTTTCAATTTTGCCTTAAAGCTGCTAAAAAGCAGTCTAACACTGGATAAGGCAGGAATGCACACTTACTAAACTGGGGAGTTTGTTGAGTTGTCATAATCTTATCCAAAATCTTGTTAAGGCACTCCTGGAGGCTGTTTAGGCAAGTTTTGACCAAGTGGTGCATGTGGATGCCAACTAGCTGGTGTAGGACCTAGGAAATTAATGAAAAAGATTAATTAATGTATCCTAAGTATGGGAATGGGTTTTTAATTATTCTAACATTCACATCATACATGCATCTTTCAGATTTTTTAATAAATTATGAATCATGATTCATAATTATAAATTCAATGATTCATTGAACATTGAACATTCTCATTGAAAATTTGAAACATAAAATTTGATAAATGATAGACTCAATAGATATCAATTGGAAGACTGGAAGTTACATAAAATTTGATAAATTATTGTACCGAGAAGCTATAACAAACAATCAAACTCAAACCTGTAGGTACACTTGAAATCTTATTTTAAACACCTATTTGTACTGCTCTTATAGGCAATAAAAAATGCAAATTGCCATATATATTCTTGGGTTGATGAGTGTATTTCTTAGTATTGAATACATATGTATTTTTTTTATGTGCACATTTGGTAGGAAAATTATGTCCAGATTTGGAAAATATTCAGTGGAATTTGAAAAGTGTTGCAAAGTGTTTGACATAAGTCCTAAACCAGACTCCATACGCAGTTAGCAAAAAATCAGTTCAGATTTGGTTGGGGGTCATTACTAAGTCGATCGTACCCCCGAAGTACCCAAACTGTTAAACTAGCAGAAATAAGGAAGGTCTTCTAAATTAACTCTAGTGAAACACTAGTTAAAATGAAAGTGAAATTAGGGTTTTCGCTTTACCTAAAGTTATAAAAGAGAGATCAATTGGTGGAGAGGACACACACACTTGTATTTCGACAGAGACATGATACAGACAAGGAGAGAAAGCCAGACAGAGGATTTAGCTGGGAAGACGGAGGAGCGAGCAGTGGGATCATCGAGCTTCGTACAATTGGGTCGTACACTCACGCAGGAGGGTGCTGAGGTTTAGCTAGGGTTTTGCCCGGTGATTTTGCCGTGTAATTGCATTCGCCAGTTTTGGGTGAATTTGCAGTATTGTAAACGCTCCATATTTTCTCATAATAGAATCTATATCTAATTGCTGCACCGATTTTCCCATCTTGGGTTTTTCCGGGGGGTTTCGATACCCAAAATTATAGTGTCATTATTGTGATGTGATGTTGTGATTTATTTCTCAATTTTATATTCCGCTGCATACTGTAAAAGATATTCATGTTGTAACACCTCGGTTTTGACCCTGTTTGCATTTAAAGTATATGATGTAAATATTGTATTTAATCGTGGTGTGGAGCTCAAGGCAAAAGCCCCACCATCGATTTAGCATGTTGTAGTTCGGCAAGCAAATTAGATGACGGTGGTGTTTTGTGCTAGCTAGGCACATTATAATTTTACATCATGTAACCATGTAATTAATAAAATATACCACAACCAACTATGTCAATGTGACCGTTGAAGAGAAGGGGCATGATCTCACAAGGACAAGGGGGGGAAACCATTTAAACCTTTGGGCCAATGGAGTAAAGCCAAATGTCAAGGGGAAAACCCATAAAGCTGTCAACTACCCGTTTTGTCTTTTGTGCCCAGTCATTTAGGCAGTGGTTGAGAAATTAATTCATGGGGATGGGAAGAGTATGGGAGTCAAATTCGAATTTGGGGAGCCACCCATTTTGGAAAAGTGTGTACTTGACTTGTTGGGCAAGTAAATGCTTGGAAAAAGCATGCCCAAGCTATTACTCACCCACACCCTTTCATTTTTCACCATTCCCATGGAGGTTGGGCACTCTCACATAGGTGAAGCTTGCTGAGCTCCTTCCCTCACAATTTATGCAGTTAAATCTTTTTTCCATGGCTGGGAAACACGATTTTGTTATGTTCAATGGATGGGAGAAGACATAGTTACATATATCGGCGATATCACGATATATCGCGAGTCATTTCCCTTGGCAATATATCGCCACTAAAAAATTGCGATATTTTCGACATTTTGAATATATCGTGATATATTGGGAATATATTGGGATATTTTGGAAAATATCGCCCTGCTAAAAAAAGTTGAATGAATTTTGAAAAGGGTTAAGTTTTTGGCGGTGTTATTAAAACTAAATATATTAAATTCTTAAAGTAATAAATGGTAGTATTAAATTCTTAAACTAAAACTAAAAGTGACATTCTCCTTTACTTTCGTTTTCTATCAGTTTACTTAAATTTTTAACATTGCCATTAATTGTTTTAGGATGTTTGAGAGTGGTTCCAACCTCATCGGACTTCATATGCAAAAAGTAGAATTTTAGATCCCATTTCGAATTCAAGAGGCTTAATAGTTTTCAGGATTTCAAGATTTCAACAATTCCACCGGATTTTACCAAGTATGAGGTTATGGGATTGGCATTTAGTCAAGCACATCAACCCATCCCTGTACCTTGATGTTGGTGGCATTGACTATTGAAATCTTTTATCATGACTTTAATAAAAATGTACCTTCACTCATTAAACATGGTAAGTTTCATCAAAATTGTAGAGTAGTTGGACCTTCCACCATAGCATAAGTAGTTGTAGCTTCCAATTTGACGCCCAACTCATCCAAAGCACCTACAGGACCCCCTACTGCTTCCAGAGGAAGAGTGGTGCCCCTTGACTATAAAAGGGGTAGAGGGGATCGATGATTCCTACTATTTATCATTGTATTATGTAGTATTTAGATGCCTCATGAGTCATGATGATTAATTTCTTGAGAGACATTTATTTTGATCATTTGATGTGATTTTCTATCATTCCATCAAGAACGTATTTCAATATTTTCAGTTTATGACTTATAGTCGATATGTGATCATGATTCACCATTTGACATCTTATGCATCTTATATATTAGTTGTATTTTCATATTTATGTAGCAATGTGTTTATTTGATGTTGTTGTTGCTTTAGATGTTGAAAAAATTGAAAAAAATGGTTATTTTTGTATTTTTTTATGCTTTACGCCATTTGCCGATATTTTCCGATATTTTTGCCGTTGCTGCCGATAAGTTACATTCCAGACCCTTGGCGATATATTTGTCGACACGATATATGTAACTATGGGAGAAGAGACCCACGATTTTGGGGGTTTAAGGGGACGTTTTTCCCTCTGCTCACGAGGCTGAGTTTGCTGGGCGTTTTTCCTTCACGATTTTGTGGGTTTCCTCATTTTCCCATGTTGATTTTTACAGGTTAGATGAGTGTTAATACAAGTACTAAAATTCAATACATGAACATATAAAGAACTGAGGTAAAATTCAAACTGTAATAAAACGTAACAACATAACTTTCATTTCTTTCAACTTAACGCTCTGCTGGTCATTGCGTTATCTTAACGCTCTGCTGGTCACTGCGTTAAAGTTGATCATTGAAATGTTTCATCAACTGTCATGTACAGAAAAATAATAAATAACACGTGCAGTAAACTAAATCTCAAGTAAACTACAGAAGATAAAGAATCTTAACCATTGTTGGATCCGCCTTATAGTTAGTTAGTTGGATCCGCCTTATAGTCAGTTAGTTCTAAGTTTGATCTTGTCACTGAAAGGACAAGTCAAACTAGTTGAACCATATACGTACCTTGAGAGAGAGAGGGAGTAAATAGACCTTAGTTTCTTCAATCAATTTAACAGTGCAGTCAAGGAGAATCACACTGATGCACTCAGAGTGAAAGATGTACAGTCACGCACTCTACCAACAGATTCACGATGAACAAATTCCCGAAACCAGTCAGGGTGAATCAAACAGAAAAACTCAGCCTGTGCAGAGAATAGATCGTAGTAAACCCCATGCAGAATAACATAGAGGTAAAACCTGTGACAGATACACAATCGTGAAGGTAGACACTTGGCAGAGGGAAAATCAAAATGCTGAGACAAAAAATCGTGACGTGAAGACCAAGCAAAAACGCTGAGGCAATACTCATGAGCAATCAAAATGCCGAGGCAATACTCATCACATTAAAACCAAGCAAGAGCAAAATCTTGTGGAGTGAAATCGCAGGGTATGAGTGCAGAGATCTTGATGAAGTAAAACTGTGGAGAAGGTAGCCGGTAGAGAAATACACGGACAGCAGCAGAAGAGCACAAGTAGGGGACAGCAGTATAAGAACACAGGCAGCGGACAACAACAGAAGAACACAGGCAGCTGCTAGAGAAATACACGGACAACAACAGAAGAACATAGGCAGCTGCTGGAGAAAGTGCCTGATGAAAGACAAGGGAACCTGCGGTAGCTGTGAAGGAGATCGGTGAAGATCAGACCGAGAAGGAGATTGGTGAAGACCAGACCGAGAAATTAATCCCGTGAGATCAAGCCAGCGAAGGTAAGCCAAACCAAAAATCAGAATCCAAGCCCGTGAAGGTAAGCCGCGGTGAGATCCCAAAAATCACGTGTGTAGAAACTAAAAATAATCTCTTCCTTGAATAGGTTAGGGTATATAAAAAATTTACTTAGGATAGAATTAATAGAGGCCCACAAAAATAAAAAAATCATAAAAATAAAAATTAGGTAGTCCAAAAGAATAAACCGTCCCAACAAAAGTCAAAAAGATTTTAATATAATAAAAAGTAAATTGTCAAAAAGTTTATTAATAAAATCATGAGATTTTATTAATAAGACTAAAATAATTATTTAATGAAATTATAATAAAATGAAAGTCCAAAGGTCCAACATAAAGTCCAAAATCATAAGTGGGTCATTATAATAAAAGCATCAGGTAACCATAAAAATAAATGGTTCAATGATCTTTAATAAATCATCAAGTAAATATACTCCATAAAGTAGAAGTCATCATAGTCAAAGGTGCGCACAAGTAATAGTGCTAAGACTAGTAAGAATAGGACCAAGATTCAACAACCACAAGATCAAGGTGAACCGCAAAGGTGGACAATCAATCAAATAGGACCAATAAGACCAAATACTTTTCTCTCTCTTAAGGTACATAGTTTTATATATTTTGTCATCACTGTATAAGGGGGAAGATCCAACCGGATGGTACAATCCTTTTGTCCTTGACACTGCTCCTAAAGGTTAGGAGAGGGGACATCATTATCTTCCTTTTGTCCCTTGAGAATCAACCTAGCAATAACTGATTAGGAGAGGGGACATCATTATATTCCATTCTTAATGAATGGCTTTCAGCCTTAGGTTGAGTTTCAGTCTCACACTGAATCAAGTCAATCAATCCTTGGACCCTAATCGGGTCCTCCATTCTCTTGCAGAATGGTTCTCAGTACTAAGCTGAGTTTCAGTCTCACACTGAAAATTGATCAACTACCTGCAGTACCTACTTGGACATCGTGTCCCTGGTCCTATACTAGAATATATCTCTGCCTCTACCTGCAGGCTCTACTTGGACATCACATCCTTGGTCCTAGACCAAAATACCCTAGAGGCATATAGGGGCCCTAGCCACATGCTAGGGGCTTTGCCATGGCATCAACCTGCTTGGTCCTAGACCAAGAACCCCAGGAGACTACTGGGGGCCCTAGGGTACCTTCTAGGGTCTTACTCTGTCCTAGTCAACTGACTACGAAACCATTCTCTGAGAATGGGTCTCGCAGCTGCACTAACTTCAACACTCCCTCTCAGCAAGAGGGACATTCTCAGCACATCGATAACTTATTGTACCCTTACGTTGTGATAACTCATCTCGATGTCTTTCAGCCTGTCATCAAATACAGGGTTTCTTGAGAATCTCAAACAACTCTCCATCTTAACATGAAGCATGATCTCATAGATATTCTTGGAAGTTATAGTTGACTTCCCTTGATGGCTGAGAATTACTTTCTGTAAATCAATTTTCCAAATCCGTTGTTGGACCGAATCCTCAGTGACATGGCACTCATTGGGGCAACCTTGAAGCTTTTCAATAGGCTTCTTAAAGAGATCAAACGTAGGCTTCTTGGCCTTCTCCCTCTGCTTCTCTAAGTGAGAAGTCTTATAAGATTCCATCTTTGAGTCACTGGAGGATTGATGGAAGATCACTCTTTCCTCTTCTGCAACCCCACTTGGTTGGGGACTAGAGAGTATAGATGTCTCCCTCTTGATCTTTGAATCTTGACTGGGGTATAGAGTTTCAATGGCATGTCCTGGGACCTTATAGAGGTCACCTTTACGAACTCCAATCACAATGGCTGAGTTTATATTTCTATCTTTAGACCATATCAAAACTTTTCCTTTAGAGAAAGTTACAGAGTACCCCGTGTCTTCTAAAACTGTTACTGAGATAACATTCTTCTTTAGACAAGGAACATATAAAATTTCCTCAACATTAATCAACGTACCTGAATCAAGCTGTATCTTGGTTGAATCAACCCCTTTAATGTCAAAAGTACTTCCATCTCCAAGTTCCACTTTCTTGTGGAACTGCTTGACCTTGATGGATGCCAAGGTCTCCTTAAATCCAGTCATATGCTTAGAGGCTCCATTGTCTATCCACCAGGAATCTGAAAAGTTGAAGGTAGGACTTGAAAGTGTTGAGGCCAAGTAATATTCTTTTCCTTGACTTGTATTCTTGGTTTCAACCTTAGACCTCTTTTGTTGAGGTTGCTCTTCTTCTGTAGCAATTGAAACATGGTGTTTCTTTCTATGCCAATTTTTGTTAGATGGTTTTCTACACTCCCATGCATAATCACCAGGCTTACCACAACTATAACACTTAACACTTGATTTAAAGAAATGCTTACCTCGAGGTTCCTTACTATTGTCCTTGTGTGGTAAGGGATTCTTTCCTTTGTTTGTTTTGACAAAAAGAGCTGGATTATTTTATGGTGGGGGCACGAATTTGCTTTGGATCTTGCTTTCTTCATTTAAGCAATCATGCCACAACCTTTCAAAGTTGGGTTGATCCCCTCGTCCATTTACTGAAGCCAAGAATGTCTCCCACGTTGTAGGGAGGCCATCGAACACTGTCTGCACAAGATCATCGTCATCTACCTTATCTCCAATGGCCAAGAGTTGGTCTCTTATCTGAGCGATCCTAGAAAAGAAAGTAGCAACCTTCTCGTCTTTCTCCATTCTAACTGATGTGAGTTGTTTCTTCAAGACTCTTCTTTGAGTAGGAGCTTTCTTCTCATAGAGGTTAGCTAGAGCATCGAAACATTCTTTGGCTATCCTTAACGGAGCTAACATAGCCATCAGGTTGTCTTTAACTGAGTCAAAGATAACTCGCTTTGCCTTGGCTTGCTTCTTTTTGAATGCTGCTCTGCCTTGGGCTGTAGTAGGTTCTTCAACAACTCTAGTAACCAAATCATCTAGACCGCTTTCTTCTAGGATATTTAGAACCCTAGCTTTCCATGCATTGAAGTTGAAGGCTCCCTCAAGCCTACCTTCTAATTTTACTGAAGGAGTAGTCATCTTAACCTTTAATTGTCAACTTGAAAAGTAAGCTTCTGTGAAGTATAGACCTTGTCTTAGGATCGTTGTAGTTTCTGTTGGCTGCAAAACCAGAGTTAGCGACACCCTAAGCTTTGATACCATGTTGATTTTTACAGGTTAGATGAGTGTTAATACAAGTACTAAAATTAAATACATGAACATATAAAGAACTGAGGGAAAATTCAAACTGTAATAAAATGTAACAACATAACTTTCATTTCTTTCAACTTAACGCTCTGCTGGTCACTGCGTTATCTTAACGCTCTGCTGGTCACTGCGTTAAAGTTGATCATTGAAATGTTTCATCAACTGTCATGTACAACAAATTAATAAATAACACGTGCAGTAAACTAAATCTCAAGTAAACTACAGAAGATAAAGAATCTTAACCATTGTTGGATCCGCCTTATAGTCAGTTAGTTCTGAGTTTGATCTTGTCACTGAAAGGACAAGTCAAACTAGTTGAACCATATACGTACCTTGAGAGAGAGAGAGAGGGAGTAAACAGACTTTAGTTTCTTCAATCAATTTAGCAGTGCAATCAAGGAGAATCACACAGATGCACTCAGAGTGAAAGATGTACAGTCACGCACTCTACCAACAGATTCACGATGAACAAATTCCCGAAACCAGTCAGGGTGGATCAAACAGAAAAACTCAGCCTGTGCAAAGAATAGATCGTAGTAAACCCCATGCAGAATAACACAGAGGTAAAACCTGTGACAGATACACAATCGTGCAGGTAGACCCGTGGCAGAGGGAAAATCAAAATGCTGTGACAAAAAATCGTGACGTGAAGACCAAGCAAAAACGCTGAGGCAATACTCATGACGTGAAAACCAAGCAAGAGCAAAATCTTGTGGAGTGAAATCGCAGGGTATGAGTGCAGAGATCTCGATGAAGTAAAACCATGGAGAAGGCAGCCGGTAGAGAAATATAGGGACAGCAGCAGAAGAACACAGGCAGCTGCTAGAGAAATACACGGACGGCAGCAGAAGAACACAGGTAGCTGCTGGAGAAAGTGGCTGATGAAAGACAAGGGAACTCGCGGCAGCTGTGAAGGAGATCGGTGAAGATCAGACCGAGAAGGAGATCGGTGAAGACCAGATCGAGAAATTAATCCCGTGAGATCAAGCCCGCGAAGGTAAGCCAAACCAAAAATCAGAATCCAAGCCCGTGAAGGTAAGCCGTGGTGAGATCTCAAAAATCACATGTGTAGAAACTAAAAATAATCTCTTCCTTAAATAGGTTAGGGTATATAAAAAATTTACTTAGGATAGAATTAACGGAGGCCCACAAAAATAAAAAAATCATAAAAATAAAAATTAGGTAGTCCAAAAGAATAAACTGTCACAACCAAAGTCAAAAAGATTTTAATATAATAAAAAGTAAATTGTCCAAAAGTCTATTAATAAAATCATGAGATTTTATTAATAAGACTAAAATAATTATTTAATGAAATTATAATAAAATGAAAGTCCAAAGGTCCAACATAAAGTCAAAAATCATAAGTGGGTCATTATAATAAAAACATCAGGTAACCATAAAAATTAATGGTTCAGTGATCTTTAATAAATCATCAAGTAAATATACTTCATAAAGTAGGAGTCATCATAGTCAAAGGTGCACACAAGTAATAGTGCTAAGACTAGTAAGAATAGGACCAAGATTCAACAACCACAAGATCAAGGTGAACCGTAAAGGTGGACAATCAATCAAATAGGACCAATAAGACCAAATACTTTTCTCTCTCTTAAGGTACATAGTTTTATATATTTTGTCATCACTGTATAAGGGGGAAGATCCAACCGGATGGTACAATCCTTTTGTCCTTGACACTGCTCCTAAAGGTTAGGTACTAGGGACATCGTCAAGGGGTGGCCAATCCCTTGAGAATCAACCTAGCAATAACCGATTAGGAGAGGGGACATCATTATCTTCCATTCTTAATGAATGGCTTTCAGCCTTAGGCCGAGTTTTGAATCTCACATTGAATCAAGTTAATCAATCCCTGGACCTTAACCGGGTCCTCCATTCTCTCGCAAAATGGTTCTTAGTATTAAGCCGAGTTTCAGTCTCACACTGAAAATTGATCAACTACCTGCAGTACGTACTTGGACATTGTGTCCTTGGTCCTATACCAGAATATATCTCTGCCTCTACCTGTAGGTTCTACTTGGACATCACATCCTTGGTCCTAGACCAAAATACCCTAGAGGCATATAGGGGCCCTAGCCACATGCTAGGGGCTTTGCCATGGCATCAACCTGCTTGGTCCTAGACCAAGAACCCCAGGAGACTATTGGGGGCCCTAGGGTACCTTCTAGGGTCTTACTCTGTCCTAGTCAACTGACTAGGAAACCATTCTTTGAGAATGGGTCTCACAGCTGCACTAACTTTAACATCCCATGCCCATAATTTGTCCATTTGGGTTGCTCAGTGGTTACAGAGCCAAGTATTCTCGATTTGGAAGTTTGGGGAGGTCGTTTTTGCCCCCATGTTGCCCATAAACATTTTCTGAGTTCAGATCTGAGATTTGGGGATTTATGGTGGCCGTTTTTGCCCTTGAAATGCCTGTGCGTGATTTGTGAAACCATGTTTGCCTTCAGAGGGTTGTTTTCCCTTTCACCGAATTGTTTTTGGTTGAAAAACATTTCCTTTCATGCTCAACATGTGCATTTTGTGGTTATGTGCATCCCTGTGTTGGATTGGCTGAGTAAGTCCAAGAAACCCATCTGTTAATTGGTTTGCTTGGTTGAGTAAGTCCAAAGAACCTAGATGTTAGATGGGTGATTGAGTTGGGATCTGATTGGTTGGGTTGGCTGAGTAAGTCCAAGGAAACTCCATGTTATTTGTTTGTTTCCCCCACGTAGTCTGTGAAACCCAACTGTGTGTTGGCTTGATTGTGGGTGTATGGTTTTGCTGCATGTAAGCCTGTTGTTCCTTTGTTCCTTGTGGAATCATGCCCAACTCAGGGCTGGCAGCGTTGCTGAGAGATTGATGAGCACGCTGGCTTATGGTTGGGTGGAACGACGCAGGGACATAGCTGGTTGCAGGCTATGTCACATGGTTCGGGTTCGAATTCGAGTTCGATGACCTTAAAATTCGGTTCGAATTCGATTTTTTTTATAAAGTTCGAAATGAGGTTCGACATTAAATTCGCCAATATACATATTTTTTACAATTTTAAATATTTAATAAAATTAAACTATTCAATATATTTTTATATTCTATGAATAATAAACACATTTTAATACATTACTATATTAAAAACGTTCACTATTTACTATACATACATTAAACACTTAATATTTAAAAAACATTTAATATTTATAATATTTATATTTTATATTTATAACATTTAATATTTATAATATTTATATTTTAAAACATTTAATATTTTATAATAATAACTTATGTAATTTATTTATAATGTACATAAGGTATAAAAAATAAATACATGTACCATTTATTTTACACTATAATAACCTACAAATTTCATATATACATTACAATTTTATATTCAAATTCCCGTCCGGCAAACCTACAAATTTCATATATACATTACAATTTTATATTCGAATTCCCATCCGGCAATTTTATATCTGAATTCTCATCGAGCAAAATTCAAACAAACCTCGGCACTGGTTACGGGTCGTCTAAATCCATTCAATTGCAAGGGCTACTCCAAGTCGGAAGACCGGTTTGCACATGCCACAAAGGCACAATCTAAAAGTCAGAAGAGTCCAGGCCTGTGGGATAATTCGTGGTCATATACTGTATACAAAGCGAAGCATAGTGCAGATGGAGGACGCTGCCACTGCCTACCAGAAAACCCATAAATTTCGTGACCGAACCCCATGCTGAACATCAACGAATTTACCAGCCTCCGTGGCCGAACCTGAACCCGAACATGAACGAATTTCATTTTTTCCATGAGGTTCGTCGAATTTCGAACTTGAAGGTTCAAAATCGGCGAACCTTGTGACATAGGTTGCAGGAGGCATCAAGCTTCAATTCAAGATAAGTATTCTTGCCTATTTCATCTCTGCAATTGTATTTGATGTTTAATGAAAATAATGAACATGTTAAAATGTGATAATGCTTGAATGGAATGTAGTTGCTTCCGCTGTATGATAAATAATTACGCATCTATGCATGTTTTAGTTCAAAGTATTCCAATATTTTTATCATTGTATGTTCATGGGGCTAGTTGCCTGGCCAGATAGCAACATCGATAGCGTCCTTTTCGCTGGTTGGAGGGTCGGGGACGTTACACATGTGTGGTTATCAATAGAGATCTTGCTTGCATTGTTAGCCCTACTTTGAATAAAGGAGAATTTACATGGTATTAGAGCTTTGGTGAGCTAAAGCTGAAAGATTTGCAACATCAGTGATAGATCAGGGGCAGATCTATTGAAGACACAAACTTAGATTGGAGATCTAGGGTTTGACAGGTAACACTTCACAATGGCCATGCAGTTGAGAGTTGAGGATACACTCCAGGGTGCTTAGAACTTTCCTACATGGAAAGAAATGATCACAAGGATCCTGGACGTCAGTGATGTAGAGGAGCACATTGACTCCACGAATATTTGCACCCACATATCCGATAGATCTAGCAGCTTGGAAGAAGATTTATTCCAGAGCTATGCTGATTATCATGGATGGAGTGAAGGACTATGTAGTCCCTCACTTTTCTAGTAAGAAGACTGCATTGGAGATGTGGAAGGCTTTGGAGAGTCTGTAACAAAGCAAGAGCGAGAACCAGAATATGGTGTTGCAAGAGAGGATGTGTAGCACCAAGATGGCCAAGGGAGGAGTGGGGCCTTATCTCACGAGGCTCACACAGATCGAGGATGAGCTTGGAGCTGTTGGCTCTAAGACTGATGATGAGGAGCTAGTTCGGATAGCTCTCAATGGATTCTCTAAGCCATGGGACACCTTTGTCAAAGATGTGGTGGCTATGGAGAATCTCCCTGATTGGCAAAGACTTTGGGATGAGTTTGTGCAAGAGGAGATCTGCATCGGTCAAGGATGAGGCTCATCCAGCAGTGCCCCACGGATTGTGGATGAGGAGGCTCTAGCCCTTATAGGGAAGAGCAAGGGGAAGGCAAAGAGGAAGAAGGATAGTAAGGAGAACCTTGACGTGTCAAAGGTGAAGTGTTTTATCTGGCACAAGCAAGGACACTTTGCCTCCCAGTGCCCAGACAGGAAGAAGAGTAACACTCATATGATTGGATTTGCAGAGGTGGATGAGTTCAGCAAGAACTTCGATGAGGAGTTTTGCTTGATAGCTTGCATTGAAAGCACTACAGGGAGCAGCATATGGTACATCAGCAGTGGAGCATCTAGTCACAGGAGTGGACATAAGAGATTCTTCAGAAAGTTTCAGGTGGGTGGAACTGTTGAAAATTGTAAGAAGAAATGTCCTTTTCATGTTTTGTATTTTTGTCATGGGGGGGACACAAGTTATATTTCCTAGCATGTTATGTTTGTAAAGTGACCTTTTGATAGAGTACCTTTTATAAAGTGAATGTACTTAAGTTGTGGAGCCCATAGTTTATTAAACGTGCTCTTTATTTAATAAAGTGAATTAAGTTGGGCATTTAATAAAGACCCTCAGTATTATAGCCATCGGATCAAAAGTTAGTTTGAATTGGTTATGTAAGTTAGGGTTTCTTGGGAAAAGTGTAAGCATTTATACATGCTTGGGAATGAAGGAAAAATACAATTGAGACAAGTGAAGACAATTGAGAGAAAGATTAAATCTTGAAGAAGGTTTCATGTTGTGATGATAATCATCAAGACAACTTGAGGGCACGATTCCCAAGAAAGTTCTTCTTCAATCATTGGACCATATTGTCAGAACTGTACAACCTTCGCTGCTAACCGTATAGGCACAAAATTAGAGGTAGATTGTAGGCACAGCTTTTGAGGCAGTTTTTATTTTCTTTAATTAATTCTGAGTAGAATTCGTATAACTCGTACTGTTTGTACCTGTCACAGTTCCCGTAAATTTGCTGTGTGCAGTTCGCACATGTGAGTTGGCTGTAAGTTCTTTTTTGGCACAAATTCCAATACAGTTTTGCAGTAGAGTGGAATTCTGTAATTTGTTTTGATGCTGTAACAAGAAATTCTGAATTTTGAGTTTCTTTCTCATAAATAAATCTTTTTCTCTGGGTTTTCCTCTGGTGAGGTTTTTGCCCTGGGCTTTGCCCTAAAATCACTGAGTTGCTTTCATCTTCAGTTCAAGTGGTTGATTGTGTAGTATTTACTATTTATGCTTAAACTATAAAGAATAAATCATAGTTCAGAGAAGTCATAAATCAGAGTTATAGTTAAAGTGTTTGATAAAAGCACAGAAATAAAGTGTTGTGTTTTTTATCTAATTTCTTCAGGAATAGGGATCCACGTTGAGCTGGGTGATGATGCGCGATATCAGGCGCAAGGAGTTGGCACCATTTCATTTCAGAGGGAGTCTGACAAACCCCTCAGTTTTGCTGATGTGTTGTATGTTCCAAGAATGACCAAGAACCTTATATCAGTCTCCACATTGGAGGACAAAAGATATCAGGTGAAGTTCCGTGACCATAGAGTATATATCATGCCCAAGGAGTTAGATAGGAGCTTGAATTGGGTGATTGGCTGGAGGAGCGAGATAGTGTACAGACTATACTTTGAGCCTGCAAAGGCTCTAGTCAATAGCAATAACAACAGTCACGGTGAGTTGTGGCATAGAAGGATGGCACACTTACACCATGGAGCATTGAAGCATTTGAGACAGGCAATCATTGGAGTTCCTCAGGTACAGAAGGAAAAGCATAACCATTGCAAGGGTTGTGCTTTGGGGAAGAACATCGGGAAGCCTTTCCCAGAGAGTGAGCATAAGTTTGAGGAGCCCTTGGACTTGGTGCATTCGGATGTATCCGGACCTATGACTGTCCATTATTTCAGTGGTTATAGTTATTGCGTAACCTTCATTGATCACTATTCCAGGAAGACCTGGATCTATTTCCTGAAGGCCAAGTCAGAGGTCTTTGATAGGTTTCGAGAGTTTAAGACTCTCATGGAGAACCAAACAAGAAAGAAGATTCGGGTGTTGAGGACAGCCAATGGGTGAGTACACTTCCAATGAGTTCATGGAGTATTTTTCGGCTGAGGGGCTCAAGGAGCACACTGTGCCCCATACCCAACAACAAAATGGAGTTGCAGGGCAGAAGAACAAGACTATGGTTGGAGCAACCAAGGCCATGCTATTTGATCAGGGATTACCACTATTTCTCTGGGCCGAGGCATACAAGATTGCAATATACATTCAAAACAGGTGTCCCCACACAACTTAGGGGAGGAAGACACCAGAAGAGGTCTTTACAGACACCAGGCCAGATGTGAGTCACATTCGCATATTCGGTAGTGTCTGCTGTTGTCATGTTCATGCTGACAATAGGAAGAAGCTGGACCCTTCTGGAGAAAAGGGGTTACTTGTTGGTTATAGCAAGATTTCAAGGCATATAGAGTTTACATTCTTGCTCGCACGAAGATCATTGTGAGAAGGAATGTCCATTTCGATGAGGACAGGGCATTGCAGAGATCTCTGGACTTACTAGCAGAGCAACAGTCAACACAGGAGTCAGGGGTCAAGTTGGAGGACCCAGATGTACAGGTACATGTACAAACACAGAACACAGGCTTTGGTGGTCAGAGGGAGTCAGGTGGACAGGATCCTACAGTCATTAACTTGGATCCTACAGTCCAGCAGTTGCAGTAGGTTGAGACTAGGCCAAGGCGTAAGTGGTTTAGGTCCACAGTACAGGATTCCAGGCAGGGTGATCCTCCACAAAGATCTTTCAGACAAGCGTACCACCAGAGAGGCTTAGTTATATGGCACTGATGACAGAGTTGATTAACTTTGAACCTTCCAGCTTCAGGGAGGCTGCACAACATGATGTGTGGCAGGAGGCCATGATTGAGGAGTATGACTCCATTATGAAAAACTAGGTATGGGAGGTTGTGTCAAGGCCATAATGGAAAAAGGTGGTGGGATCCAAACGGATCTACAAGGTGAAGCATGCAATAGACAAAAGCGTGGAGAAGTATAAGGCGTGCTTTGTGGCAAAGGGCTTTTCACAGAAGGAGGGTGTTGACTATGAGGATACCTTCACCCCTGTTTCTAGGTATTCTTCCATTCGGACGATGATCTCAGTAGCAGCTGAGATGGGTTGGCGTGTCCATCGGATGGATGTTAAGATTGCCTTCCTCAACGGAGTGATAGAGGAGGAGGTGTATATTGAGCAGCCAAAAGAGTTTGATGTGGAGAACAAGGAGACACATGTTTGTAGACTGCATCGAGCTCTTCACGGGCTCAAGTAGGATCCTCGAGCATGGTACTCAAGGATTGACAACTATCTACGAGAGATGGGATTTCAGTAGAGTAAGGATGATCACAACCTGTACTTCTTGATAGGTGAGGTACCTCTCATACTGGTCCTGTATGTGGATGATCTCTTTTTGACAGGAGATGAGAGGCTGATTGTAGACTGCAAGTCCAACCTTGTAATGGAGTTTGAGATGAAGGACCTTGGGTTGATGCATTACTTTTTGGGCTTGGAGGTTTGGTAGAGAGATGGATGCTTCTTCATTGGAAATGGGAAGTATGCAGTTGAGATCTTGAAGAGATTCAGGATGGAGGATTGCAAGCCTATGGCCATACCTCTAGTTTCCAACTGGAGGAAGATTGATGCATCAGGATCAGACGGATTTGATCCTACCTTGTATCGTCAGCTTATCGGATCGCTTATGTATCTGGTCAACACTCGACCAGACGTTAACTTTGCAGTCAACTCTTTGAGTCAGTTCATGGTGGACCCTCGAAGAGTGAATTGGACGGCTGTGAAGCACATACTTCGCTACATCAGAGGTACAATGAGCACAGGGGGAGTGTACAGTTAGCAGGTTTCACAGATGTTGACTGGGTGGGATGTGTAGAGAACCGAAAGAGTACTTCAGGTTGTTGTTTTAGTATTGGATCAGGGGTTGTCTCTTGGTTCAGCAGGAAGCAAAATTCAGTTGCATTGAGCTCGACAGAGGCTGAGTACATGGAAGCCACCATGGCTACTTGTGAGAGTATGTGACCGAGGAAGTTACTTACAAGGTTGTTCGAGTGTGAGCTAGAGGCTACAGTAGTTCACTGTGATAATCAGAGTGGCATTAGGCTATTTGAGAATTCAGTGTTACATGGCTGGAGCAAACACATAGACATCAGGTACCACTTCTTGAGAGATTGTGTTCAGAGGGGAACCATTCGGCTAGAGTACATACAGATAGATGAGTAGGTGGCAGACATTTTCACCAAGGCACGTTGCAGACAGAGTTTTGTGAAATTCAGGGATAAGTTGGGGTTGCTACCGAATCCCTTCCTCGTTGAGAGGGAGTGTTAAACTGGCAGCAACAAGAAAGGTCTTCCTACATACATGTGTTCTTGCATGCAAAAGACTTAAATTAGGAAACCAATTGTATTTAATTTACTTTTCCTAAGTTTACTTTGAAAAATAAATTAAAGTGATCTAAATTAACTTTAGTGAAACACTAGTTAAAGTGAAAGTGAAATTAGGGTTTTTGCTTTACCTAAAGTTATAAAAGAGAGATCAATTGGTGGAGAGGACACACACACTTGTATTCCGACAAAGACAGGATACAGACAGGGAGAGAAAGTCAGACATAGGATTTAGCTGGGAAGACGGAGGAGCAAGTAGCAGGATCACTGAGCTTCGTACAGCTGTCCGTACACTCACGTGGGAGGGTGCTGAGGTTTAGCTGGGGTTTTTCCCAGTGATTCTGTTGTGTAACTGCATTCGCCAGGTTTGGGTGAATTTGCAATAGTAAACGCTCCATATTTTCTCATAATAAAATCTATATCTGATTGTTGCACCGGTTTTCCCATCTTGGGTTTTTCCTGGGGTTTCCATACCCAAAATAATAGTGTCATTATTGTGACGTGATGTTGTGATTTATTTCTCAGATTTATATTCTACTGCATACTGTAAAACTTAAAAGATATTCATGTTTGGTTATTTGTAGAGATCTTGCATTGATTGTTAGCCCTAGTTTGAATATTAAAGGGAATTTACACAAACATGGGGTACGAAGTACCCAAACAAGAGGTACGACATACCATTTTGCATTTAAGTACCCTTTTTTTTATAACAATGTCTCGGGTACGTGGAGCCAGTATGGGGTACAAAGGAGTACGACAAGAGACGTACCTTACAAGTACCCAAGTACCCAGTACAGGTACATGTACCCTTGCTAAATAGGCTGCATTACTGAGTCATTTTTAGATTCAATTAAATGAACACATTTTATCGTTAATAATCAACCTAAGTTGCATGAAATGGGGACGACAAGAAATGTGACCCTCCAAAAATGGAAACGTCGAGGGAAATGCTGTATATATATGCACATTATCTTGCAAGAAAAACATAATGACACACATAAATGGCATTTTAGAAGGAAAATCATGTCTATATCATTGATTACATATACAATTGTGTATCTTTTAAAAATGAAAAAAAAAACCAATTTTTGATCCCATTTGAGGGACCCACCAAATCATATCCAAGTGAGTAAATCTCTTGACTTAGTTGCTCTAGGTAGTCCACCCTTAGCGATTTTTAGTGAAGGGAGTATTTGTAGGTGGCAATTACTCTATTTGAAGGGCCCACAGGAAGATATTGACTATTTTTAGTTTGTGTTGAGCACATGAAGATATGACACTGATTGGTGTAAGCTCCTTTGGTGTAAGATTTGACATTGAGCTGACCTTTGGCTTTGTAGTGGAATAACCTAGAAGCCACACACCTTGCTATTTTTGCCTTATCCACTTTCCTATTTTTATATGCCTTAGACTTTCCTACAAATAAGTTAACCTAATTTGCTATTTTAAAAGCCTAATATTATGGTTCTAAATTAATATTCCCATAGTCTAAGGCTTAATTCTAGGGAATTATTTCCTCGAAAAATTTAAAATTATTTCCATAGTGAACAAATGAATTGTGAGCACTTTATTTATATTCTTCAGTTCATTTGACCTTTTCCTCAATGGGGACTGCTTGCACATTTTGTTGGGACCGATTTGTCTTTTACCAGGGGAAATTTGTTCTTTCTTCTAGGCCAACTTGTCTTCTTGTCTTTAATTTTCTCTGGGACTTCTTCAATGGTTGACTTGACTTCTTGGTCATTTCTTCATCATAGAAAAGTTGTTTTTGTTGATGTTCATTTCCTCACATGCACGCTTATTCACTCATAGAGCTCTAATGTTGATTTGACCCACTAAGAAGTCCCTAACACTTCTTAGATCTTGTCAATTCAACAATAGTCCTCTAAGATAGAATAGATCACTCCATTAAGGAGTAGGCAATATGACCACGAGTCTTAGCAAGCTCCTGAATCCTTATTAGCACCTAGGCAAATCTCATGTCTAGGCAAGGCTACACCAGGGCCATCTAAAATGTCTGCCCAATGCTGCACTCTGGAGAAACATCAACACTATTTTCTTCTGTAGAGCTTGCGGGTGTCCTCATGAGAGGATCCATGTGGCATATTTCTGCTGGTTGCTCACTTATTTAAAAACGATGAAAAAAATCAAGAACAATGTGTGGATCATTCTAAGCCTACCAATGAAAATGTTAACATTGAAGAGGAAGATGTGGTGAATACACTCCTTGATTTTGAGTCTTTGACGGGGAATAGGAAGTTTATGAACCTCATGCTTACTTTCGCCTTCTACCATATGACAAAAAGTGTCACTTCTAAATACATATGTATTTTATAGCTTCAGTCCTTGAGGCATTATGATTGACAAAAATGCCCTATGCTGTTCCACTGCTCGTCCCTTTGTTATCTTATTTTCTGGAAGTAAACTTTAGACACTTTTGTACATTTGAAACTTTTCTGTTTTGCTCAAGTGTTGAAAGGCTTCTTAAAAGTAACACAAATTTGTGAGAATTCTTTAACAACTGGCCTGACTTCAATATTTTCTTATGTGGCCTATTTTGTCTACAAGGGAGTGATTGTTACTCTGTTTGTCTCTAATTTGGGTTTCCAAGTTATTGTTATCCATTTGGAATACTTGTCCTTTGTTTCAGTAGATACCTTCTGTCATCTATGTTTGATTAAATGTAATTTCATTTTACAGTTTTTGTGAATTGAGTTATGCATCTCTTGTTTCTACAGGCAAGGAGGTTGTTACTTGATCCAGCAATACATGAAGAGTTTACTCGTTTAAAGGTACAAGCATGCCTGTTAGACAAAAAAATGTTTGAACAATAAAATTTCAGTTGTGCTCCATATTTCCAATTTTTGTCTAACAAAGAATTGGCCTTGAGATGTAAGTGGAAAAATAATATATTTGGTACAGTTGTTTATTCAGATTTGCAGAATAAGAAGAGGACAATTTATAATTTTATAGTAGTATTTCGCAATATAGGTTTCTGTTCACTTATGGACTGGGAGACTTGCCAGTGGTCTATCTTAACTTATGTTAACTACTGTTTTGCTTCAGTGGAAGATTTTTAAAGGGACATACCTGCTTTATTTGATGGTTTGCTTGTCTTACAAATGCCCGATTCTTGAGTTTTGATGTTTTTAAGAACTATTATTCTCAGTTCATGGTCTCTCTTGTCTCCCTTTTAGTTTCCCATTTTGTGTTTTTTATGAGGATTTATAAGTAATAGAGTTTGTTCAGCCAGTGTCATTATTAGTTCTTCATTTTTGAGTTCACATCTTACTTACAGAATCTACTTCACAAGTAAAATAGTTTCCTGTATTGATTGTCCAACAAGTCACATAATCATCACTGGAATTTGAAATGTTGTTATAGTCATATCAATGCATTAGTTGAATTTATGATTGACTGATAGTAGTTTGATGTGTATTCTGTTATGATATGAATGTGTCATGATGTAGACACTAGCTTCTCTTTGTTTTCTTCTAGGAGCATTTCTGTCTTGTGGCATGTGAAATGAGTGCATCAGCACAGCATAGTCACCTACTTCTCTTCATTGTCTTCTGGTAACGGTTCTGGGTTTTGTGTCTCATGGCTCGCTATATGAGTGCATTATTACATGGACTCCCACATTTTTCACTCTCCTGACAGTAATCTGATGTTTCTAGTGGTGCTGTGATATTACTTATTAGTGCTGTGTGGCATTGACATGTACTCTTCGTTTTGGTATATTATATATTCTTACCAAAAAGTTGGCTCTAACAAATGGCCATATGAGGATGAGACCATACAAATATCAATTATGCTGTATATTGTAGAAGATCCAAATTTTCTCAGTTTCTATCTCACAGTTCTATTTGTTAAAAATCAGACCTCTGTTCACTTACAGATTTTGTCAAACACTTCATAAACTATCAATATCAGGCTTCAACAGTGAACCACAATCAAGCACATTAATTAACCATTCAATGGAACTATCCTGTAGGCTGATATACTGTTTATAAAGCACATTTAACAGTGGAAAAACATAAATAGCAGCAGACTGTAACACATTTAAAGACACAGTATTTTTGGTCAAAATAGATCCTGGAAAAAAACCCCCTCACCCCTTGGGGGAAAACCAGCATGCAAGAGAAATTTTATTGAGCTTAAAGAGAAAAATATCAGACATCAATTTACAGCCAAAATATAACTTATCTTGACCAACGCAAATAACCCAACAGGCTGCCTAAATTTCTGTGCATGAACTGTCTCGATTTCTGTGCTATTTTCTTCTCAAAAATTGCCGAAATAACAGTCTATATCAGTCCTCGATTTCTGTGCCAGAATGCCCTCGATTTTGTGCCAAAACATTCACAAAATCGTACTGTACGGACTGCATTAAATGCAGCTGTACGGCCCTCAAAAACTGTGCCCAAAACCCAACCTGTACCTTGGGAAACGTGCCAGATTTCTTCCTCGAAATCTGTGCCTGATATTTTCTGGAAAAACATGCCCAAACTGTCCTGGAAAACTGTGCTGAAACCGTACTGTACGGCTGCAATAAATGAGGCCGTACTTCACCTCGATTTCAGTGCACAATAAATGCTGGCCGTACCTTCACCTTGAAACTCGAGCCAGCAGTTAATGATCTTGGTTTTCGTGCCACTGAAAATCACTCTCAGCTCAGTCTGGAAATTCGTGCCCTTGCTCTCCTTCAGCTTTCTCTTGCAAAAAAATGTGCTTCTCACACTTCTCACTGTTGAAAAATCTGGGTTTAACTGCTTGCTGGTTTAATGAACAATTTTGTGAGTTTCACTTCAGCCGGTTTTGCATAGGCTTGAAGTTACTTATAAAAATTTTCCTGAACAATTTAAACACGTAGAAAAACACTAACAGGCTGAAAACAAATGCATGCACACCATAAAACTAGACTCAGAAATTTTTGGCTAATCAACCCTGGAAAAACCCCCACGGGGAAAACCAGTCAGAGAGGAGAGATTTAATTATTTCTTCAGCAAATTTACAGGACAGAAATTTAATGATGCAAATTCAACTTATCTCCACCAGCAGTGTGGAAAAATATTCAGCAGTCCATTTTTCTCGATTTCTGTGCCAAAAACCAGCAGTACAAAACAATACCAATTCTGGAAATTCGTGCTGAAGAAAACCCGTCCGTACATGTCTTAAATGCCTCGAAAATCGTGCTGTCCGTACAACATTTATTGCTGCTGTACCTCCTCGAAATTCGTGCCCTTAAATGCTGGGCCGTACCACCTCGAAATCTGTGCTGGGAAATTAAATGCAGCCGTACAGGCCGTACCACG